>JARVGW010000357.1:4741447-4753715 GCA_031762495.1 Anablepsoides rubrolineatus | reverse complement strand
AGCTGACATGTAAGCTACATACAGTCATAGCTGACATGTAAGCTACATACAGTCATAGCTGACATGTAAGCTACATATAGGCTACAATGACAAGCAATGATGCACTGATTCACACATGAGTGCTGTGTTTTGTATTTTTTTGCCCATTGTGTAATGATTGTTTGGAGGTGTTCATAGACTGTGTTAAAGTTGAGTTGTTTGAAGGCAAAATTTGCTTTTGTTTCATATTTTAAATGTTTTGACGCAGTTAGTGCCTTTTGCTAACAAAATGTGTCATTTTGACCACTGTGTCACTGGTTAGACCTCTGTGTCACTGTTTTGAAAATGTGGATTTTGAGTTGACGGCTGCGTCAAAACAATCAATAAAAACTGTAAATAGAGTTGTAAATGAGTTGGGGACCTGCATCCAGAGATTACTTCAATTTCATTTTCATCTGTCCAATGGGTTACAAGATATTTTGCTAACACAATATTAAATAAACAAAATCCTCAGTAATGTAAAATGTTTCTAATAAAAGAAGACACAAGAAACTTGTGATTTGATGATGCATGACTAACGAGCACCTCTTTATTTGATATTTGGCTGGAGACAGAGTTACCTGCCATGAACGAATATGCAGATACACAGAGCACTCTTTGTTTCTGCATGTCTCTATTTTTTTTCTTTAAACTGTTCCTGTAAAGGGCCTCCCATGCAGTATGTTCTGTAAACTGTGTGCTTAGTCAAAGGACGAAGGGTGGATCTTTACAAAAAAGTGCTCTTATTTCATTATTCCGCCTCTCGCATGCTGCGTTTGCACATCTTTTTCCTTTAGATTGTAATGGAAATTTCAGAAGAAGCTGTAATGGAAGAACACCTTGGACAAATCCGACACACTAGCAGGGCCACTAATTGAAGGCATGCAGTCAAAGGAGAGCGCCTGCATTGTTTTTGACACTGATTTCAAGCAGAGCGGCTACCGTTACTTTAGCAATTAAGATAATATAAACCTTGGCAGCAAAAGAAAGACTAATGGGATTAATCTAAAAACTAGGTAATGTTACCCTCCTGTCCCTGCAGCCCTCTCTTCTTCCATTGTGTATTATACCTGCTGCCTTGTGTGTTGAAATCAGAACTTAAGAGGATTGCCTGTTGGAGCATTGGAGGGATTTTTCTGCCAAATTCTACTCCGAATCCAGAAGTTCTGCATTCCACCACCTCTGCTGATTCCTCAGCTTCCAGCGCTTAGAAAAAAGACATAAAGGAACTCCTTTTTATTGATTTTTCTTCAGTTTGGAAAGGCTTTTATATCCTGGCAAGCTTCCCAATGTCGAGATGTTGGCTCTGTTTGCACAAAGCTGAGGTGCCAAGCCAAAGGTACAGGTCATTTTGTCTGTCAGTCCAGATGGTAATAATAGAAAAAATAATGTTTTTAAATTGTACATTCAAGGCTGCACTAAACATGCCCATATTTCATTTATTTGGAAGTGTTAAAAACATTAAAGATGATTTCAGGAAGCTCTAAAAGTACTAAATACTGTATATTTCAAACAAGACCTTACTGGACTAAAATTTGTGTTTTATTTGGTCGTTTCAAGATTTAAAATAATACTTAATGTCACTTTATTCCATAATCAAAAGACTCTTTAGATACTGAAGTTTATACCTATAAGACACACTTTCACTAACCACTACTTTCTCTCCAGGATTGGCTATCTTTAGTGGCCAACAAGGTCCCCAGTCCATCACAAGGCCAACACAGAGACAAAAAAATAGCAATATTTGTAGTAAACTACATTTTTTAACATTAATGGTAGATCAACTATTATCCTTGCTTTCAGTGCTGGATGATCAACTTATGGCATTTTTGCAGCCACAGTCGACCTGGTCTTATTCTATCCCGGCCTTGGTTGTGTTTTCTTTAAGCAATCTCAATGTGGGCGGGTATTATCTTATTAATAATGTACAGATATTATTTCATTTTATCTGAAAAAAATAGACAATGAGCTTAAAAGTAAAAATACAGAAGATTGTACTGAACTATACAGCAATATGATGCTGAAGACAAGAGGGCAAAACGACGGAGGATGGGAAGCTAATGGTAGCTAATGTTAGCTTGTTGTTTTGCTACAATTGTTTAGTTGAAGAAAATGTTACAGTTGTTGAAAACGATTCAAGTAATTATTTTCATCTGTGTGACGGGACTTCCCCCTGGCCAGTGAATCAATGCAATCAATGTTGCTTAATGAATGAGCAACAATAACTCATGTTAAACTGAGATGAGCAGCCTGGCCTGAATAGAAACACAGGTTACAGAAAGCAGACTGGAGATGGGCCATAACTACTGTCAATGCAAAAATGCAGAACATGTACTGGTACAATGCAACAAGGTCATGAGAGAAATGGTAAGCAGTCCAGATTAAGATTTTAAAACTGGCCCACACCATGATACTACCGCCACTTTTCACGCACCAGATAAGACTTCAGGCAAACTTCCTACAAGTATTCCTCAACTAAATAAATATTTTCTTGCAAAGGCCAATGAAACTTTATTTTCCTATAAGCTTTCTGGTACTACACGTGTGAACATTAGCCTAATAGACTGATGTTTTTCTAAAGTTTTTGAGTTTATGAAATGTAATCCTCTGTTTTACAGTGATTATGATTGATTAACCACTCACAAGGACTAGTGGTCACCAATATCTACTATATGTTGAATGTGGATTGATGGAGTCCATTGTGTTTTAAGATAGCTGTAACTTTTTGTAATCAGATCGGTCATTTTGGTCTGAGCCTTAAAGGGTTTTCTCTTAAAGTGCATCACAACATTATTCTTTTCTATGCAACATTCCTATTTGGTGTTTATTCGGTTTTAGCCTGCCAGATTCGCTCAACTCTACATGATTTGAGGTGCATGTGGTCACATGGTGACAAAGTGTGTTTCTCGGCACATTCACCTCCGGAAAGGGTGAAACAATGACTGGAAGAGTCATACTGGCCTTCTTTTATTAACCCGGGAGTTGTAACACAGTCCTGGCTGAACATTACTCAGCCCTTGCTGCTTCCTCTTTTGTTTCCTCATGATGCTGAGCATGGCTAATGAGTTTCATGAAGTAGTTTCCCGTTATACCACCTCCCACGGAAACCAAGGTGACGTAAAGGTAGGGTAAGATTCAGGCTGTTGTCATTGGTGATTTCATTGACGGAAGTTGGGTCGTGTAGTCATGCCACTCACTCAAGTGTAATATTTTGGTCAGTGTTTTAATACATTGAAAGGAGCAGAATTAACTCTGATTAAGTCTGTGCATTACAACCTGAGGATGGAAAAAGTAGAGGTATGAACTCAATTAAAGCATAAGGGTGTTATTACCTCAAGAAATATGTTAGTATCCACCATAAGACTCTTTTTTTTATCTCCTCATTTCTTACTGTTTGTTTCTAAAGGGTAGAGTGGTTAGATGACTCCATTAAACTCTGACTTTCTCTGAGAAATGGTCTCATAAACAGCCGGTGGCCACAGCAGGGACCGGGCACAATACTTACAAACAGTGCCACGTGGCTAACTAAACGCCTACTCCTATGTTACAGCCTTTATTAAGCTGCACACAAATGTTACCTCTGGCATTATTTGCACCGTGAGACGCTAAAGAATGCACAGCAGGGCAGCTAGCATCACTTGTGACGCCATTCGGGCACTATGAAGGCTTGAGTCACAAACATAAGAATGTCATTTAAGTAAAGATAAGTCAATACACTGTTGGGTGTCTGGTAACGACTTTTAAAGTCCTGATTCCAGGGCTGAATTAAGGTGAACGTGTGTGCATACAATTAAATGTGATAGTTTAGCTTGTAGTGGGATTCTGTAGAAAGGTTATAAACAAAAAATGGCCTACTTGTTGAAGATAGTTTGTGGAACAGCTTATATCTAAAGAAACAGAGTTTAATTCTTATCAAATTAACAATTAACTATAGTCATAAGCTCATTGTCAGAATTAAACTATTTCTCCAAATGGAGGTCAGTGAAAGAGCAATTTAAACTGAAGAGTTTTATTTTTGTTGCCTTTGTTAAAGTATTAATGACATTAATGACTTGAACTTATAGCCTTATCAAGTCCTTTTGGATTCCAAAGTACTTTAAACTTTAATCATTCAAACACTCATTTACACACTGATGAAGGTGAGAACAATGTAGCCATAGTTGCAGTGCCATCAGACCCTCAGACCACCACCATAGGCAAGGTGAGAGAAGTGTCCTGCCCAAGGACACAATGACAGAGACAGATGGAACGTGGCCTCAAACCAGCAACCCAATGGTTACAGGACGACTCCCCTAACCACTCTTCTACAGCTGCAATTACAATAAACATTACAATAAAACCAAAAGATTCTGTGAATATTAGTTGGTAAACTATATGACAATCAAACAAAACTTTTTTAGGTTTAAATGTTTGCTGAAGTTTTGTCCAGCTTTGCCTTTTGTCCACATTAGGAGAAAGTTAAGATATTGGATGATTTGGAATTTTTTAGATGACAATGACATTTTTTTGTTTGTGTTTTAATTATACAT
Source organism: Anablepsoides rubrolineatus (assembly GCA_031762495.1). Classification (NCBI taxonomy): domain Eukaryota; kingdom Metazoa; phylum Chordata; class Actinopteri; order Cyprinodontiformes; family Rivulidae; genus Anablepsoides; species Anablepsoides rubrolineatus. The sequence goes on along the minus strand of JARVGW010000357.1, from coordinate 4,749,168 downwards.
TTGAGTGGATCTCAAATAAAGGATTTGAGCAAGTAACCCATGTGCCAATAAACCTCTGTGTTGAGAAAGCCTCTAACATGGTTTACACTTTTCAAAATAGTCACACAGAACACAGTAGACTAAATAAGTTTAACCAGATATGATGCTCTATTATGAGGTAGAGACCAAAAGCAAGTAGGTGAGTGACAGCAAGTAAAACACATTAAAAATCATTTTGAAACAGAATCAAGAGCTCTGCTAAGTTGGATCACACGTAAACAAACCCCAGAGTGACAGGCGAAACTAAATCTAGACTTGACATGGGAGATTATTTAACACAAACAAGGCAAAGATCTATTTCTTGCAGCTTCATTTTTCTCATTATATGGTTCAAAATATGTCATCATCTTAGTCATGTTATTATAGCTTAACTATGAACTATTTAAATAACAGTTTTGTCCTGTTTATGGTTGGTTTTGATCCTGAAATCTAAATAAAGCTTGCTGCATAAATACCCTTTCTGCAGAGTCAGTCAATACTGAAAAGTAAAATATGCTTTGAACAGGTTGTTTGTTGAATTGATTCAACTTCACTTCAGGGTTATTTTTGGTGCTAGGGGAACACTGACCCTCTAACCTGACCACCCTACAATACAAGGTCCTTTCACCCTCTTGTATCCAGGAACTCGTTCCTTCAATCATGATGCAAACCTCAAGATCATTGGCAGGGGTTGGAAACCTAGACAGAGCAGTAAATCTAGAGCTTTGCCTTTTGACTCACTTCACCACAACCAACTGAAGCAAAGACCTCGTTACTCAGGACCACCATCACCTGGGTAAAAGACACCCCCCTCCATCACAAATGATGGAGGGGGCATTCCTCCTGTTTCCAGTTGAGGATCATGGCCTCAGACTTAGAGAAGCTGACTCATCCAAACAGGCCTTAGGGGAGGGTTGGGTCAGGATGCAGAGTGATACACAACTAACGTCACTGCATTAATACGATAAAAACGCATCACATTTATGTTTAAAACTTTGACGTGCAAAGCAGTGGGTGATATACATTCACTCAGAGAAAGCTTCATTTTAATAAAGCTTTCACTTTATCTTTTTGTATTTCAAAAAATTATAAAACATTGATGGTGCATTTTAATTTTTGCTTGGCCACTGTTGTTTTTTCCTGAGAATTTGCTTAAAACTAAAACACAAAATTGGTGCTTTTATAGGTCGTTCTTTATTGACATTTGTCATTGACATTTTGTCTTTTTTTGATCAACACATTATTTTTTACTGAATCGCCCCCTATTGGCCTGGCATGCAGATTACAGTAACTTTTTTTTTTTTTGCTTTCTCCTTTGTACTGAGCTTTTTTTCTAACAAAAGATGAGAGTATGTGTTTAAAAATGACAAAGAGGAGTGTATTTGAAGCTTTAATTGATTTGTTGTCGAAGCAGCACTGTAAGACAGATGTACACAATATCCTGTTTTTTTCAAAATGGTTTAAAGTGAACTTTAATGTCTTGTAATGATACATATTAATCTGTCTATTAGAAAATAAAGGAGTTTACAGAATTTCACCTTATATTTCTCCTGGCTTTAATTAGCAGATTTCAACACTTGGGAACAACCAGCCAGCCTGGATAACTTGAGAAACATTAAGACTGAGGTTACATAGATGTTAAGGATTTACAGAGCCAGTTTTTCCGCCAAGTGGGAAATAATGGAAACAGCTCGTACTTTGACTTGGCATCCATGGCGACGAATGTTTCGCCAAGATCAACGACTGAATCTCCAACGTGGTTCTCTTTACACAGTATCCTGCTATAAAGGAATCAAGCACTGGGCACAAAATAGCTCTTCAGCTCATCCCTGTACACACGATGTCCCAGTGCTTTTTCCAAAATGCCTGGAGGCTAACCTCCATTGCAGGGCTCCGTTGTCTGTAAAATATGAAAATAAAAAATAAATAAATCCACCTCAGATTTTGATGAAACTTTCAGGGAAATTCTATCACTCAGAGCTACGGCTGACAGAAATTTGAGCCTGATAGCACGGCTGGTTTAATAGCTGGATTTTGGTGATGAGCCAAATATTTGCTCTGCAGGACAACAGCAGCATGTTGGTCATGCAGGGCATCAACAAAAGGGCCATGTTTTTTTTTCAATTTGGAGAGTTTACACCATTCCTTAACACCCGCACTCCACCCAGTGTACAGTTTGTACGCTCATGAAAATGATAAAGACTCTGACCTGCCCCTTACATGAAAAAAAAAATCACAAATAGCTAACCACACCAGCAATAGTACTCTTCAAATAAATACACAAATAACTGCATTTAGTAGACCAATCTGTGCTTATCAGCATTTTAGTCAATTAATACATTGAGCATGAGTGCCTCCCTGGGCTACATAGAAATATGTTTATTCAGCTTTGCAGTGTATTACTCAGTTCAGTTCTACAGAAGCCTCAGTGAAGCACTGGTTCAGTTAATCAGGGACCAACAGCTCCCACAGACAGTTACAGTCAGTTTGGCTTTACTACGTTCACAGACACTCCTGACTTCTGGCAGTCTGCTCAGCATTTAATGCTACATAAATGTCTGCCTCATTATTTTATCAAGTTGTCATTTTTGGACTCGTCATTTTCTGGCTCTGCTTTACTAAAGTGGCATTTGTTCTTTTCAAAGGAGGACCTTTACGTAACACAAAACCAAATACTTATGAAAGATCTGTTTCGAAATGCAAGACATAGCACGAGGCAGATAATTCTTGTTCCTTCCCATGCTTGAAATTATGTGAGGTATTTGGAAAAGGGAGCCAGAATGTGTCCCAAATGGATCCAGAAAAACACAGAGTAAATGTCATTAAACTGAGGGAAAAAAAACACAGCAGAGGGCAATTTTGCAAATTATTGCAGAGACAGAAGACGCCTTCCTACAGAGGTGTTCTGAACACGTCCAACTAGGAAGGAGACCCTGAAAAAGACCTGGGATACGCTGGAAAGACTACATCCCTCAATTGGCCTAGGAACATCTTGGAGTCCTCCCAGAAGAGCTGGATGAGATGGCTACGCAAGGAGACATCTGGGCCTCCATGCTCAAGCTGCTACCTTTATGAACCGGAGGCCAGAACAAGAGGTGGATGACGGATAGACGGAAGACAAAGTTAAGCAACATCGTAACTCAACCAACTCTTTTTATCTGTTCTTATAATGATCATCTTTTTATGAGCGGTATCTCTTTTCCTATCTTTGGCCCACACAGACTCAGCTCAAGACATTAGCCAACAAAGCAGCAGACTGGGAGCTCCTATGTCACCAAGGCACACCCGAAAGAGTAAATTAGTGAATTAGTTAAACCGAGATTCTGTCCGGTTTGTGTGAAGGATGACTCAGGGAGCAGGCATCAAGAACTCCAGGATCCAGAAGTAAAATAAATGTATTTATTAGAACAAAAGGAAAACGCTGACTTGGCAGCTGTGCTCACTAAACTCTGGGAAAGAATGAGAAGAATTAAAAATATGGTTAAATAATCACTCCTTATTGAGTGTTGTTCATACCTGTACAAACTAAATATGCCTGCAGACTCTTCCTTTTTTACCAGACGCTACCAAAGCAGGGTACGGTACATAAATCCTAAGCTGCACAACCAGAGAAACTGACACAAAGACACTCAGTGTGTCAGTTTTGTTGTCATAACCCACAGTCATGGTTGCTTTAGACACACATATGATGCACTGTCATACTGGGACAAGGAGAAACAAGTGCTGCTTAGCAAGAAATGGGGCCCAAAAGAAATTCTGCTTAAGGGGCCCCATAAAAAATCAGTCGAAGCCCTATACGTGGAAAACTATTTCTTTCACACATATGCACTTCCATGAATTATTCTGTGGCACGAACACGTAAATACACAATTAGAGGTGGTCATCGCAAGCACATGTATTACTCACACATGAGAACAAGCTGTTCTCAGTTTGTAAAAAAAAAAAAAAAAAGCCAAAACATGTGTTTTGAAAGGCCTTGTTATAAGGGGTATATATGAATGGGGAGTTACCTTGAAATAACAAAGTTCTGTGACTCAGCAGGTTCATGCACAGGGCCAAGTATTTGTGTGTATGTGGCCTTTTGGGTGTGAAGCACATGAGCTTTCCGGTGCTGGAAAGCACGTGTGCCTGGACAAAAAAAAACAGCATTCTTTTTGACATTGGTGTGCTTTTAGCACGTCCCGTTTGGTTTCTCTACTATCCTCCACTGGATCCCTGACAGATTATTGCTGCTCCTCCAGTTACACAATGGTGCTCTTCAGATGATGAATGTTTCAAGGCATCATTGGGAATTTTACACAGGTCTACAGCAGAGGAAGAAATCCTCAAATTTAAGCTTTTTTCCTTGAAATCGGTTCATATTTCTCCCTGAGTGTGTTGGAGTGACAGGAAGCGAAGGATGGTGTTGGCCAAGGAGGACAACAAAGCACCTGAACCACAGTTTGAAATCAAAATGAGACTGAAAGAGGCCAGGGACTGACGTTGGTCTGACAAATACAAGTACAGAAAGACCTGGTGACAGGGTAATGAGCTCAGAGGATGGATTTTATCTCCTCTGCTCCTGCTCTTGTGCTGGATCTTGGTCGACTGTCCATCCTGGCGGTCTCACTCAGACTGGGAGCTAACAGACCTTTGGCTCCTGCTCAAGTTGTTACACTCACTCAGGGCATCACTGCTGTCCTCTCCAAGCCACATATTTCATCTTGGAGAAGGGAGACCTTTCCGAGGAGGAGGATGTGGAGTTACTGCCGTCTTGAAACTTATTGCCTCTGTAGCTTTCAGGAATCAGTGAATTTGAGGTTCAAACAAAGCTAGTCCTGCATGGTAACGATGTATGTAATGTAGGCATATGGCATATTTTGAAGATGTTGCCTAATACAGGAACTTTCTACAAACTGTGCATAGTTTCAGTTTATGACAGAGCCATTGGATTGGTTTGGGCTGAAGGTAATACAGAAACAAAAAGCCTCAACGCTTCATTGTTTTGTCAATAATATCTGGAATGATCAGTCACACGCTCTATAAAAGTGTCAACTGGGAAAATATACAATCCAAATACTAAAAGGTCAGGTTATTGATTCAGAGGTTTTTTCGCCAGTGCACACATTTTATTTTTATCCTTTTCAACCCATTGGCTTCAGAACTTTGCCTTCTTGTGTTAAACTCTATGCCCTCCAGTAAATTGTTGCAGACTCTTGGCCACACAAGAGTCTTTCGCCTCCAAATAACAATGTTTCTCTGCTACACGCAGCTAGGCAGCACTCAGAGTTTAGCGTAAGTTTCCCTCCTTCCTGTGAGCAGCCTCCACCTCTAGGCACAGTGTTCAAGAATGCAAGGTGCGAGGGCAGCAATTTCCCTCTCCACCACCGGCTGCCCCAACACGCCACACACAGAGGCCATCATTACAGCTGGAGCACAGTTGGAGATGCAGAATGAAGACGAAGAGACGAACCTGGATATTAAAATAGGTTCAAGTACAATCCAAGAGATGTGTGATACTGAGGAGGTCTTTTCTGTTAATTGGGACAGACTGTGTGGCTCCGAAGCCTTATTTACAACCACTCCACCTGATATATGTATCCAAATCATCATCATTAAAACCTCACATTGTTGTGTTGGTCCAGGTGTGTAGCACCAGACTACAAGGCTTTAGGGGGAAATTCAAAGGTTTATGGGGAGGTCTTGTTTCAAACATAACACAAAAACACAATTAACCCCCATGACACACGAGAAGCACTTCCTGAGCTTTGGCAATACCAGCATTTTCCCCACCAGCCAGCACCAGTGAGGGGGTCTATTGTGAAAAGATGTGTTTATTTTAGCTCACATTCAACTATTCGGCATGAACCCCCCATCTCCACTGCACATTCAGGAGATTTTGCAGATGAAATCCAAAACGTATTGTAAATGACTTGTCGGATAAAAAAAAGTAAAAGTCCTCTCCACCTGCCCCGCCCTCCCAGAGAGGCTAAATGTTACTTTGTCTGAATGTGAAAAGGCAGCTCTCCTCCTGTTCTGAGCTCAGTCCTGACAAAGTACTGTAAAATAAACTATGGGCTGCAGCGTTTCAACGAGCCGAGGCAGAGCGGGCAAAAGAGAAAATAAGCACATGCCAGGCAGAAACTGGGCAACTGGGTGAAAGTAGAGTTCTATTGTTTGTTGTTCCAAGTGGTTGCACTTGTTACAGGCCTCAGTTTCCAATTAAAAACATGTGAGAGGGTGATTAGAACCATGTCCAGACTATTATATATATATTTATATATGAACAATTGGCTGTGATGGACTTGCAACCTGTCCAGGGTGTACCCCTCCCCTCGCACGGTGACTGCTGGATATGGGCACCAGTGACCCACGTGACCCTGAAAGGAATAAACGTGTACAGAAAATGGATGGATGGATGGATGGATGAACAATTGGGATTTTGACAAATGATTTCTAAAATGAAGAAGATTAATTTTGTGTAAAAATGTTGATAATGTAACTGATTGAACCTTGTAGATTTTTAGAGTACTCTGTATTTTCAGAATGCACTAAAACATAGTTTTACATTTTTTTAAAATCTCACCATCGTTGGTATCACCAAAATTTTGCTTCTGAGGTGAAAAGGTTTGTTAAATAGAAGAATATTATTTTCCATCCATCCATCCATCCATCCATCCATCCATCCATCCATCCATCCATCCATCCATCCATCACTTGTTCCAGAGTCCAGTCGCGGGGGCAGCAGTTAGATCAGGGAGGCCCAGACCTCTCTTTTCATAGCCACCTCTTCTGGGAGGATTTCAAACAGTTCTCAGGCCAGCTGAGAGACATATGGCCCAGACCTGTTGCTCGTTGATTGGTTCACAGGCTGGGGGGTGGTCACGTCTCACAGATGAGATTACCTTTAGATGAATCATTTGCAGAAACTGTAATGTTTTTTCATGTCAGGAGAGGAGGCTCCCCCATTTTTTTTCTAGGTTAGCTTTTGGTTTTAAATAAAAACATTTCAAGTTATTCCTGCATGTTTCCCCTTAATTTGTTGTGGCCATAATAAAAGGTTGTTAGGTCCAGGAGTTATCGGCTGTCTTGTTATCTGGGCCATAGCAGGGTTCTGATCGGGTGAGGGAAGTGGCCTGAATCTGACAGTCAATTGCTGGCTGGTTTAAGGCCTCTTCTTCTATTTTTGTTTGTTTTAGCCAGGGCTATTTACATTTTCATGATTAAATGTGCTGTGTTTATTAAAATATATTATTTAAATGTCACAATCATTTGGACTTTGTGTCCTGTGAGTCACTCATAGACATTCAGATCCTAACAGAAACAATAAGTGTAATAAAGGAAACCTTCCAGGGTAAAAACTAAAACATCTAAAGGAGATGACCTAATTGCGCCAAACTACAGCCACGTTTGTATGGATTTTTTAGGTTGGGTTATCTGGAGTAAAGAGGGGCCAAGCAGTGATTTGTTGACATGTAAACCTAAAAATGTCTTGTCTGGCGGGAGGGAATCACTCTCGTCTCCTGTGCCTGGGCCCACTCCCAAGGGTTGCATGTAGGCACTTAGGGTTTCGGGTTAGAGTGGGGATGGAGGGAAAACTGGCACCATGCCGGCCTCTGCCTCCTCTTCTTTCCCATTTTAATTGCTTTTAGAGAAACAACACGCACCAACAGCACATCTGGGGATGGGGGTGTGTGGGTCAGGGTCTTTTCTACCCCCTTGTT
>JARVGW010000357.1:4541431-4553766 GCA_031762495.1 Anablepsoides rubrolineatus | reverse complement strand
AACCTTAACAAATGTACGTTTTTGAGACTGGTTCTAAGATGGCAGCAATAAACTGAGGAATTGGTCTTGTTTAGACTAGCCGTTAGTTCATCTGAATCAAATCATTTCCACAAAGCAAAATGTGCAACAGGCCGACAGTTAAAATATGAATTGTTCATAATCTTTCCATGAAACTTTAGAAACCCTAAACTGGCCTTTTAGGAAAAGATATGAATTTTGATGCAGGAAAATAATTACAGAAAGGTGAACCCTCTTAATGAGTAAACATGACTCTTTTATGGCGATTCTAGTCTTTGTTTCCTGAATGATTTTGAAATTATTATCCTTGTCCACATATCCCAGCCAAAGCTTTGCCTGTCTCAATATTTTGTCTTTTTTTTGCATTGATCTGAAATAGTAACTCAGACAAATCTCTTCAAGAGGGATGACAAACTAACAGAGGAGGAAACGGAGCGCAGACGACGATTTAGCCCTGGACAGCCTTGTTTGGTCCTACGGAAGAAAAACTGGGTAAAAGTAAATGCTTCATGTGGCAATAGCTTTCTCTTCCATCCACGCTGACATCATCGATAGCTTTATCCCTGTTAAAGTGGCTGAGAGTAGCTGAAACGACAGTGAAATTGAACAAGTACAGAAAAAAATTTGAAATGTCAGAACAATCATGAAAACATATTTTCTTTCCATCTTACAAAATAAGAGCAACACATTTAGTGAGTGACCCATTGATTTGTGTGAGCGATGCAGTTTCACATATTAAAACAAAAAAAATATTTTACTCAACCAGTTCCTTTCATGATCAACTTCACACCATCTCTAATTAAATATCCCTGTTACAAAAATATACTTTCATTTTTTTTTTTCAGAAAATAATACACATAATTACTTTTTAGTGATATAATCATCTGTTTATGTAAATAGCAAGGCTGTCTAAAAGTAAATGTCACTGTGAGACAAACAGAGATGTGAAGCCTAGCACCATATTCTTCATTTTCCCAAAGCGTTCAAATAATATTTTTTGGAGGGGGGAAAACCCATCCCACTGCCAGGACTCTGAAAATTTTGCATAATCTGGTTGAGCCTAAAACTCCCAACCCTAAAATCTCACCCTTTTCCTGAGGGCTGTGACTAGAAATGTTCTCATCTCCTTAAAGGAAAACCAAACCAAAACAGAAAAAATGTTGTTGTTTTTTTAAAGAAAACCCCACCAAAATCAGCCAACAAATCAGAATAAAAGGTAACAACGGTTTTACCAACACATCTTACAGGCCTCACTTTAGTACAAACGGAAACAAAAAAAATTAAACAATTCCCAACTGATGAAAAAAACAAACAAACAAAAAAAAAAGAAACAATTCTCAAACACTTTTGCTACGAAGAATTAGAAAAAACATATGTACAAAACCCTGTATTCCTTTGACTCTCGGGTAAATTATCATAAGTGTTGGCTTGTGTTACGTGACTGTTTATACAGGCATACAAAAATGTCCTCTTTTTAAATTTTCTTTTTTATTGTCGTTTAGTTTTAATAAAAGTTTGTATTGGAACAAAAAACCAAATGTTCACATCACCCAGCTCAGGTTTGTCCCGTGGTTCTATTCTTCCCCTGTTGTTTCCTCGTGCAAATTTAACAGCAGCTAGTTTCTTGGTGCCATCCATCCGTCTGGCTCCGGTGCATTCAGGGTCCAAGCCCCCCCCGTAATCGGCACAGTTCCCATCCACAGCCCGCCCTGCCCCGTGTCGCCTTTGTCACCAGATGACGCTGGAGATACTGGTTTCCCTGGGAAGCAGCGGCAGCATGGCGTTGTTGCCGTGGGCCTCCTCGACGCTCTGCTGGCGCGGCGACTTGGCCTGCTGCCGCTGCCCGTTGATGAGCGTCATGGGGATGTTGCAGTAGGTGTGCTGGTTGCCCAGAGAGGAGAGGGGCGGGAGCGTGCCACCGGGCGGCAGGTCGTAGTCGTAGCTACGGTAGTAGTGTTTCTGCCTCAGCTGGGTGTGGCACGAGTTGTGAAAGGTCGAGCGCAGGTCCGGGTGCGCCGTGGCCATGGCGGTGGAGGTGGCCGCGGCCATGGAGATGGCGGAGACAGTCTGGAGCTCGCCGAAGGGGCCCTGCTCGCTGACGTCGAGCACCTGCTCGTGCGAGATGCTCAGGGGCTCCATGCGCTTGAAGGGCATCTCGTAGAGCAGCTGCTTCCAGAACTTGGAGTTGAGCTTGTTGCTGGACGGCCCGCGCCACTTGATGACCGTCAGCATTTTGATGGTGTGTTTGAGGGCCTCCACCTCCTGGTAGTTCATGATGCCGCGCAGCTCGGCGCACTCTATCAGGATGACTTTGATCTCGCCCGTCACCAGCATGTTGCGCAGCCGCGTCTCCAGCTCAAAGATACTCCACCCCCTCCGCACCACGTAGCTGGGCGTCATGACGATGATGAGGCGCTTGCTCTGGTCCACGCAGCGAGCTACGTCCTCGATGTAGGCTGGATCCATCGAGACAGAAGGAAAAAAACAACACATTCGTATGACAAATGGCAAATCAAAGCATTTTATTTTTCAATAGAGTTGCATCATTTCCGCTTCCTGTAATTCTATCTAGACAGTTTTAATCCCGCACTAAACCTTTAATCAAATAGTGGCTGAAAATATGAGGAAACACAGGCTAGAAAAACTCTCTTGGCCTCATAGCGACTTCTTATCTCACAACTCCCTATTATCAAAATTTCAAAACAAGTCCAATTAAATTTCGATGAGAAATGTGTATTTTTTACTTTTTGTTTTTGTCCTCATCATCTGGCACAAAAACAAAACTAATGCACTACTCTGGTTCAGGCAAACAGCCACAATCCTCTGCAACAAAAAAGTCATGACTCAAAGCCGAGTGGGACATCCGTGTGGTCTTAACATTCACTTCTATCTGTGGAAGAATTAAGAGTGAGTTCACCTCAACTGCTGCGCTTCGGTCTCTAATGAGTGACTCAGCTTAATGCGTAGGATGTGATTGTGTTTCTCTAAGCCGGCAGCTAATGCCTGATTTCAACCTTCCTTGGTCGTGACAAAAGATAGAGTCAAGCGGCAGGTAGATGGGATTAACCGGGCTTCCCCTCCCCCCAACCACACTTTATGAGCCTCTTGTGTTTGAGGAACGTTTCAAGGCGTCTGCCGGTCTTTAAGCCAGCTAATGCCAACGTTCCCGCTCCGGCCCGCTCTGCATGTGTCGGGAAAAACTGACTGCTTCTTTCCTGTCACGCTTCGCCCGAGGCTGTAGGATGAGAGCGACCCGATTAAAAGAGGCTTGGATATAAAGTCGCCTTTTTTAGTTCGACATGACAAGCTGGTCTCTTTGCTGTTTGGTAATTGGTCATCATGCTGTAATTTATTGAGACCCCAGGGCTAAAACGCCACTTGAAGGTTTCAGCCTGATCGGGGTGGGTTTTTTCTTTTTTCAGCGTATCGAGGATGAAATAGACCTGAATACTTCATAAGAAGTTAATGAGGAGGAATTTTATTTCATGTTTCGTACTCAAATACATTTATTGATTCAAAACCTTAGCAGCTACATAATCAATGACCTTTAGTACATTTAAAATAACCACATTATGCCTAAAGTAAATGATCTAGATTAGACAAATCCCTGTCACATTTCTCTAGTTTCTAAAACTGATCTCACTTAAAAACATCACTTTTCAGTTGAAAGAAAATTATACATAAAAATATCAATACAGAAACTAGGATTTCTGTGAGGAATAAAAAACCTGCCATCGTGGGAAACAAAGGGGTGTCTGAGGAATAAAGGAACCTCACAAACATAAAAACAAACATTGATTTTGAATTAGGAGTTAAAATTATACATAAATATTATGTATAATATTTTTAAATATAATTGAAAAAAAAACTTAAACTCTAGTCCCTCCTAATTTGGGAAAACTAGCCTAAAACCAAGGTTCCACAACATAAGATTTTATGCATACTACTTTTTTTTTTAAATAAATTTAGGAGAGGACAAGCTGCCATAAGTTGAGACAGTTCTTTTCTCAATAAGTAATATCAACTGCAAAAAATCAAACACCTAAAGTAGATCTATGGGCAGAAGGTGTTTGCTGTATTTGTTAAATAGCTAAACAACATAACACATTTTTGTTTCCACCCTAGGATTTTCAGTGACCCCCACATGGCCACCCCATTCTGGGTGCACCACTGTGGAAGATGACAAGTTAGCAAGTACCAATGTGTATTAGCCTGGAGCATCCAGTCACATGACTCAAATAAGGTGGTTTCAGAAACCAGTCCTGGGCAAAATGTTTGAAGTGCCCATTAAAGTGACAAATTTATACAAAACATTTATAAAATTGTGCTGCCAAATGGCATTCAAAATCAAAAGCAAAGTGCAAGTGTGGAGCCATTTTATTGTTTTGTTTGTAAAGGTTTATTTTCAACTAAATCAGTTATGAATTTACTGAATGAAAATATCCCAGGTGGTGGGGTTGGGGGAAAAACAAACTAAAGGTTGGTGAATGCTGTAGATACTTCAGGGGCGGATCTATGGGGGGGGCAAGTGCCCCTATATAGTTATATAACTATAACTAAAAATATAACTAAAAGCTGTCTTTGTTTCTTAGAAAAATGACTTAAAGCGTTTTTGTGGATGTTTTGTTGACTTCATTTAGATATAGGAAATTCCTTACATACAGTACTTTAGTGAAGTGATGCAGCATTACCATCCTGTCTAGAGCTTTCACCCCCCATGGAAAAATTTCTAGATCTGCCACTGAGATACTTCTCTTAAAAGACATAAAAGCAGAGGGTCAGAATTTGAGAGCAATTTTGGTGTGTTTTGTCACTGTCATTAGGTCATTATCTACCTTTAAGACCCTTCTACGACTAATTACCTTGAAATAGTTGAATTAATCCATTTTTAAAATCATATTCACAGGTATTCAGGAAGGCGATGAAAGAAAATGTATTTGTCCCCTAAGATTTTAGAAGATTTTGCTTTTATGGGAGATAAAATAAAAAGGACGTATTTTAGAAAAGAAAACTATTTCCTTAGAATATTAGACTTGACGCTTGGTATTTTTTACTTGGAACAACTTTTGAGTTCGATTTGGGAAAGAAAAGGGTTCGTTACCTTTCCCTTGAACCTAAGACAATACAAGCTATGTGGAAAATAGTTGTTATACAATAGGCTAATTCTTTGACTCCTCAGTACATTCGAAAGTTAGAGTGAACTCAAGAGCTCTGTGTAAAAAGTTAGGCTGAAATCAGGAGTGCCTTTCAGTAGTTCACCTCTGACGAAGACGAGTGCCACCATAACTCGGTGAAACACAAACTTCCAAGTATGAATAAGAATCTTTTGAGTCTGAATCATCACACCAGGTTGTCAGGGTGGTGACGCAGAGCAAAGTAAGTTGAAGATAGGTCCTTCTCACAGGGAGGAAACCCTAACCCTAACCCTTTGATATTTCTGTTGATGGACTGCTCTCAGAACTCAATCACCTCTGACCCCTCCCCCCTAAACCCCCTTTTCTCTTCATATCCCAACAACTCATTCAAGCAGACTGTCAGTTGCATTGAAGAATGAACTGGGAACGTTACCTAATGCTTCCGTAGCACTCAGGCTTTTCTCACATTTCCTGTATCAGACTGCAAAGGAAACGACAATGTTTTCACAAGTGAAACCCTTTCAAAAGTGAACTCAGAACCACCACTGGTCAGAAAATATTTATAGCACTCTTCTTGATGGCTACTGAGTCTGACACTGTCAGAGCTGGAGTCTGAGAGCTTGATGACACTCTTTGGAAACTAAGTGAAGAAAGAAGAACTTTTAAAAGGTAGAAGCGTTATACTTCTTCACATGAAGACATATTTGGTGCTGTGTGATGTGCCGTGGCGTGTGACGTGCGTCTTAAATGTAATAAGTATTAGGTATTTTGCAGATTGTTAGAGCTGTCACCTCACTGCAAGAAGGTCGCAGATTCACCACCCATCCTCTCTGTGTGGAGTTTACATGTTCGTCCTGTGCACGTGTGTTTTCTTCAGGTACACTGGTTTCCTCCCCCTAAAATCATGCATGTTAGGTTAAGTGGTAACTAAATTGTCCGTAGATGTGGGTGGGAGTGGGAATGATTGTCTCTATGTGTCTTTAGACCTTTCCTGGGTGTGCCCTGCTTCTCACAATGACTGTTGGAGATAGGCACCGTCTGCACTGTGACCTGGAAAGGAAAACTGTTTAAGAAACGGATGGATGGACAGATTATAATTAACCAAACTGGTCATTTTGGGGATTATCATCTGCTGGACTGGCATGGTGCATGCCTGCATTAAGGACAGAGGCCTCTGAGCAAAATTGCCCAGTGGATCATGAGGGTTTTAATTCTGCACGAGCTGAAGACAACCTGCTAATGTTATGCCTCTAAGCCACTAAGAGAAGCAGTAACAGAGCCGTAAAGATCAATGCACCTAATGATAACCCAGCATCGCAGCTCTTTACCAGAATGGGAGGTATCAAACAGTTTTTATGAGTTTTTTTAAACAACTCATTTTGTTCTGTGATAGCGGCATCACTTATAAAAAAATAAAATCATTTTATAATGCGGTTGGCTTGACTTGTCCAAGGCATCCTAATAAGGATCTTGTCCTTAAGACCATTTTGTGTATCTTTTTTGCAAAAATTTGAAATAAGGAAGACATGATTCTTGACATAATATATACCTGTTAAAGGTGGTTTTCTTATTTTAAAAATGAAGTTGTGGGTATCATTCATGAACAGCACCTTGCACATATTGGACAGTATACTATTTTTTGGGGGTAATCTAATATTATTTCTGACATCCAAGCTAAATGATATTGAGACCAGAAACTATACATTTAAGTGAAAACTATACAGTGGCATTTTACAATGTCTCACTTTTTACACTGATGTAAATGTTTTAAAAACTGTCATGTTCAGTGTAAAGGTTGGGTTGATTTAGATGGTAAAAACACCTCTACAAGCTGATCTTGCTGGACATAACCCATAAACCTTCCTAGGGAGGTGTCCAGGGGACATCCTTACCAGAAACCTGAATTCCTTTAACTTCCCCCTCTTGATGTTGAGGAGCAGCCACTCTCCTGGATAACTGAACCCCTAACTCCATCTCTAAAGGACAACAGAGCAACCAATTTCTACCACCTTCAACAATCTTGTTATTTGGATCATTTGGAGTTCATGACTAAAGGTGAGAATAGGAACTTTTACAGACTGGTAAGCAGGAAGCTTCATTTTGCAGCTCAGCTCCCTCTTCACCACAATGGACCGGAACAGAGGACGCAAAACTGTGACTCCCTCTGTTCATCTCATTCCCCATTTTCCCCTCACTTCTAAACAAAACTCAGTTGCTAGACCTTATTTTTTTCACAAACTTCTGCCCCTGCGACCCGACTCCAGAACAAGTGGACGATTAGCCTAACCAAAGCATGGTTGGATACATGGATTCTTATTTTTCAAATCCCTACAACTTAGTTAGGACGTGTGAAAACATTTTAGAACTTCTAAACATTTCTGACTGAATATACTTTTGAATTCCTTCTGATGCTTCACAAGAAACAAGTAGGAATGTTTAATTTAAAGGTCCTGGTGATCTTTAATCCTGGATCAGTTTTTAAGTAACCGGTAGTAAAACCCTTAAACGTTATAAAGCTCAGTCTTACAAAAGGCAGTTTGATCAAAAAGTAAAAAAAATCTGGAAAAGAAATACCTCTAAGAAGTCTTGTATCATCCTGGAAATGATCATTGGTGAAACCTAAACATAAATATATTACATATTCAAAGTGGAATCAAAAACTATATTTCAGCATTTGGCGGGATTAAAAACATCTCAGAGTGGGGACGATCCTCTGGGATAAACTTTGTTTGACGCTCTGCTGGTAACACAATCACCACACTGACCAGTTTATTCCAGGTTAATATGGGACGTAAAGCATAAAAAGGCACAGGAAAGGAGTTTACATTAGCAATTCGGTCCGGGCTTGCTATTGCTCCCAGGAATGCTGAATAGATCAATATGTTAAAATTGCACCAGAGTAGATAAATGTTAAAATATTCCATCATATTGAGGAATAACAACCAAACAGCAACTCAGGAGAAGGGTTGCTGAACAGCCAAACTGTTTATCCATAGCCGGGGATTATACTATATTATGTCAGCTGTAGAGATGCTAATACAATCCCAATGGGAGCTGAATGTTTATACACAGCAAGCAGTGCCACAGAGTTGAAATCGTGGCAGATAGACTTGAATTTCCTCTCCATCTTTGCATTTTTATGCCATTTTTTTCCCATATTACAGCAGTCCCCCCTGTTATGCGAGCACGATATCAAAGAGGAAAGAAAAAAAGATTCAGTTTATAACCTTGGCGTGACGCCACTGAAGGGGAACATAATTAGTAGCGGTGGTATGTGCGGGAAAGACGAGCAGATGCAAGAATTCAAATGGAGGCTAATAGCATAATGATATCATCAAACTCATCTGTGTGTTGAGTTAATCAAAGATGAGCACGGGGGCCGTGGTGAGAGGCTCCATTAGGGATATACTGTGGTAAAACATGCATTAGTATCCATGCAGAAAGATTTCTGATTGTGCAGCTGACACAGTTACACAGCGGCATGCAGGAGCTCGGTTTGTGTGGATCAGAAACACGGGCTCTAATCACATGGGTGGCTGTTCCTGCTAATTACGCTGCATATTTAATACTTGTTATTTCGCATCCTCCAGGCTTTAAATAGTGCAGGTCATGCAGTTTTTATATTTCAATGCATTCTAATGCATCTTTAATGTTGGGTGCAGCGTATAGAGCTTTATACTTTTTTATTTTGGTTGTTTAAAGGAGGAAGTCGAGGTATAAAACCGCTAAAAATGGATGCACCTCTAAATATACCACATTGTACTTGAACAGAGCTGCGAGGTTTACAGCTGAGGTGCAGGTTGTGAGATCGAAAAAAAAAAGTAGACATCTTTGTGTATTGAGTCACACGTCAGTTAAATCTATTTTAAAACACCTGGAAGAAAACGAGGATATTCTGAGAATTCAAGTACTGTAAGAGAGGTGAGGGGCTCTGCTTTGAAGCTACATGCTGCATGGGTAATATTGTAGGGGAATTTTTATTGCTATTTTTAGCCATTTTTAACAATCAGATGCTGGTATTAGTGCAGGCTGCACAAATGTCAGTGTTACACTAAATATGTGTGAACAAATAATATCCTACTTGTTACAGATAGCCCTTTGAAAAACCCAAATTTGGAGAAATACAGATTATTTCAGACCAGTTTAATGCCAAAGAGGGTTGCTGTTATCTTAAACCAACTTCAGTCCAATTAAAAAAAGTTTAATGGAAATTCATTACATTTTCTAAATTCATTGTATCATCCACATCACCGTGTATTTTATGTGTGTCTTGTAGACAACAGCATTGGTATATTTTATGTACACAGCTGCACTGGGTAAACACCTCTCCTGTTTGTCTTAACCTTTAATCCCTTCAAAAACTTATTAGTTGTGGTTCTCCAGTTGGTTTCTCTTTAGAGTTCTCAGAAAATGTTTTGGTTTTAGAACAACATTCTCCATGCCATGGCCCCTCAAACAGCTTTAGCTTCTGGCCAGGACCCCCTTGTAAACCCACAAAAAATGCTACAAAATAAGTAAAGATGTATCAAGTTTCAGAATGTTCTAACTTTTTTTCATGATTCAATAAATATTACATTTGTTTAGCATAATAATTTTATGAACTAACATGTTTTAAGACTTTGTATTCCCACTGAAAAAACAACTTTTCAACAAATTGTTGACGATAACAAAACAAATCAAACCATTTTTAACTTCTCTTAAATAACATTTCAGTGTATTATTATAATTATATTTTAAAATAGTTGTTAAAAAAACAGATTTGATTTTATGATAATGATTTAAAATATCATACTAATTTTTTTACAACTTTTAATTTCTTTTATCTTCCCTCCAGCTTTCTGAAGCTCCCCTGGCAGCCCCTACTAATCTTCAAACTGCAATAAAATCTTAAAGGTTTTGTCTCTTTAGGAGAGTAAAGCTTTGATAAAGGCTGTGTCTCAATTCATGGGTTGCAGCCGACGTCAACCGCTTACGTCACAGCGTGGGCTGTTCCAATTCTTCTGCGCGTACACACGCGGCCGAGAAAACCCAGAAAATGTCGGCTGCATCTGAGTATCCTGCGTGGCCGACGGTATGTGTCCCAGATTTTATTGCGCCCTCAGCAAATTAACTAGAAAAACAGAGATGGCGAAGGTTTTATCTAAATTTTACAGCAGATTTTCTTTTTTTTCTTTTTTTTAGTAACAGAGTTTGGAAATTTATCACAGACTGAAAAAACGTAAATTAAACAACTTGGCTGAAGAATCTATTGTTGCAATGAGATGTTAAATAAAAAGCAGTTATAAGTACTGATACTGGAGCTAAACCCAAATTATTCATGCTTTTTATTTATTTACTTGTAACGTTTTATTTTTAAAACAGAAATTTGTGAAGTTATACCTTAAAAACAACTGAAGCCATGTGATGTAAAACATAACACTTTAGTAATGGTAGCGCGTGGTCACACAAACATACGTCTTCTGTAGGGTAGACCGTCCAGTTTCACAGTCATTATGCAGCCGACCTATAGTCTGAATTGAGACACAGTCACTGTCTTCTGTAAATGAAGTGTGCAGCTTTCAGCCATTCGATTGATGTTAATTCTGTTTTATTTTGTTTATGTACAGTATTTTGATCATTTTTGACTTAACTTACAGTAACTTTATAATGTTGGTGTCCTTTAAAAAAGATGTTCATCTCAAAGGACTTCCTAGTTAAATAAAAGTAAAAAAAACAACAGTCCAACTTGTATCTGCCTAAGATCTTTAGCTGTACACCAACATAACTTTAAAGTCATTATATTCGTGATACAATTCTGATTGATTGATATAAAGTTTTTGAGACTAAATATGACAACAATTCACTTTGTTCTTGGCTTTATTCCAACTAGTTATTAGTTTTATTTAAGGAAGCTTAGTTTATATAGAAAAAAGCTATCCACCACAGGTATGATATTAAATGCACAAAAGTCTCACTTCAAAAAAAAAAAGTCTAAGTTTTCCTTCGAAAGACATAAATTTACCCTAAACATTTTATCCTAAATGTACAAAATCTTAAAATATTCGCCTGAATGCACTTCCTGCAGCTGAGGAAAAACCTTTCATTTAAACATTACAGTGTGTGGAGCGTTCTTTAAACAGGATTATGTACCAAAGATTTAACTGGTTTCCAAACGGGATGCAGGAGGCAGGATTATTTGAGATTGAGAGACAGAGGTTTATTCCACTGTTTTCACTGGCATCAGAAAGTAAAAAAAAAAAAAAAAACAAACACCAGAACCGACATGAATTCTCTTTATTTCATAGTTTTTCCCTGTAATTTCTTCACGTTTTTTTCTCCTCCCTCCAGCATCCCAGCATCTGTGGAACCATGAGACACAGCTTGGCTTTGTGTGATGTAACTAAAAGCCCAGCAGCTGATCCTTTGCTCTTGTTTTTTCCTCTGAAAAGTGACGGTAAAATTCACAGAACAGCACAGAGAAGTACTGACACACTGGCTCCGTTCCCTGCAGGTCTCAAATTAATTTCCCATTGTTGATATTTCTCCTAATCCCTAACCTTTTCTGCTTGTTTTTCTCCTGACAACTGTCCAGCTCATAATTAAAAAGCTGTGGTTTGTTGTGTGCATGTGGGATTTTCTACCACTTTAAACTAAAAAGTCTGGTCTGACAGTTAAACTCTTTGATTGACGCTACATCTCTGAGCTGTTTTGTACTATAGAAAAACCACACCAGAAGTACTTTAAATACAGATTTGGCAGTAATATTTCTGTGTGATGTCACAGTGTGCTTTGGGGAAATCTGCGAAAAGTTGAAAATATCTTTTTATGCATTTTCTACACCCTAAATATTATTTTCTAACCTGAGTAATGAGAAAAATAATGTCCAGAAACCACTGCCTGGAGGGAGAAAATCTTTTTTCTGCTCAGTTCAGTGACTTTAAAATCAAAAAAGTAAACTGCAGAAACCACCACTGTTAAAATAATAATTTATGTGGCTTGTTTTAGAAAGTGTGCTGGGTTGTAGTGACATATTTACATAAAACTTGTGTTAATTAAACTTTAACACCTGTTCATAGCTTCCTGTTTTGTGTGTTTTGGATTCTGAAAGTTTTAGAAACCAGATGTCATTTTCCTAATTATTTTGTTTTTACAGCTACAACTTGAAGATGATGTATTACTTTTAATAATCAACAAATAATCTCT
>JARVGW010000357.1:4522307-4536065 GCA_031762495.1 Anablepsoides rubrolineatus | reverse complement strand
TCCATCCATCCATCCATCCATCCATCCATCCATCCATCCATCCATCCATCCATCCATCCATCCATCCATCCATCCTATATTTAATATATACAGTATAATTATAATTATTTAACTTTAAACCCCAATATCCTATAGTTATTTTTTCTTATTAAAGGAAAATATATATGAATAACTACAATCTGAACTGCATTAAGCTTGGTTTTATCAGGATTTGGGGAAAACTACATAATTTCTCAGATTAATGACAGAATTTTGGAAAAAAAAGTGTCTGAACTCTGCCATTACCCCCAGATTTCATACTTTTTCATCAAAATTCTGAGAAAAAAATCAAAATTCTGGGACAAAGACGAAAACAACAACTTCCCATTGTGACCCTAATCTTCTTCTGTATATACTGGATCATGATTATTAGAACTTATAATCTGAGGTTGCTGCTTTTATATCTAAAATATGTTTAGTGAGCTGAGGATGAAACAGTTCTTTCCCGCCTCTCTCTGCACTCTGAATATGTCACGGTGTGCAGAATGTGACGACATTCAGGTGAGGATCTGTTTGAAACACTGATGAAGACAAGAAAAGAACAGATGGAGGAGGTTCAGGATCAGAACAACATCCTGATTCTTCCTCTCTCCGGAGCTGGGAGACTGTCAACAACACTCCCTTCTCCTCCCACCGCCTAATCTTAATATTTGGCATGATTCTTTTACATGATGCCTTGTAATGAATCCATCTTGTTTTTCCAACGCGCCGTTCATTTTTACAACACCGGGGACGTGTAAAAATAATTGAAATGTAACCTCACTTAGTAGAACTAATTCTGGGGCATAAATCTCCTGCTTTTGTTGTTGTTGTTTTTGGTTCTTCCTCTGGTAGCGTTTAAACAAAAGCTGTGTGGGCAGATCAAGGCTTATTTTAGTGCAGGTGATTCACTTGTCTGTGGTGAGGAAGAGGGAGGAAGATGTGCAGAGGGTGAATCACAGAGGCAAGATGACCCCCACCCCCTCCGATCCTCCTCAGGATCTTGAGAAGCGATGCACAGAAACAGCTGAGGATCCATACCAACCTGTACCTGCTGGGTTTGCAAACCACAGAAAGAAAAGCAAGATTTTTGTTGTTTTTATATTCGGCATGTGTGCTTCTCTGTGAGCCCACAGTTTGATTATGAACTCTTCACCTCAAAGTTAAAAAAATAAAAAAGCCAAAAGAGTCGGAGGTGTAATCTCCGCTGTAATATCTCAGGGCTCCATTACATTTAATGGAGAGTAGATTAGAAAACACACACAAGTCTGGAGCTGCAGAAGCACACAGACTGCTAATGAGAAAACAAAATTGTTTTGTTTTCCATAATTCAGCTGCACACAAACCTGAGTCTGCATCAGAGAGAAGAACGCTAAGTAATAAAGACAGATTTATGTAGAAAAAAATGCATGTTTAGGTAATGTGTTGCATTGATGCAGTATTATTTAACATTCATACTTTATTCAGTCCAATAAGAAAAATGTGCAATATCATGTAATAATATACTATGTATTTTATAAAAGACACTCAATAAACTCTTTTATTGTCACAAAGCCTGTATCTCACAAGCACTGGTAACAAATTGCGACCAACTCTTGTGAGCCAGTATCTTAACTGAAAATATCTGCAGGGTTCTCTATTTCCTCTCCTGAGTCACAAGGCTTCGCTCCTGAGTTGCAGGAATTTTTCATATGTGATAAATTTTCGATCCAAATGCTCACAGACTTGTGGGCACCTACAAAACGTCACAATTTAATTTTTGTGCTCAAAAAGTGAGAGAAACGTGGGGTCATTCTGGGAGGATTTGTCAACCTACAACCATCCATCCCAGACCTGTCCTTTCTCTCAGCCTAGACCAGGGCTATTCAACTGGGGGCCCGGTCCGCGAGTGATCAAAGTTCGGTCCGCCAATTAGTTCATTCATCTCTTAAGCCCAAACCCCCAGTTTTCTACTTTATTACTAAGTTCTTTTAGTTAAACATAGACATGTTTGGTATCTACAGAAACATCAGAAGCTTGGCTGCAAGCCAGTAAAAACCATTTCTATGCTCAGTCAAGACAGTTAAAATTACAAGCAGTTGAAGATAAAACTATGAAAGTGAAAATAAAATTGGTTTAAAAATTTGGCAAATCAGGGATGTCAAAATGATATTTGTGTTAAATAGGAGGCATAATGTGGTCTTTTTGTTTTTGATATTGTTTAATTAACACTATTATTATAGGGTTCTGTATGTTGTATTCATGATTAAACGCAGCAAAATAAACTATTTCAAAGGTAACAGATCTTTGTAAAACCTGTTTTTTTTACATAATAAATTTAATTGCTGGATGTTTGTACATAGAATTTTGTTTTGTTTTTATGAAATGAATAAAGTTCTGTCTGTCTGTCTGTCTGTCTGTCTGTCTGTCTGTCTGTCTGTCTGTCTGTCTGTCTGTCTGTCTGTCTATCTATCTATCTATCTATCTATCTATCTATCTATCTATCTATCTATCTAAAATTGGGGCTTCAGGTTTAAAGCTGAGCCTGGCCACCATACAAAAGAAAGCCTGTTTCAGCTGCTTGTGTCCAGAATCTCTATTTTGTTCAAGATGTCACAACCACTGGAACATAGACAAACCAGTACACAGGACATCAGGAACTTTGCCTTCAGGTCAACTCTTTCTTCACCACAACAAACAGAAGCAAAGCCCTTTTGTGACCTATAAAACTATAATGTGACTGATTGTAGGAGAGATAAATTGACATGAGAAGATATTGTGACTAAATTTTACATTATAAAACTGCAAAACCATTTACAGGAATACCACACAAAAGGTAATTTATGTTCAGTTACAAAAGTGTGTCAACATGTATCAATACAGCAGGATTTCATGCAAATCTGTGTCTCCAACCTGTCACCAACATTCCCAGCCTAATGAGACGAGACTTAAATCTAGAGCTGAGATCATTTTAACCCTTTAAAGCCCGACCATTTTAAAATTGTCATAGAGATCATAGGAATCCTGTGTAGCAAATATGATACGTTTGGCTTTAAAGGGTTAATGCAGGTTCGGTAGCAAATTTCCAACATTTGTACTGATAAAAGCCTCTGAATCTCAGTTTAAAAAGCAAAAGACAAAACATTTTATATGCATGATGAAGGTGAACAAATACTTGTCCTATGTTCTAAAATAAAAATCCTTTGTCATTCTCCATTGGAAGCCATTTACAGGTACACAATATGTTAATTAGTCAGTATGCATTAAAATGACAGTGAACTTAGAATTACTAACGGTATTCATCTCCATCCAGTGAACGCAGACCGAGCGACATATTTCCAGACTGCGGTGACATTTATGGCAGAGCGTTGATGAGCTTCCCACCTCTCCGTCGAGTCAGCTCGCCCGTTGTCATCATGAAGCCTATTATTGATTCCAGTGACACCCACACAATGTGACAAGAGAGCACTCTTTAACTAAAACTGGGCGGCTGACAAATAGCGGCCCCGTCTCTCGTTTTGGCTACGTGCAGTTTTACATCTGGTGGAGGGGGGGAGGGGAGGGAGGCGTTCAATTAGACTTCGGAGTGGCCCTGATGAAACACTGGCACTTTCTTGGCAGAGTATCGCTGGAGAAAAGCACATCTCTCTGCATCCATGATACTGGCTTAAGGGCTTTATTGATGAGAAGTGTGTGTGTCTTTGCATATCTCTTACACACATCTTTTTTTTTTTTACAGCAGTTACCATGGAGATGGGCTCTTGGTTAACCACCTCCTGCCAGTGCTTAGAGACTGTTTTATTTCTGCACAGCTGAAAGCTTTTAATCCATTCATTCTCAAGTAGCAGCCGCTGCCGACTTGTGTCAGAGCCAGAGGTGGCAGTGAGGAGATCTAATGGACCGCGGCGTACAGAACAAAGTATTAGAGCCTCTGCAGAGCTCAAGTCTTATTGGACCTGATCCTCTGACACTCTGCGACAAATTGGGAGATCTGCTTCCCTCTCCCAGCGCTCTCGATTCAGACAGCGGCTGTTTGGCTTTAAGTTCAACCGCGTCCGGTCAGACTTCATGACAAAGTTCCTCTATTAGAGGCCGGAGGTCCGAAACAGACAAAGGTACCGACGTTCACCTAAATGTCAGGTGGAGCCGGCGTCACAGATGAGCCCAGTGGTTCAAGAGGAGGAGGGGAGCATTTTGGGTTTTCAACAAACACCACTCTTCCTTCCACTCAGCCTCTCTGAACTAATCTCATTCCCTCTGAATTCACCGCGGCACTGCTTCTACAGAGACTCATTACAGGGAAATCAAATTAAAAACTCGCTACTTGTCTCAGTTTGATGCATTCTCAAGCTAAGACTCATCCACCAGGGCCAATCAGAGGCGTTTTTTTTTTCCTCCCCTTCTTTTACTGCTGCTGATGAGGGCTCAGAGTTAATGTTTTTTTGTCTGGCACAGGGACAGCGTTTTGATTTGCTTCGAACAAAGTGTTCAGAATCTACTGAGCTTCATGTGCAGTTGGTGAGCAGATACACAGAACACTTTAAACAGAAGGTACTGGATGTAAACTAAAAGATACATGGACAAAATATGCAGCATTTTTATTGATTTAACTGCTCCAGTGGAAGTGGGTGAAGATTTGTTTTTAACTGAGCGCAGGATGAAGCGTGTGAGGATTTTCTTTAGCAGCCGATGAGTCATTCCAACAGATCAAATGTTTACACTTGAATATAAACGGAGCCACCTGCAGCTTTATGAAAGGAAAAAGCCCAGGTGTTTTCTAAAAGAAGAGATGCTCCTGTGTTGATCAAAAAAAAAGTTTGCATGGTAATGTAAGAGACCTTTCATGGTCATTTTGCGATTGCGTCTTACCGCCGTCGATATCTTCGCTGCCAAAGTGGTTCCTGTAGAACAGCATGAGCTCGATCCGGTAGCACTTGTAGAGCGTGACGAGGCAGATGAGCAGCAGCAGGATGGCTCCCAGACCTCCAGCCAGCTCCACAGTGTACATCAGCTCCGCTAACGGTCCAAACGAAGAGACAGAAGGAGAAATCAGCATTATGAACAGAGCTGTGCAGCACTAATCTAAAAATTAGTTGGACTAACCCTAAAGCACTGACTTTAATATTTAGGTCCCCTAATTCTAAAGCACTAACACACTTAAAATGTAGCAAAAGCTAATTCTAAAGAACTAAAAACCCAGCTGACCCATGGAACATTCCTCAGAGTCAACATGAAACAATATTTTCTGTGTGCAGAATATTGTTAATATTTCATCTCATGTAGTGGTTCCCAAAGTTGAGGTCGGGACCTCTTTGTGGGTCACAAAACATCAAGTGAGGGTCCCAAGATGATTTCCAGACACCAATTTAAATGTAAAAAAAACCACTAATGGGATGTTTTCATCATGATTGTTGCTATTTTTTAAATTAATCATAAATGAATAAAAAATAGTATCATAGTTACTAGGCTTGTTTATAGTTATTATTCCCATGTTAACAGAGTTATTAGCAAAGTTTGCATATGTAAACAAGTAATATCTGGGGTCACGAGTGTCTGCAACTGTTATTTTGTAGGTTGGAAGCAAAAAAGTTTGAAAACCACTGATCTAATGGTGACACACATGTGAACAACATGTCTGATAGCTTTCACCCTCAGCTGTTGACAATAATGTTGATCAATAATATTTAAAGAACTCAATTAGTGCAATTAGCCCATAAATTTAGCAAGTGCTAATCCACTAATGAATTAAGAAATTATTAAGAAATATTATTATTATTATTATTATTATTATTATTATTATTATTATTAGGGCAAAAGCCCTAAAGCACTAATCAGGAAACTAATTCCTCTATATGTTCTTTAGGGGAACTGTGCCCACCACTGATTACAGACATGTTCAAATGAGATCAACCGATCACATCAAACTGATCTTTGTTTAAACCAATGGGGTCCAATCCTGTTCTCAAGGGACCACTGTCCCACATGTTTTACATGTTGCTCAAGTTCTGCTGAGAACTGTTATTCATTCAATCAAATCAGGTGTGTGTGTGTGTGTGTGTGTGTGTGTGTGTGTGAGCAGAGCAATGCCTCAAATTTAGACTACCAACAAAAAAAACAACAACAACCAAACAAGAAATCAGGAATAAAAATAATCTGTGGACAAGAGGAAAATAGTTCTCTGCTTTGACACACCTGATTTGATTGAACGAGTGATTAATGGAAGAGCTGGGCCCTTGTGTTTGAACAGCTTTTAAACTAAAAGTACAGATCAAATTGGAAAAGTGTGTACACATGGAAATATTCATTTATTAAACTGTGCACTTTCATGTTTCTGTGCTCCTTTTCGTTCGTACGTCCCAATGGACAGCTCCTGACAAGCCTCCATTTAAATATACAAATATGTCCTGCAATGTGTGATGTCTTAATGCAGAACAATTCGAAATTTGATAAAATAACATAATCCGTGCTTGAATGTGATCAGTCATATTTTATCAAGTCAATATTATTTAAAAAAATACATTAATTGAACAATGTGCTTTAAATAAATATATATATAAAAGTGTAAAAAAGCAAAATAAACTCAAATACAAACACATTAAAGAAATAAAAAATACATTTAAATAAATGAACTAGC
This sequence comes from Anablepsoides rubrolineatus, assembly GCA_031762495.1. Classification (NCBI taxonomy): domain Eukaryota; kingdom Metazoa; phylum Chordata; class Actinopteri; order Cyprinodontiformes; family Rivulidae; genus Anablepsoides; species Anablepsoides rubrolineatus. The sequence continues at coordinate 4,529,434 of JARVGW010000357.1, read as the reverse complement.
GCAGTAAAAGTCAAGTTTCGTTGTAATTTAATTTATCTTAATCTAAATATACCAGAAATACAGTATTTATCAAACTTTATCAGAAGCTTTGATGCCTTTGTTTTATTTTTTTATGTTATCATTGTTTTATGATCATTATGTTTAACAGTTATTCTACTTGCCTTCAAAATAAGAGCACACAGGTGACTTCCAGCTTTTGTGCTTTTAAGAAGTCAAGTTCTCGCAACAAATCTGCCTCTATCATTTGTTTAGTTGAATAAACTGAACCTGACTGTTTAATTTGTCACATTTTGTTTTTGCCACACTGTAGAAATGTTTTCTCTTCAGTCATTTCCCTCATTTGGTTCTCCTCAACTCTTGTGTGGCAGCGCACGCGTTTTCATCCTGCAGCAGCACATCCAGAAGTAATCAGTCAAACAAAGATGCCGTCATGACGCATAAGAAAAGCAGCAGAAGCTAATGTTAAAGACTCAGTGTTGTGAAATGACTGCAGAACCTCCACATTTGTTTGTGAAATAAAAAAGGTTTTGTGTTTTTTTATGCATCGATCGCGGCTGCACTCTTTCCAGCCCGCGTCTGTGTCACTTTTCCTCGCCTTCCCTCTCCATCTTTTTCCCGTCGCTCGTTCCGGTGTGATTGGATTCGGATGCCACATAACTCAGAGCTGAGTGAAAGTACAAACTTGCTCGTCTACCTGTCGTTTAATGCCTCGTGGCTCGACTCAGATGCTTAAAAAAAAAAAAAAAAGGAGAATGAAGCGAGTGGAGCAACAATAGCATGTGACAGATCACACATCCACTCATGAAGACAGTGTGAGTGTGTGTGTATTTGTGTGTGTGTGTGTACAGCTGCAGAACATCTGGCTGAAACACCTGACAGACTGAAGCTTGCTGCCTCCATCAGTCATCGCTGCAGCCTGACATGAAAACATGACAGAGATCATGAGAGTCTACGTCCCTGGACCTGCTGGACTTCATGGTTAATTATTTCAGGGGGTTTTAAGATCCGTTTAGCTCGTGCTATTTTGTTTGTTGCTTAGTTCGAATGTTTTATGGTACAGAACAACAAAAATGAACCAACCATTAGGCTTTCAGGTCTACTGGCTTGCCTTGAAAACCCAGGTCATTAGCTTCTTCAAGGCCTTGTTCTCCCTTTTCTTCAGCTTTCTGTCTGATGTCACTCCATCTTGTGCGGTTCAACATCGCCTCCTGGCCACGCCTCACAAAACCTGGAGGGTCAGCCTTTGTCGACTGAGAAATGCCGAGCAGAGAGAGGACTGAGGCGCCGAGCGCACGCTGGTGGAGGAGACTCTTACGCGTCACTATCCATCACTGATGAGCTTTTAACCTCTTTGTAAAGTACAAATCCCCCTCTTCCACATCCCACTGCAGTGGCCATCACCCTGACAGCTCCCATGATGAGGGATAATGTTCTCGAGAGGTAACGAGCGAGGCCCTGCGCCGCTTCACCGCGCCTGTCTGGCGACGACCTTCGACCACATTCGTTGCGTGCGCACGAGCGCAAAAACAAAAGAGCAAACAAATCTCTTCAAAACCATCCAGATTTTGCTGGTTTCTCCGAGAGCTGCTGAGGTTAACGAGCGCTGCTGAAAAACCAGAGGCAGATCGATTGCTTGGTTGAATAATTAATAAGCCATGCTTGAGCATACTAAGCTAATTAAAAAGGCAGGTATAGGGTTGTTACACTCCATCATCAATGCCCTGCCTGTACTTAGGGTGCCTTTAATAGCAGGGGAGCTATTTTCCAGTACAACACTGACAGACCCAACAGAAATCTATACTTTTAGTGGGAAGATATGGATAATATTGCATTTCAAAGCCTTCAGTAAACTGTTACAAAAACATGCTAGTGTTTGGAATAAATGACTAAACTATTAGCGAGGAGCCAGTTGAGGTGGTTCAGGAATTTGGTAAGGATGCCTCCTAGACACCTCCCTAAAGAGGCATAATGTCCAACTGAGAGGGGACACCAGAGAAGACCCAGACCATGCTGGAGAAACCACATCTCTCTGCTGTCCTGGGAACTCCTTGGAGTCCTCCCAGAATGGCTGTGGAAAGACATGTCTGGGCCCCCCTGCTCAAGCTGCTGCCCCCACAATTTTCAAAATCTAGTAAACTGGAACTTGCATCAACAATAAACTGTTATGCCAAAGCTTTAAGCTAAGATCATCTTATGTTGAGAGAAGACATTTATGGTGTTGAAAATAACAGCCTGCACCAGCTCATGTAATATTTTGAGATTTCTGAGTGTGTGTTGTGAACAGCTCTCAGCTATCAGCACAGAAGAAAAAACACTGGCTTAAAATCTATGAATTTGACTGAATTAAATCAATTTTTGTGTTAATTATTGTCCTCCTTTTGCCTTTAAGCAGCCTCTGGTTTCACGAGCTGATAATCAGCTGCTCTGGTTTCTAAAGATCGGAATCGGCTGCTGAAAAACACCTAATCGGTCGACTTTTATTGAAACCTCCACTTCATTTTTCCTTCACTGGCCTCCTGTCTTTGCGTGTACTGCCTCTCTGCTCAAAGAAGTGGACAGCAGAATGAGCCAGCTGCTTCTCAAGCCGCAAAGATTACAGCGGGGGAAGGCCAATTCTTCTCTGCCTGGCATCCATATTGCAGCAGCGCCGCAGAGGGACAGATTAAGACAAATTAGCTTTTACAGACTAAAAAGGCTGGATTTGATGGAGCTTCATGGCAGAGGGCAATTCATCACCTCTTTTTTTTTTTTTTTTTTTTCATTGCATCTTTTTTGAGAAAGGAGTGTGGGAAAAAAATAAGCAAGACAAAAATACTTCAACAAAGCTTCAACAAACATTTTTGTTCTGGTTTTTGTCATTGTTTTTGGTAAAACAGACACCAGAAAAGGCTGCTGGTAAAGTGGCGATAAGCGATAAATCTGGGGTGGCTGAGGTCATCCCTGACTGTACCCCCTGACTCTGCCATTGAGCACAGGACAATTTTTAATGAACCTTACAGAAAATAATGAGTAGGTGTACATCTACAATTATGTAACTTCTGAACTAAGCACAATTAAAGATGGCTGCCACAGCCAACTCACCTAACAACACAAAACTGGCTATAATTCAGTCAGTTTTACAGGTGCTCACCTACAATCTGCTGTCCTTTTAACTGAGACTGATACACAACACATATTCTGAGTGCTAACAAAATCCACATAATCTTTGATTAAAATTTTGCCATTTGGCATAAACTTTGTCTATCTGTCAGAAATATAAACCACTGGATTTTAATGAAACTTTAAAGGAATATTAATCAGATGTACATCTACAATTGATTAACTTTTAGAGCCAACCAACCTCAGAATAAACCCAAATATATATATTTTTTTCAGTTTTATAGATATTTTAATATTCAGTGTGGTTATACATTTTCTTAATAAACACTTGGCCTTTAATCTGAAACAAAAAACATCTGTAGTAACAGAAATAAAACTATTTCAGTCCTTTTATTCTGTAAGGAAAAAACTAATTTTCTGTTCAATTTTCCTCCAGATTTTGAGATTTAACTGTGCAGCATAAAACCCTTTAATGCAACTGAGGAGAACTGGGTTGGCATCAAAGCTAGATCCAAAGCTTTAGGCTTAAAAGGTAAGAGAAATATCTTAGTATGGAAATATATTCAAAACTAAGAGCTTAAAGGTTTCTGCTAAAAAAAAAAAAGAAAAAAAAAAACAAAACACTGAAACATTGTGCAAACCCTGTTCGAGTTTGTTTCAGAATGGACACTCTGAGTGAGTCAAGACGACTGTGTGTGTGTTTGTGTGTGTCCAGGTTGTCAAACAGCACACTAGACATCATCCTGCTGAAAGCCGCCTCTTTTTAAAAGCTTTTTTTCCTTTGTCAGGAAAGCAGCGCTTCCTTGGGCTGAGGTGGATGAACAGGTTTTCTGTTTGCACCATCCACAAACCTGTCCCATTATTTTCCCCCTCAGGCAGGAAACAAGTGGTCAATTCCCACAATCTTTCTAGCAGTTCTTCATTGAATCAGTAAAACCGCTGCAGGAGATCCACTCTGTTGCCAGTGAAGGCCTGCGGTACTAAATCACCTCGAAAGCGTAAACATGGCGTTCCCGAGCACCAAAACCTCTTTTCATTTGCAAGATTTATGACAAAAGAAATGTTCCTATTATTATTATTATGGTATTTTCTTCTCTGCTCACCTTTCTTTGTGAGCTGAACATTGGCCTGCCGCCGCCCGTGGTTGTTCTCCACATGGCAGGAGTAGTTTCCCAGATCGTTCTCCTCCAGTGAGTCGATGGTCAGAGAGATGGAGACCTCCTGCTCCCCCAGGTGTTCACGGATTGTCCTGCAAGGACAACATAAAGATAGTTATGTATGCATGCAGTTAAATGTTTTAAATTTACTATCATGAAGAATTCTTTTAACAAAGTATACTTAGAGAGCTTTATTCTACTTCACCAACATCGGAACTTATTGTAAATAAAATAGCTTAAAAATGAGCCCAAAGCTGCAAATAAACCAAAGTAATAAGGGTCATCCATATTTATTTACAGATTTTGACCCTTATGTAGGTCAATCACAAGCATTCATGTCATTTCATGCAGATTTAGCAAAGTCTTTAACTTATATTGAGTGTGGACCTGTGTTACAGAAATGTACATTACTATAAATAGAAAAATACCAAACTCTTTTAAACTGCTGTATTTGATATAGTTCAGGAAAACGTTTTTATTTCCAATTTAAAACTTTACATTGAGGACAAGTAGGTCAATATTTGCCAACTTTTTGAGCCATTAAATAACTTTTTTAGTGGTCCAGTGAAGCTTTTATATTTTTGTCTACATTGGATTAAATCTTACAATACGCCCCACAGCAAAGGTTTTACTGCACATTTTAACACTTATTATTTGATCACTTGGGGGCAACATGATGTTGTAATCCAAAACCAACAAAAACTGAGCTAAATATTTTCTTTTTGTTAGTTTTTGTTTTATATATACTGCTTTATTTGAGCCATAAAATTTGAAACTGAAGAAATATAAATTGTATATATTATTTTACTATATGATAACGGCCTACCATATTATTTGATTATATGATACAACAGCCTGCCATACTTTAAGTATAATATAATCATCTGCCATATTTTTTAATTATGTCACAAGGCTTGCCATATTTTTGATACAAGTTGATTTAAACATTTTTTTAATTTCACTTTCAAATGTTTTTTTTAGTTTAATATATATTTTTAGCAGTTCCAAAAATTTTCTTTGTATATAAAAAATAGGTTTGTTTAAACAAACTTTATGGTGACAATTTAGCTCTGTAAAAATCTTACTCAGTCTGTTTGAGTTAAGAATATATTTGGTTTCATTCAGTGCATATTCATCAATATTTCTGTATTACACAGCAATATACAATATATAAAAGATAGTGTCTTATAAGTGTATGAATGTGATTGAATAACTGATGATCCTACATAGAAGCATTTATCTAGATTAACTTTGTAGAGAGATTTAATAAAGTGTTGTGTGGATTGGTAAATGAGGGCACAGAAGTAGTGTAAAGCACTATATAAATACAGTTCATTTAACATTTATAATTGTACATATATTAATAATACACCATCATTTCCACAGAACTGAACTTTAGGACTTGAAGAAACATTTTGGCTACTCATTAAAGTGCCTGACATGAATATTCTTCAAAAAAGTCAAAGAAAAGAATCTTTATATTTAAGAAACTTTAACCAATCTGTCACATAACTGGCATATTAGCTTGGCTCAAACAAAGTGAGGAAGTGACATCATAGGGGAACTCTTTAAGAAAGAAAACTCTTTGGTCTTTGTTTATTGAAACAATATTTTAACTCTGACTTCTTCATCTTTTTGATAGTGACTCAAAATGATCTAAAGAAACATCAGATTTTTCTCTACAGCTTGTGTTAGCAAGCTCTGTTCCCACTCAGACATTCCCCTTTGACATCACTTCCTGTTACATCACATGCAAATATCTCAACAACTGTTCATCTCAACAGCATAAAATTTGTTTCGCTGTATGTTATCAATGTTAGCTCTCCAAAAATGAATTCATATTTATTACAAAAATTGGATGTCACAGGCACTTTAAGACAAAGGAGCCTTGGGGACCTCCAGCTGAGCAAATATGGTGAACATAAGACACAAATCTATAGTCTGATTCTGTCTGTACCAACTAACAGTTTAACTGTTTTAGATGCTAAACAGATGAGTTTCATTAAATAAACACACAGAAACACAGGCACTTTCTTTTATGGCAGCAGGTGATAAAAACACATCTGTAAAAGCTTTATACTAAATATGCAATGACCAGAGAGCACACACAGTAGAAAATGCTTTTTAGAGGTATTCTTTCTGTCCACAGGTTCACTGTAACAATGCCAGATCAGATGTTTTAAGAAAAAATAACCCATGTCAGAAAGTCACGGGAGAATTGACTCGTTCATAAATTATGGATTTGTTTGAGGAGAAAAAAGAAAAGTTTGCCTGAAGGTTTTTTTTGAGCTGTATCTGCAGTATTCATTCCTCAAATCCATAAATCCTGACCTTGGCATTACAAGCTCTCACACGAGACGTTATCAGAGAAACTCTTTGCTCTCCTGTAGCGCTGCACTCGTCTTCCTCTGTCAGAAACACAGAAAACTACAAACACAGCTTTAGTTTAGATCCAAGCTCAATAATTGGCTGCCGTTTGTGTCAGAGTTGACTTTTTCCAGAGGCAACATTTCAGTCCATCAATGGAAACCATGAACAGGTGGGAGCTGAACGTCCGTGACTGGAAGCCAAAGTCTCATGAGTCGAGACACGTTTCGCCCGTGAAGACCAGTGCTCCCGTTGGCTCGCCAAAAGTTCTTGATACTGATTGGCTCTGACAGATGGATATGAGGATGAATGTGGGACAGTTAGGGTCAACCATCAGCAAAAGCTGACATCCCAGCCCTCAAAATTTCATATTCTTAAAGGGGCCATATCATGTAAAATCAACTTTTTAAATTTTATATCATGTTAAAATGTTATCCTCTCATCAAAAACATGTCCAGAGTCTTACTTTGACTCATTCATGCATGTTTGAGAAATCCTGTAGTG
>JARVGW010000357.1:4183507-4197245 GCA_031762495.1 Anablepsoides rubrolineatus | reverse complement strand
GCCGCGTCAGACACTGGACGCAGACGCCGGTCCCTGAACAAGCGTCACATATTGACGAGTTGGGTGAGAATGGGTTGGAGCATCATGCAGCCTTCAGAACACAAAATGACACTGTGTTATGGTGACAAAAAAAAAAAAATATGTCACCATAAGTCCAAAAGTTGACACCATAAGTCAGATTACATTCTGTATATGAAGAAAACCATCACTTCTTTGTCATTACTCTTCTTCAGTGCCACCAACCAGAGCCAGGCCTTCTGTTCAACATCAGTATGTGACCTCACAAATGTGCTTCTGGAAGAATGGTCAAAAATCTCCACAAACACACTCCTAAACCTTGTGGACAGCCTTCCCAGAAGAGTTGAAGCTGTTCTAGCTGCAAAGGGTGGACCAACATCATATTGAACCCTATGGATTAGGAATGGGATGACACTTAAGCTCATATGTGAATCAAGGCAGGTGAGCCAATACGTTTAGCAATACAGTGTATGTTGCTGGGCACTTGACCAAAACGCCTGATCATAACTGCTCCTCAGGTGCTAAGTTAGCTACCCAGAGCTATCTAAACAAACAGTACTCTCCTAACCACCAATGTTTTATTTATTTGCACAAGCACAACAATTGACTGCAGTTGTCTTTTGCACATAGATGCACGGTATTTCCCAAACCCTCAACTTATACATGGATTTAGAAAACTTCAGTGTCAGAGAAAACAGGTGCTGTAAGTTGTGTACACTAATGGTCGAAAAGCAGCAGAAATGCAATGGTTTTACTCAAACATAATGTTGTGTAAACAGCCCCCAAGTTAACCCCTTTTCAGAAAACATCTGCATTGTGACGTCTTGGTTTGTTTTTACAGCTCATTCTTAAATGCAAACTTATAAGCTGGTTGCAAAACAAGACTGCCTTTTGAATGGCGGTGTTAGTCTGCATTTCTTTTGAAGTCAGAGGTTAAAGCTTTACAGTGTTCCACTGGTTTATTTCCCATTGTACCAAATTAGAAAGAAGATGTTTTTCAGAATGTAGGAAGTTTAATGTTCAAAGCTGACCTGAACAACATCACAACAACAAATCATAAATCTATGAAAATTTAACATCAGCAGTAAGTCACTAGTGTCCAATCCTGGTCCTGGAGGACAGCTATCCTGCATGTTTATGTTTCCCTGCTCCAGTACACCAGATACAATGACTGAATTACCTCTTCATGTTCTGCAGAGGCCTGATAATCACCATTTATTTAAATCAGGTGTGTAAGAGCAAGGAAACGTCTCAAGCATGTAGGACTGTGGTCCTTGAGAACTAGGATTAAACACCCCCTGCACAACTTAAGAACCAACAGGGTCAGAGCTTTAAAACCCAAGAAGAGCAGACTGTAAACATAATAAATGATAATTCACTTACACTGTTCACTTTAGTCTTCATGACCAACCTTACAACAAATACATCAAATTTGTGTGTTTCAGACTAAAATTGTAAAATAAAAAAGGGGAAAGAAAGCAAAATGACATAATATTAACACAGACACTGCAGTAGTAACTCTGTTTAAGGTAACTTTAAATATACTGATGGCAGTTGTGCTCATTAGCACAGTGACATTTCCATGAGAGCACTGATGTGTGTTGGCTTGGTTCTTGTTAGATAATCCTAATTAAGCACAAACAAGCTACTACAACTCCAGACTCTACTTTTATTGGACAAAGATTTGGCACCAAGTGTGACGAGTTTTTTCTCACTTTTGCACACAAGCTGAAAGTTAAAAAATGAAGATGTTAAAAAGAAATAATTTGGTCCAAACTTAACTTAGATACATGAAAGATGCTGTACTTTTTCTAAATTATTATTAAAACTAATAAGCTCAACTCCTGCATATATTATTGGTCAATAAAAAAAAAGTTCCTAAAAGGTTTTTAATGGTTTTAAAATATATTTAGCGTAAAATAAACTTGGACAAAAAAGAAATAAACACACACATGTGCTTCCTCTCTCCACATCAAGCTGTTTTGAACTGGGAGTCATAATCAGACATCATTTTGGGACAGACTACAGAGTTAATTGGGGTAATGAGGTCACAGGAGGAAAACTTGAAGCTCTTCTGCAATTACTGCCAAACAAACACTGAGTGCCAAACAAGTCTGTGTGGAGAACATCAGCATGACAAACTTATTACAGATTAACAAAGCACTGTGTGTTTTACTGCAAGTCTTCATTTGTTAAATCATGACAGTAAATCATTGTTACTGCTAATATTTTATTTTAGGTCATTGTGCAATTCTTCCAACTTGTCTCATTATTGCCCATTACCATGAAAGATGAAAGGTAACTGCCATTAAGTCAATATCTATTTGGTTAGAGACATTTTTCTAACCTTGGTTCTGTACATTACCACAATGAATTTTGAACAGAACATTTCAGATGTAGTTGTTCAAGTTCAGACTATCAGCTTTAAATCAGTGGGTTGAACAAAATGATTGCATAGAAATGTGAGGAACAAAAGCATTTTCAAACACAATCCTTTCATTTCAAGGGCTCAGAAATGATTGGACAAATTAAAGGTAAATAGAATGTTCATTTCAAATACTTTGCTGAAAACCCTTTGTTGGCAATGACTGCATGAAGTCCTGAACTCATGGACATCACCAGACGCTGTTTCCTCCTTTTTAATAATCTGCCAGGCCTTCACTGCAGCTGTTTGCTGTTTGTTTGTGGGCCTTTCTGTCTGAAGTTTAGTCTTTAACAAGTGAAATGCTCAATTGGGTTGAGATCAGGTGACTGACTTGGCCATTCAATATTATTCAACGTCTTTGCTTTAATAAACTCCTGGGTTGCTTTGGCTTTATGTTTTGGGTCATTGTCCATCTAATACAGATGGACAATGACCCAAAAATGCAGACAAATCAAAATCAGTTTAGCTGGATTTGGCTGGATTTTAGCACACAGTCCGTCTCTGAACACCTCAGAACTCATTCAGCTGCTTCTGTTCTGTGTCACATCATCAATAAACACTAGTGACCCAGTGCCACTGGCAGCCATGCATGCCCAAGACATCACACTGCCTCCGCCGCAGGAGTGTTGTTAACTTGGTTGGCTGTTGTGAAGGAGTTTCTCCTCACCATGGAAATTATTCTGCCATCATCCACCACTGTTGTCTTCCGTGGGCGCCCGGATCTTTTTTGCATTGATGAGTTCACCAGTGCTTTATTTCTTTTTTTCTCAGGATGTACCAAACTGGGTTTGCAAAAAAATGTTTTTTGCCGCTTAACAATGTCTTGACCACATGTTTTTTTCACAGTAAAATCTTACAAATGCAAGGACTACATCTCAAATCAACTCCAGAACCTTTATCTGCTTAATGGAAAAGGACATAGCGAAGGATCTGCCCACACCTGCCCATGAAATAGCCTTTAAATCAATTGTCTAATTACTTTTGGGCCCTTTTAAAAACAAGGTGGCCACAAGTTAAGGAGCTGAAATTTACACACTTTATCCAATTTTAATGTGCATTCCCTCAAGAGAAAGCTGAAAGTCTGGACTGTATGTCCACGTCCATTATATAACTTGAACAGTTAATAGGTAAAAAAAAAAACGTATCAGTGTCCAAATAAATATGGACCTAATTGTATATTTGTGCACTCATTTGTAGGTTGCATGTCCATCACAGGAACACAGAAACAAATGAGACAAACCATGCTGACAATTTAGAGTTACTCATTAACCCAATGTTATGTTGCCTAATGTAACCACAGGATGTATACCTACAAGAGCCTACCAATTTAAAATGGCCGACATAGTTAAATCAACCTTTGTGAACACAAATCTGACTATCCCTCAAACAACTGTGCAATTATTGAGCTAGAATATGTTCAGAATGACTTTCAGATACTGCCACGATTGGTGACTGATGGTTATCATCTTCTTCATCAAACTGAACATAAACAGACCCATATCAGTCAGATCTGTTAAAACTTAATACTGCCATTACTTTTCTGTTTTACTTTAAAATTCATTAACTTGTTTCTTTTGCAACAAAAGTTGATGTACTTTCGCCTAATTTGACTGTACTTTCGCAGCCTCAGCATTACAGCGTTCTTCTTGGACTGATTACTGAATTTAAATGTGCAAAGAAAGAGGACACGACCTCTGTCGTGGAGTTGTCTAAGCGACTGTTTTTAGAGATGATGTCACCATGCAGTCGATGCATAATTTACCACAGCTCTGATTCAGTTCAGCTCCTCATAGAAGATTTAATGGGCTGCGACTTGGTGCAAGTTTCAATGTGATAAAAACAAAAAAAACTCCTGCAGGTTTTTTTTGTTTTGTTTTATTTCCTACGTTAAGACTGTCATTGAAATTATTTTAGTTTTACATTAACAGAAAACAAAATAATCTGTTTTGGAATTATAAAAGAGACAACAATGACATTAATAGTGGTAGTTTTAGTGAATCAAACTGGGCTTTTTGTACTGTTTAAGGTAAAATATTACTGACTCAAATGTATTTTGTTTATTTATTTATTATTGTTTATTTAGAGGAAATCTGAGTTCAGGTTGTGAAGGATTCTGAAGTGTTGAAGAAATAGCATCTTGCTATCTTGGCAACCTTTAAAGTCAAAGAAATGTTGTGGAAATATGAATCTAACTGAGAAAACCATGCTTGAGTAAGATCACATGTGATCATTGTGACAAATCAGTTTCACCAGTGTGACAATTATTCTAAGCACACAGCCAGTAGAAAACAATAAAACTGGTGTCTGACTTTTAGTTCAACTCAATACAAATAGGACCTTTTTTCTGTTAAAATAAAACTAATGACACAACTGTGTGCCATCTGATTTTGCTCACATATAAAATCAAAATAACTGAGTGACTCCTGTAAGTCAGCAGTGAGTTCTTGAATGCGACAGAGTCCTGCTGCATTCGGATCTCTCTGAAAAATTGTTTCGGCAGAAAGTGGCAAGCATCCTCTGCTCCTGTGTGATGTCTCTTTCAGCATGGGAGGGAAGGCAGCATGTAGGCTGTTACTAAGTCACAATGAACCCCCGCTGAAACCGAACGCAGACAAGCCAGACGATTTGTGCTTGATGAATACAGAGTTCACCGGCAGTGGAATCTCCGTGTCATGTTAGCCGTCGGAGGCCATTTACCGCACGCTGCAGGGGAAATCCAACTGGGGAGGGGAGGCATTCAAGTGAACAATTTTTGTTTTTGCAGTTTATGGCATTTGCTGACTGTAAAAATAACCTTTTTATTTCGTTAAAATGTGGCATATATCACTAGAAACTAGCTTTTTGTATTAGCACTGCTTGTGCTTTGCGTAAAATGCAAGCAGCACTACATCCAAAGTATTTTATTTCTCTGTTTCTCATATTTCAGTTGAATTTGAATTCATGTTTAATAAACGTTTTAGAAATTAGAGCAAAAAATTATTTTGCATCATATTTTAAACTAAAGGTGTATCTCACTGGGATGGGAGTGGGACAGAACTTTCCAATATGTCTAAAAGCATTTGCAGGGGGTTGTAATTTCCTAGTACAAACTTTGGACCCAACCCAATTGAATGTGTCCACCACAGCCAGTTAACTTTAGAAGACACAAAAACTACAAAGTTGTTCAGTTACACATGTACACCTGTTGAGGACTAAGAGCTATTTTAACATCTGTCCAGTGTCCTTTAAATATTTTGCAAACAGATAAACAGAGTTGACTGCAAATTAGTCATTAAAAAATAAAAATAAAAAGGTTACACAGCATGTTATACTGTATGCATTGTTTCTGTATTTATATACAGTATATATGAAGAAAATATGCTTGTGACTATCAGCTACAATAAAACCAAATTTAAGGTTTAAAATCTTTAAAACAGACTCAACCATTTGTTTTTGTTTTTCTTAATCAGTTTTAAATGTACATCCAATCATTGCTTTTTAAGAGCTTCATTAAATCCTGTAAAGTGGTTCACAAGATATTTTGTAATGGACATGCACACACACAGGCAAAAGCTGCCTGCCTTTCGGCAGCAGGAAGTAAAGAAGAAAGTGGGGACTTACTTCTAGTAGCCAGATGCCAGTAAAAAGGCCACAAAGCAACTATCAAAGTTGAAGTTCACTGCCTTGACTCTGATCTCCTCAAATGGGTAATCAGAGGGACTGGCCTCACACAACTCTACCAAGGTCCTTAAGGACTGAGAAAAGCAGAAAATGAAGTTGTTAACTCGGTGTAAGAAGGAAACAGGCACTGGGGGATCCACCGCATTATCAAAATGTAGCTGCAGGGAGCATCACGGAGACGGGAAATTGTAGGATTAAATGGGGCGGGGGGGGGGGGGTAGGGGTGTGTGCCTCAGATCTAAAGGCTTTATTGATGGTCTAACAGTCAAGCAGAGGCAGAGGTACAACAGGCTGAATTGTCTTGAAGGTTTGAGGCTGTGTGGCATGTTAGATTTCACCGTTTGAAACTGATAGAACAAAGTGCAGATCAGGTAATGTCCCTTTTTGTTTAAATCCAGTACAAATAAATCCAGAGGATGGAACTTTTGACTTTGAGATGATCAAGCATACTCCATGTTGTTTGCATGTGACATGTAGAGAGTTGAAGGGAGCCTGTGCTGCAGGCCATAACATCATAAACCTTTCAGCTCAGTTTGTTGTTCCATCCAAAATGATAAAAGGTTGACCCATAGAAGGTCAAATTCAGAGTCACAAACAAGATAATTTGACCACTAAGCAAAAATCCCAAAATGTCAACATTTGTATTATTATTAAAAGTGGGCACAGGTTGTGGCAGATCTCAAATCTTAAATTAATTTAAAATATAGTACAAATACCTAAATAAATACAAAATGGAAAATAAACTAACAGGGATCAGGAATGAGGTGTAGATCAAGTGTTTGAAATTTAATGAAGTTTATGTGCACCAGAGTTGGGCGAAGTTTCCAGCAGTGAAACAATAAAGCCTGATTTGAATATGAATATGATAATGTAGGCGTCTCATGTATCTAATAAATGACCATTCAGCTTCTGTTTTCTTAATCACATCGTGCCTCCCACACAGCGGAGCAAAGAGCTTGATCTCACTGTGCTGTTTGCTACTGCATGAAGTAGGGCCAGCCTGTTATCAACGGAACGTAACACTTAATTTATTTGTTGATATGCGGGGTATGTGCTGGTGAAATGGATAGCCAAATTATGACAGAGGGGCTCTCTCCTGAGGAGTCAGGACCAATAAAAAGTTGTGGTAAAGTTGTAGTAATGCCTGCTTTGCATCTCTGTATGCAAAACATGCATTACAGCACTTGTTTTGCATCCAGACATGCTAGTTTTGCATTTCTGGATGCAAAACAAACTGGATTTGTAAACTGGCTTTTCTGTGAAAACTTCATATGCACTAACTTGGAATCATTTAATCGTATGGTGGTGAACAAACAGCTGGAAAAACCAAACAAAGATTTTAAAATGATTTTAAAATTTTTCAGCAATTTATTTGATAAAGTACTGAAGTGAGATTGTGTTGAAGTGTTACCACATGATGGATTTTTCATTTACTTCTTCACAGTCCTGTTTAGGTTGTAGCTTAATCCTGCATCTCACTGGGTTGCAGCTACTGGTGACAATTTGCAAACAGCATCTGCAAGAAAGTTCTGAAATGCTCTAGAGGGTTCTCAATTTCTTTGTGCAAATTATATATATTATATTTTTAAAGTATTGCAAGGATCTGATACCTATTTGGAACATTTCCTATTTTAGTTTACATGAGTTATAAAGTCCAAAAGAAGTGAATCAAACTTGTTAGCATATAAAACTATTTTGTGACTGATTAGAGAGTGCAGCAAGGATACATGCTCCAGTATTCAGCAGCTTCAGCACTTCTGTGGTCCATATTGTTTGAAATGTAATGACAAAATGAACACTGAACTTTAAAGAGTCCCAGTATTTTTGAGGTCCAGATATTTCAGATTTTGCACAACTATCACATTATAGTGTGGCAATCACAAATTGGGGAGGCTGTAGAGCAGTGTGGTAGAGCAGCCGGCTTGGGACCCGAAAGTCACAGGTTCGACTTCATGCCCACATGTTGTAGTGTCCTTGAGCAAGACACCCAACTCCCAACTGCTCCCCGGGCGCTTACATAGCTGCCTGCTGCTCCACTTGGGTGTTTCTCACACGTGATGGGTCAAATGCAGAGCACAAATTTTGTCATTGTACACTGATGACCAATAAAGCACGTTTACCAAATGTCGTAAATGTGCAACTTTGCTGTGAGTTTCATGCGAACAATGTGCAATAACTATGTATGAGTGGTGATTAATGACTTCAGCAAAGACCAATGAGGACCGATAGCTTAAACTGTAGAAAGCCTTCCTGTGAGGAAATTAAAACCTGTGACTTGTACCCATTAATTATAATGTAGTGTTGCTATTAAATGAGTCTAAGGGTAAGCAAAAAGTTTTCCTTGGATTTTAAACTACGAGACCCTCTTTTTATTCAAGTTGGATTTCGACTCTGTATTTATACTTGGCACATGACAGCCCTTTTTATGTTGGGCACTAACAAATACAGTGATGTGTAAGTCAAGTAAATCCTTTCAGACTAATACATAATACAGCTTGGTGCATACTTGGCACTGGGTTTGTACCAATTATGCTTCAGGTGGATACAAGGTAATAAATCACTTTAGGGCTGGATGATATGGCTAAAATATATATCACAAAATAACTCCTAATTTTGGTTGATATATCATTTTGATATCAATATGATTAATAAAAATGTCATAAAACTGCCATTACTGTTATTACTATTACTATTAATATTTACTGTAACTATAACCTGTTGTCATTTGGGATATCTAAATAAAATTATGACTAATCAGAACAAAAAGTGAAATCTCAAATTTGCTTTATGACTAGTCGTAATTTATATGTTAATATCTGAAATATATGTTTGAGATAGTCAGTAATTTGTTGCTGATATCTTGAATTAGAGTCTCCATAAACCTTAATGGTTTAACATCATTCATATTATATGCATATCTCAAAAGGGCATTATGCCTAGTCAAAATATAATTAGAGATATATTAATTAAATCTTTCTAGTCATAAACCAATTTCTGATATCTGGAATATAAATGTGATAAAGGTGACTCTCAACAATGGATACCCATCTGCATTGGTTTCACTTTGCTGGACACAGTTTCTGACAGGGAGATGTTGATGTTTTAGGAAGAGGGCTTAAACTTTTAAGGGGCTTAATTTTCATACATTCAGAATGTTATTTTGAGAACTTTATCAGATGGTGGAACAGATTTTATGTGTTCTCACTGCGAGTCAGCACCAGACTCGTTAGCCCATTTTACAGCGGACTGAAATCTGAAGTTTATCAGACCTTGGATACCTGAACCACTTCCACACCATTGAATTATAGTAGTCTTTTCTAGCTTAACTATTTATTCTGTTTCCTTCTCAATACTAAACACTTGTTCACCCACCGGTGTTGAGTTTATTTTGGCACATATATTCTCTGTGTTGTAGGTAGCGTTGTTAGCAAGTTGTAAAAAGTGGTAGCGCTGAGCACTGGCGTTTAGCCTGTTGTGTACGTCATCACCCACTGATGTAAAGTATATTGATCCATTTTTTTAAAAATAATTTCACCATTATTGAAATATTTTCTATTGCGATACTGTGTATTGATATTGAATTCTAGTCCAGCACTTAGTCACTTCATAAAATAGCTTGGTCCCTGTAGGTACCCATTACAGCACCAGGTATATATTGAATTGGATTGCAGCCAGTAACTTTAAAAATGAATCAACTTTTGTGTTTGCCATTCCAGTTTAGAGTAGTGCACGATTAGGGAGAGGTGTCCTTTTACTTCCGTCACTATTATTTATATGAAAAAAATTAAAAAATGAATCAGTTTAATATTCAGTCAAAAAAAATTCTTTATGAGAGAAGTGCTTCTTTATGGAGATGATTTTTTTTCCTCTAAAAAGTTGACCTTGAAAGTGAAAGCTTGAGCCCTGAACAGGAGAACAAAGCTTTTCACCACAATTCCCAGGGCTATGATAAGAGATAAGACTTTCCCTCGGGCAATTCCAACTGAAGGGCGGTGAAACCAAAGCCTGACGAGGTCCAACTGCAGGACAACTAATTGGTTATGAAACCATATTGTCAAAGATTATATTGTTGTCTTCAGGCAAGCCGCATATGTACACTGATGGACAGAAAGATTGACAGACTCGATTCTCAGGCTTATTCTACATGTTAAGATCATCTCTGTCAGTTCATGGCAGCTCCTGGCAGAAAATGGCTATCGCTCTCTGATGGCATGTAGCAGAGCTTTGCAAAGCCATCACGCTAAAGGCCAGGTTTGTTTGAAGTTCGCTTTGCAATGCATCAGTGGCGATGACCTAGATTTCCTATCTCTTCCTCCAAGAGTGCAGAGAGAGACAGCCTCGTTTCAGCGCTTTCCATCTTCTAACTATGTCAGCTCGCCTGTAAACATTTGGCACAGTCACATTGCTGCGTCTCGCCGTTTCCCTGGAGTCGACTCTTGACTCCCCATGCTTGTTCCCTTGGAAGGCGTGGCGAGCTAAGCAGCAGAGTGCTTCATGAGCTAAACAGAATTAAACAAAGACAAACCAAGAATGTATGTAGAAATTAGCTTTTTTTTGCAAACAAAAACCAAGAGGCTTTTGGTAGAAAAGACTAGTATTCCTCTTAGAAATGCATACTGCCCACTAGAGGTTAAGTAAAGTGTTTTTAAAGTTGAGAAAAGATTCATTTACATCCTTGAAGACAGCAATATGTCAGATCTGTTAACAGACAGTATGTTGTAAATCATTGTCAGCTACAAACAAATCAAAGTAAAGTTTGATATTTGTAAAGTTTGCTGAGTTTCAGTCATGTTTGTGCTGCTAAGGTCCTTCAGCTGCAGCCGCTGTCTTTAAATGGGATGAAAAGTTAACCAGTTGTAGATGTACATATACAGTAATGATTACTTTGAGAGTTTCATTAAAATCCAACCAGTAGTTCATGAGATATTTGAGACGTTTTATTAAAACGTGAGGACCGGGATAATGTCCTCACTTTCCAAAAATGACCACACTTAGTTGATTAAAAACCTAACATGGTTCTCACTCTGTAGCAGAAACAAGTACAAACACAGACATGTTCCTCTATCCTCATGGGAACTTTGCATTGACTTCTATTCATTTGCCGTAATTTCTATAGCCTACCCCGACTCCTTATCCCGACAACTGACTCACCATCAGTATTTCCCTCATTGGGAACAGGCCTGTTTTTCCCCGCAAGGAACCGCCGGTCCTCATCAGGCTGTGTGTACTGGGAAAATGGTCCCCTCCAAAAACATGTACACACACACACACACACACACACACACACATTTTGGTGGCAGGTTATATAATAAAAACACACCTCAATGGGATGTGATTGGTACATTAATGCTTTCTGGATACATCTTATTTAATTTCTGAGATTCTAAATCCCATGACACAAAACACTGTAAAACCTTTTTGGCCTCACCCTCCCCCCACCCCCACCACCAACAAATTTCATTTTTCTTTATTCTGCATTTTGACAGAAAAGTTACAAAGTAAAAGCAAAAAAAAACCCTGGCTATATCAAAAAAGAAACCAACATAGCCACCATCTTTTCCTCATTTCCTCACATCCCTGCATCCCCTCTGGTCTCATTTCCACACCCCGACAGGGGTCAGTCATCAGTGCGAACTGCACAACAATGAAGTTACAAGAACAACATTAGAATCTGCTTCAACTCAACAGCAGCCTCAACAAGCCAGGAGGAGTGTGTGTCATGTTTTTAATCAGCTGTGCTACACAGAGGCCTGTCAGTCAGGTAAATTAAACCCCCTTCACCATTTTCTCCTCATGTCTTTTGCTGGTTTCCTTGGTGACCATTTAATCTGACATCATTAGACAGGTACAGTAAGCTGGCCAAGGATGCAGGAGCCGTGCTCGGATATACCCAGCCATTTCAGCATAATCCTTTTTCACCAGCTGACACTACTACCTCTCACTGTGCTGCAAGTTTGAGAAGAAAAACCATTTGAACAAATCTGACAGACCTCAGGATACCAGTGGAAACGGACTGACTGGGCAGAGGATCAAATTAATGTTCATAAAAAAAAATCTACAACTCACTGGAGCTTTGTGTGAGGCTTGGGTCTTGGCTACTTAGCCATTTCTGCTGCATTTTAAAAACTCTTCACGCACATGAGCAGCTGAAAATGTAAAAGAACACTTGAACATGATGGATTGCTCAGCTTCCTCGCTGCAAATCAAGTACTGTCAAAAAGAATTGTAAAGCAATAAAGTCTGACTGTGCAAGTTCCTTCCATGGAACTTGTACTCAGAAATCAACCAGAGCTCAGCGGGTTGTGGTGTCCTTTTGGTCCACAAAATGTAATTGCACGAAAATTGAGGCTGGCGCAGGTTTTATGCTAAGAAATGTTGCAATTTCACATGTCTTACACTTACTTTCAGGCTTCGTTCTGTGAAAAGCATGCAGGAAAAACACAAGTTATTTAATTTAGTGTTTTTAGGCATGTCAGTTTCTTCACTCAAAATGTCTTTAACTGAAAGCAAATCTTTGACAATACATTACTGGCATTTTAATTACAAGGATGCAAAGATCTGTATTTTTATTTATTTTCCATTTTAAATTTTTTGTGTGACCAGAAAGTCTAACTTTGTAACTATCAGGGGTAAAACTTGATAGACTTTTCCTTCTGTCAGTATACAGAGTGATGAAACTGCTTCTTTCAAAAAGCTTGAGCTGGTATCATCAAGAGTCTGCACAGCTCTGACCTTTTGCTCCTGTACATGATTGTCAGGCTGAGAGACAGATGAAACGCTGTAAGTGGTTTGAAGTGTTTGCTACGCTTGTATTTGATGAAACAGACGTAACATTTTCTAGAACAGTCTTTGATAAGTGTAAAAAAAGATGAAAAGATAATAAATATGTTGGTAAGGCTCTGTATTTCCAGCTTTACAAATAAAACAACCTATTATAGCTGAAACAGATGGTTTAACCAAACTAAAATCTTTATTCCTTATGAATCTTGGAATGATAACGCAACACATTCTCCTTGATCTATCCGAAATAAATTACTGACAAGAAGCCCCTGACTGATGTCACTCATTAAGCTTGATTTCAAAAGCGAAAACATTACATGAGCGGTCCAAATTGGGCCATCTTGATCATGGTTTATTCCGTGTTAGAAGTCTGACTGCACTACATGTGCATCTTCTGACTCTGGCACTTCATGCAGAAACTCAGATGAAATATTTACTGCACGTCTCTAAAGACTTTCCTTCCTGACTAAACAAGCTGCATCACTACACAGCAGTTTTCCCCCTAAATAAGCTACCTTCTCATGTTTGTTATATGCTGCTTTTCTATGAGCTTAATAGTTTTTTTTGTAACGTTCTGAAAGCTGTGTTGAGCAAGATTTCTGCAGGGTATGAATCTAAAAAAAATGTACGTGTTTACTAAGGTCATTTAGCTGTGGAGGGAATCTTAAAGGGATCCACAATTAGTTGTAACATTAGACTTTATTTGGTAAACATTTATTTTAACTGTAAAATAAGGATTGTAAAAACACCGTAGGCTGTTTAGTTTTTATAATTTTTAAACTAAAATTTTAAAAATATATTACACAGACAGGGCCATTTTATTTACACGCAAAGCATTCTGGGTAAATGATGACG
>JARVGW010000357.1:4129292-4148641 GCA_031762495.1 Anablepsoides rubrolineatus | reverse complement strand
ACATTTGACATAGTTACTTTATTTTAGTATAAATTTGGAATATAGGCTTGGAAAGCACATAACATCGCCCCTTTAAGGTATTTTTACTTTTACTTAGTTCTTTTTTTCAAGTACTTTATAGACCTCTGGCTTTTAGGTCTTCAAAATCATGCACTTTCCAATCAAAATAGCCTTTTTTGACAGTTTACTGCAGTCTACTCATAAACAATAATCAAAGGTTTCTCTCTAGAACGTTTGCATTATGAAAAACAACATTTCTGGCATTGTAAAAAAATTTACATGTATAATCCAAACTTCAGAAGTTTTAACATTTAATCCCTTGATTGGATATATATACAGAAAATATTTACATCTCCAAGTCAAAAGAACAAATATATATTATTTTTTACACTAAATAAAAAAATCAGACATCTAAAACATCCTAGGGGGGAAGATGCTATCATTTAGATTCTTGAAACATCTTATTTTAATGTTATCCAAAATATCTCTATACATTGTCATTGAATTACTGACATAGTATTTCTGAAAAATAATGAATATCAGTAAATGCATTTTTACTAATATGATTACTCATTCTAGATTTTCTTAGTATTACTATAGTAAAAATACTTTTGTTTTCTTTTGCCCAGAATTATCAAAATTTAATTTAAAAGTGTGATTGCATCTACAATCTTTGACTTATGTGATTACCTGGAGCTGAAAACCCAAAGTGATGCTATTTGTCATAGATAGACTGATATTTAAGATATCTGAGATGTTAACAGCAAATAATGGCTTTCTGAATGAAGTTCTTTTTAAATAAAACATGAATATCTGATTTGAAGATTTTGACTGTTATATGATAAATTGGCTTGCCATACACCACAAATGGTCTCTGTTGTTGGGGGGGCAAACGCACAGCAGACACGCAAAACACGTAGCTACTCCATGGAAAATCCAGCTAAACGTGACAAAGTGCAGTAACTTTCTATGTGCTTTCTAAATATTATCAGCTTGAAAAGTATATGTTTTATCACTAAGTAGCATCAGTTTCACACTACAAAAGCCTAACCAATTATAAATTGGAGTGAAATGAGAGCTTGCATCTATTTAAAATTCTAAATCAGCATTGATTTGGTTTGACCAGAAAATAAGCTCAAGCATTATTTGTCTATTTAAATGATTGTAAATAGTTTTATGAAAATGTGTTGACAAGACAAGCATATATTAAATTAGATAAGATATTATCCTTTTTTTAAAAAAAAAACTCATTGTGCACTTTTATAAAGAGAGAGCCTATTTGTTTTCCTCACATAAGAAATCACAAGCATGTTCAAATTCAGAATTTACATAAAGGTTCTTGAAAAAAATATCAGTAATTGGTAAACAAATTGGAAAGAAGATAAAAACATTAGCCCCTAACCTTACTCAACAGGTCAATGGATCACAACAAGATTAAGATCCTGGATACAAACCACTAAAGTTTCCTTCTCAGAGATAGGAGCTCCATTAGGATTAGGAGCTTGTGGAGTCAGTCCTTCACAGCATCCAAAGGGGTCAGCCGATGGTGGTTCAGACTTCTGAATGCCTCCATGACTTCTCTGCAGGTTTTTCAGGTGCATTCTTTTGGGAGGAGACCCTGGGGCAGAATCAGAACTCACTGAAAGGAACAGTTATCCTCTCTGGCATTAGAATGCCTCAGGATCCAGGAGAAGCTAAAGTGTTGCTGGGGAGAGGTATGGTGGGTTTACCTTCGGGAACTGTCCCCTCCAAAACCTGACCAAGGGGTGGGGAGGGATGGATGGCATGCAGGGATTCTCAGAACATATCAGACTAAAAGACACAAGGCTAAGGAAAAAAATCTGTAAAATATTTTAATAGTTTGGTGATTTATTGAAAAAAAAATGTAACTGTGTCCTGATACACTGTCTAAAATAAAATATTGTGTAAGCACAAAATATCTAGAAACCCTTCAACAAATATGTGGTGCAATCAACAGCAATCAACATGGAATACATAGTACATTTTATTTTATATTCCAGTTTTATACACAATTTGGAGGGAAATACTTTTATATGTCTTTCTCATTACTCTTAGAAAATAATCCAAGTAGTAGAACATAACAAAAAAGATCACTGCAATAATATTTTATTTACATAACTTAAATTCTTACCATCTTCAAGAAAAAAGTGCACTGTGAGGCTACAAGTTATTTAGAAATATAGCTCAATAGTTTATGAATTTAATGCAATACTTTTCTCACTGTACTGAGTAACACTTTCACTTACAAGTTTACTATTTATTTCTTACAATCATCCTTATAATATATTTGTAATAAAACTGTACAGAGTGAACTGACTGCATTGAAAGTGATTTCACTTCTGGTCTAGAAAATATTAAAGCAAACTAGGAAGAGTTCTTCAAATAAAAGTGCAACTTCAGATAATATAATTAAGTTGTGTTTATGTACATTATACACACTCTGAACAGGTTACATAATGCACAGGATAAAAGGGTATATTAACTATTGGCTACATAAAGATTTGGGACAATATGGCTTTGTAAATAGACGTTGCAATAAATGTCAAATTCAGTCTTCAAAAGAAGCAAGTCATTTGACTTTATTTTAGTATCCTACTCATCTCTAAAATGTTATATAATTTTAATGCTAAGTTTAACTGCAATAAGTCTTACATTTATGAATATAAAGACCTCCTAGACACTGAAACACATAGAAACTGCAAGACACAGACTTCTATTGACTGCATAGGCCATACTATAAAGCATAAGTAAGTGTCTCTATTTGCTTAGCAGCGTTTTAAGTGAGCGTGTAAGTGCATTAGCGATGGCTGACATTGTACTGGAGTGGCGGACCAGGGCCTTAACACTGTGCTCCCCTGGTGCTCCTACGGTGGCAGCTTCAGCAGCCTTCAGCAAACAGATATAGTTCATAACAACTTCGTCAACCTTTGCTACAACGTCTCTTTGTTGGTGTATGGCCCAGGCTCCAAGTCCTCTAACCAGACACATGCAAGCTTCACACAAACAGCATAGCACCTGAAAGCTACACGTTACAGCAAGCAACATTTCATCTGGACTACTGTGGGCCTGTGCCATTCTTCGACATGCCCGGCCTAACTCTTTTGACTCAACAGACAGGAGCTGCTTGTACTGAGATACATCCTGGATAGGCATCTGGATTCCCCGATCACATCGGCCTATGCTGGATCTCACCAGTGCAATGAGCTCACTAGCGTCACGACGGACATCATTGAAGCCAGAAGGAAAAGCATACATGCGGTCCTTGAGAGCATTGATTCGTGCCAGGCGGTCGCTAAAGCTCATGTTATTGAGGACTTCTCCATACAGTTGCTCTCCTGCAGCATCTACTATTGAACCACAGGGGGACAGAGAAGGTGCGACTGCACCATTATTGTCAATACTGACCCCACCACGAATTCCTCTAGGTCTCTCCCACTCAATCTCATCCTCTTCACCTTCACTCTTACGTTTAAAGAAACAGTAGCTAAAGGGCCCATTGCATCTCCAGGGACTAGTGTCCAATTTTTGAGAGCCCTTCATGTGTTTGGAGTCTTTCTGTAATGGAAATGCAACAGATGCCCTTCTACTGTCCACGCTGCTGGACCAGCATGTGGTGTGGGAAGATACAGATCCTTGGGAGTAGCTCTTGGAGAGGCGTTTCCTTGCTGGTCTCCGTTGGACTTTGGTGTCACCTTGCTGGGACATAGGTGCTGATAAGGGCTGCTGGCTCCGGCTGCGTGTGGGCTTATCAAACAGAACTTCCACACTTCCAGAACTGGCAGTCACATTGCTTGAGCTGCGTTTGAGCTCCCTGCCCCGTTGCATGCTGCAGCTGAAGGGGTCTGTTTGCAACAGGGTTGGTGTAACAGACTGAATGTGGTTCTGCCGAAACTGGCTGGAATGAAGGGAATCTTGCGGGCATCCTGAGTTGCTGGAGCTAGAGTTTGCTTGTGTGGGGAGAGAAGAAGGAGGTGGAGGAGGTGGTGGGGGCGGTGGTGGTGGAGGGGGATATTGTGCATTAGGTACTGGAGATGAAACATTCACTCTAGTCCTACTCGATGACTGCCTGACAAAAGCTGATGGGTGATCTCCCCTTCCTAGTGAGATGGCACAGAGGTCCACACGCTGGCCACTCAAACTGGGAGCAGCAGAGATACAAAGAGAATCATTGGGACAGGCATGAGACTGATGCACTGACCTTGGATCTGATTTGAACCAGTCTTCTGTGCTGCTACTTGGTTGGCTTCTTGACCTCGGTGGGGGCCTATAATTTGTACCTCCAAAGTTTCGACTTGAATTCAGTGCCCCATCTCTGGTATTACAGTCCTGTTTTCTACAAAGTGACAGAAAGTGCTCTGGATCCATACCGCTTCCACCAAGTTCACTTTCCAGACCCGAAAATGAGCTCCTCCTCTCAGAGGTTACTCTCCTGAAATCTAAACCCTCGTTCTGCCTCTGAGCATGCGTATCAGGACTTCTCTTGAGTTTTGCAGGAAGTGTGGCTGAATGGTATGACTGTGAATTTTTAGATGCCACCTGCGGGGTGGCTGAGTGAGGAGTTACTATATTAGGGCTGACGAATGGAGATGATGTAGTTGAAGGAGTACATTGACAGCGAGCAATAGTGTTTCCCCTATTTTTAACCATTTCAACAAGCTGAGGGTTGCTGGTGATAAAGCGTCTAGTGTCTTTTTTCACTGCCCCTCCCATTCCAGCACTGTGGAGTTTTCCTCCCTGATGCATCTGGCTGACCGTTAAATAGTTAATCAGTTGTCTGTAGGCCTCGCTGCCTTCTTTTGGGTTAAGTCCCTTAAAGCAGGCCTGTTGTTTAGCATGCAAGTCATTGTGTAGCTTCTTATTTCCAACGCCTGCCATTTCCTTGTGCTTAGATGGTGTAGCTGAGGAGGGTCGGTTTGATTCCACCCCAGCAAGAGGAGGGTGAATGTTAGGCAGCATTTTTCGAAGTAATGCAGGGTCTGCATGTGGATGGTCTTTGCCCTGAGAGCTCTGGCCAGGGAATCCAACTGGGATTCCAGATTTGCTATCTTCATAGTTTACTGCTCTGAGTAGTGAAGAAGAGGAGCTAGAAAGTGGGTGCTTTTGCAATCGAGGATGTTTGGACTGCACTGCACCAGGACCGAGGGGAGAGTCAGTTGGTGTGGCACACGCACTACTGTTCGTGCTACCACCCGCATCCAGAGACGAGCACAGAGAGCCCTGCAGAGAACTGTGGGCTTCTCCTTGCAAATTTGAGATCCTTTTTGCTAAATGGTACTCACACAATCGCGCAACGCTCTGTTGTCTTGAAATTGTCTGATGGTCACTTTGTATGTCAGATCCCTGGTCAGATGATCTAGATTTTCTGGATGGGGACAGCAATGACGCCACAACTAAATGCTCATCCTGCTCAACACCTGCAGCACCACTGTCCGATGCACAATCCCCCATGTTGCCCACATCTAAGAAACGATCAGAAACAATGGAAGAAGGGCGTACATTTCTGCAATGATCACGAGGGAGGCTGTTTACTCCTGTGATCTCAGTTGTGGCACTTTCAGCCACAAAAGAGTTCTGTCTTCTTTGGTTTTCATTTTGCTCAGATAATGTTGAACGCTGGTTCAAATCAAGATAGCTCTGCCTGCAACTGCTCTCACCTCGGTGTACATCCCTCGTGCTGAAGGTGTTGTACTTGCCACTGGAGTCTGCAGACTTTTTATGATGCTTGAGTCCTAGCGTGGTAGAACCTGGACGCTGGAGAGTAAGTGAAAGACTCGTCTGTGGCTTCACCTCCAATCTGTCTTGCACTGACGATGTGTCTAATTGTGGACTACGTCTTGGAGGTACTGCTGGAGGCTGAAGACGTTGTGTTGGACTGTGGGCTTTTTTATTTATTGTGCTGCACGTGTTGGGTGAGACCGGAAATTCTGTTTTCTCCTCAAGTAGTGGTTGATATCCTTCCCTTGTGGCCACCAATAAACGCATGTGGCTTTCGTTGAGCCTGTGAGAAGCAGCTAGTTCACAGATTTCGGTCATTTCTGAAGAGTTGGTCTCGTTACCAGAATCTGAGGATGACTCTGGGCTAAAACCTTGAGCTGTGTAAACACCTAAAAAGGTAAGAGAAATACAGATAAATATCATTTACCACAAGTTGATATTTAAACACAAAGCTGGACTATATTTGAGGTCAGATCCTCATTTTTGGCAGTACTAATACCAAAAGTGCCATTTTTTCTTTCTAAATGACACACACTTTCATATAGCACTGACATTGACATTTACAACACTGAGTTAGCTGATGTCACAGCTATTAAACCAACTTAACATTGTTTTTTATTGTTTCAATATTTTTCAGAGCTCTGAACTGCAACCATTTAGTCACATTTTATAACACTGGTGAGGAGGTGATGTACGTGCTGCATGTCAGCCAGCAGGATCTTTAAGGCAGTGGCCAACTAATCAATATGCAGAAGAGACTGAAAAGATAATGAAATTTGCACCATCAAACCACATAAAAAATAAGGACATTTAAAGGTCGCTTGCAGGTATTTGAAAGCAATTGTCCTGCAAGTGAATTCTGACTTTCCAACTTTTTTGTGCATGTAGGTCAACAGTCAAGCTGCTTAACATTTAATCCATATTCACAACCTTATTTATTCTATAACACTGTTCTGAGTAAGATATGGTCTGTTTAGAACAAATGTGTTATTTAACAGGAATGTAGTCATAAATACAAAAGTACTGTGGAAACATGATTTTATCTTTTAGTAATTTCCTTAGTGTCTGTATCAGTTCTGATGTTGTGATAACATTACCTATAATTATATATGAACCTGAACATGAATGACTAAAAATAGTATTTCTTTAGACAGGAGAGAGAAATTATTAAAAATGTCAAAGTTAGTGTCAAATTGCTGATATAAATCACCTGTACTACTCCCAGAAAACATTAGGGATATTTGCCGAGGTTTTGTTGATTAATTGTTAGGTGTCGGCTTGATCTCGTAATGTCAAAATATGAGCAGCATGATGAGGACTGTTTTAATATATGTTTTTTTTTATCAGGAAATTTATTGGTGGATTCATGCTGTGAATTTTGTCATTTGGCTCTTTGTTAGAGAACAGCAAGTTGTGCAAAGAGTACTGAAACAGTGAAAAGTCCGACATCAGCATTCAACTGTTTAGAGAGGGTTCACCTGTAAAGGTTATACTGCATTTTAGGTTCATTCTGAAATTTCAACCGAAAGGCAAATATCCCTATGTTTTTTGTGAGTCATGTTCATCAAGCATTTTGCTTTGATTAAACTGACCTGTATTGTTACTGTTGGGAGGTGGTGGGCGAGGTCTTTGTTCAGAAACAGAAAGATCCTCCAGTGCTTGTAGCGTATTCACCACAGCATTCTCCAGTCCCCTCTCACCCCCACTGCTCCCTTCTCCCTCCCCGTGTGTTGGCACAGCATCAATTAATGACACCGGTATATCGTCGTTATCGCATGTGCTCAGAGGCCGTCCCTCCGGAGCAGTGTCCTCGTCTGAGCTGTCCCGGAAGCCCGGTGGTGGAGCTGCAATCGCGAGGTTCAAAGTCTGCAGCAAAGTGTCGTCCTCATCCTCGTCGACGCTGTCGTCTCCTTCAGGAGGGGGCAGTGATGTTAGGTCGATGATGTCATCCGTGGAACCAGATAGAGTCAGGAAAGTAGCTTTGCCTCTTTGGTTGTCACAGCCTGCATCGCCAATTTGGGCATTATCACCCACCGGTGTGCCCCCTGTGGAGTCTTCCTCACAGGACACGTCATCGTCATCCTCTGCATCGTCAGGTGTATCACGATAAAACAGATCTCTTAGCAGAGGTTCCTCACTGCCCTCCTCAGTAATGATGTTACTGTAGACATGCGTTAAGTCGTTGAACTGGAAGGGCTCCGATGACTCTGGGCTCTCTGGCACTATGTCATAGTTCTTAGGTCGATTAAGAGGTGGGTTCACCCCAAAAATGAACGACACTTTGGCACTCCGAGGCGAATCTTGAATTTTGTGTCGAGTAGCAGGGGGAAGGGGTGGGGGCACTGGACTTCTCCTTGTCCCAAGGTCACTTTCCAGGTTTTGGGAATTAGGGAAATAAGGACTTATGCTGTTTTCCCTCTCCCCGTTGTCTGAGTAGCCTCTGTTGTATATTTCACACTGCGTTGGCTCCTCATTGTTCTCCAAGGAGGTGCTGTACGGCCACTCCAGGACACGATCCTGACCTGAAGATAGCAGCAAGCAAACTTGTTTTTAAGTGTTTCATATTTTATTTAAAAAAAAATTTTTAAAGCAGCTGCTCTATATTCACATGAACTACTGAGTGCTCTGCTTCCAGATTTTATGCTTCACAGTCAAACATCAATTTTTAAGTTTTCAATCTTAACTTTGGGTGTTGTTTTGCTGGCCTCCAAGAAAACAGGAGTTTTATACTGTTTTATATGAAGTTTTTATGAATTCTGACAGAAAAACTGCTTTTGAACCTTTTTTAAATGATCAGCAAATGTATGAGATATACTATCATTGTAACTCACCGGCATCATCCTCTCCTGTGCTGTTGCAGTGGGCCACATTAAAAATAGATCTCCGTGAGTCCACTAGGAGGCGATAGTAGCCTGCTGTTAGACAAGCAAGGTTCATGGCATCACTTGCCTCCATGATCAGCGTAATGGGCTGACAAAGCAAAAGGGGAGAGAATTAAAACACGAGATGATTAAAAAAAGAAAACAAAGGTATTTCAGGCATTTCATTCTTCGAAGGCAGTCATACTCACTCGAACATCCAGAACATGAAGCTCCAGCCGGACTTTAGTTTCGTCCTCGGTGAGGATCTCGATGCGGTTGACATGGCTGAAGTCTGCCAACAGGGCCACGAGGTTGGTCCGTGCGTTGATGACGTGACTGATTCCATAACGAGGACCCACCAACAGCATCACCTCAGTCTGTTTCTCACCTTGCTGCAACAAGGAGTCCATGAAAAACGTTGACATTTTGTTCCCAAATGAACTTGTCATTGACGACATTTAGGTCTTACCAAAAGTATCGACTTGAACTCTCTTCCTCCGTACAGCTTGAGCTCACTGATGTACCTCAGGTAATGCACCTTGGCCTGCAACGCAGTCAGCTGTGAGGAGAGAGGTGAAACATGTGCACAATTATTCAGCAATGGACTCACCCCGGCCTGAGGAGAAGCATTAGAAGCTTCCAGTCTCAGTATGTGAAGCACTCTCAAGTCATTTTGATGTGGACCACTGATTTTCCATTAAACCTCATCATATCGTTTCAGTCTAATCCACTGCAGCACTCCTTATAGCTCACTTGTAGATAAGCGGGACTCTCCAGTGGTCAGCAGTTTTTATCGGAACTTCAAACTACCAAACACTTCCTAAAATCAGATTCACTCCAGTAAACAAAATTTGTATAAATATTTACTGTTCATTTTTTAATTCAAGCAAACAAGAGGTATTACTGCGAGCACAATGTTTTGATGTGTTGAAGCTCATCAAAATCCCTACATCTGCTGCGACAGGTAGATTAGATTGGCCACAATGGGTATCTAATTTTGTTCTTGATGAATATTGTAAACATTTATTTGCAGTGCATGCTTTGTGGTTTGCAGACAATAATGCACCATTTCATTTCAAACTAATTAAAACCTCAGAGACAAGTTGAAATTTTGGTGTCATCTACAGCCATGACGTGAATATCCAGGATAAAATCCAAAAAAAGAATTGCACACAATTTATGCAGCTATGATTCAGGCATAAATTGGTGTTCGGATTACTTATGACTGCTAGATAGTGCATTTAAAATCTCATCCAGATTTATTACGAGACAAATATTTACTGTTTGTCGTGAATAAAATGTTGGGCACATTTTGTCGCTCTTTTCTTTGTTATAATTATTGGGATATACATATATATCTTTCTCATGTATTATATTCAAGTACACATTTTCTTTGAATTTGAGGATTTTTTTGCACAAGTACGACTCAGAAATGATGTTTTCTACAGGTCGTACAAATAAACAGATAAAACAAACGAAACAAACATAATTAAATTTTTTAGAGAAATAAACAGAAAACAGTATTTCTATTCTACAAACTTGTAATTATTTTAGATGAATGCACAAAAATATTTGTTTTCCTGTAATTTTCTTGTTATTTATGATCGATTTTGTTTTACTGGAATTCATTTAATGGATAAATAAACAGAGTTCTGACAAATATTTGTATAAAAGTTTCCAATTCACAAATTATTCCAAAATTACAATATGAGATGCCCCAAACTAAGTAAAACCAGCCAAAACCATGGTAGTGTCACCACCAGAATTTTCACTTTATTCACTATGATAAAATTTTGAAACATACACTGCCCGTCCAGAAACAAAAGTCGCCACCAAAAAAAATGGTCACACACTAATATTTTGTTGGATCGCCTTTAGCTTTGATTACAACACACATTCTCTGTCGCATTGTTTCGATAAGCTTCTGCAATGTCACGAGATTTATTTAATTTTTCACCAAGATCTTGCATTGATGAAGGTAGAGTCTGATCGCTGCACGAAGCCTTCTCCAACACATCGCAAAAATTCTCAATGAACTCTGTGGAGCCAATCCATGTGTGAAAATGATGTCTCATGCTCCCTGAACCACTCTTTCACTGTTCAAGCCTGATGAATCCTGGCATTGTCATCTTGGAATATGGCCGTGCCATCAGGAAAGAAGACATCCATTGATGGAATAACCTGGTCATTCAGTATGTTCAGGCAGTCAGTTGACCTCCTTCTTTGAGCACAAACGGTTGCTGAACCTAGACCTGACCAACTGCAGCAACCCCACATCATAGACTTTAGTTAAATCCAAGTGGACATTTACGTTTTGGCCAGGCAGTATATTTTCACATTTCAAATTGACCAGATTTCAGATAAAAAAGAAAAGATGTCCACAGACCAATGGTTGAACCTAAATCTAATCTCACTCTTAACGTAACTAACGTAATTAATTTAGCAGCTTCCATAGTATTAAAAGTTAAACATGTGACATCATGTTTATTGAAACTACTATTAAAATGAATATCATCAATTTAAATTTCCAAGACACTATGCGGTATTCAAATGCATTTTCTAAAGCAAAGTTTTAAAAAAGCACATACATATAAAGCAATTTCTAAAAAAAAAAAAAAATGATGATGATGAAATATGGCAAGCTGTCAGGTGGCACTCTGTTAGTAAAATATAGAGTTAAAAAGGTGAATAAATTATTTTTACAGGTTCAATGGAGATTTCTTCTAATTTCCATTTTAAACTTGTACTATGTACAGTATGCTGGAGAAAATACAATTGATCAAACTCAGATGAAATTTGACTCACTCAAATGTTTGAACAAGGATTAATTGAAACCTTTGCATAGGTAAGTTAAAACTAAACTTGTTTGTTTGGAAAATGTCAAAGTCAGTAACAGTGTTGTGAAGGAGACCATCTGGAGCACTGCACCACTAAAACAGTTTTAAATCGAGCTGAAAGCTTTGGCCCTGACTTGGGTGACCCAGCTCTTATCTGGACATGTGTGTGTGAATATGAATACCTCATTATGCAGAAACTATGACAATGCATGTAGCTTCTTATTCACATTAGCATTCAAGGTCTAGTTTGGCAAAGGGTCTTAGGTTGACAAGGGTGAGAACCTTTGCAACGTCTGCAGCAGTGCCATTTTTGGAATATTGCTATCAAAAGACGTGATGTGTTTGTGTGTCTGGGCGGATTATTAACAAGGGCAAAGAAAGACGAAGACAAGCGGTTACTTTTTTCCCCGGAGGCACAAGGTTCTGGTTGGTTTTGAGGATGTGCGTCAGAGCCTTCTTGATGTTTTTCTCCTTCATGCTGGACAGCACAGTTGGAGGCAGGAACAGCGGCAGACCCCACTCCTTTCTGTTGAGAGGACATTGATTTTAGAGTCAAGACACCCTTGAGGAAAAGGTGTTTTTTTTTTTAAATCTGACACAGGTTAAATACTTGCAGTAAAACATCATTTAACTAAAAATTGGATCAGTGACAGAACATAACACTAAAAAGACTGAAGGACAGCATTTTCTGTTGAAAGTCAGTTGCCTTTTTACATCACAGATCTTATCAGAAGTGTCTCACACGCACAAAACTGTTTATTCCCCAACTTACTGGATATATTTGAGAGAAACCTTCTGACTCTGTCTGGTCGTCATGGAGATGATGTACATCTGCAGAGCGGCCAATCGCAGCGCAGCGTCGTACTTCAGCTCCGGGCCGAAGCGCTCCAGAACCACATCGTTACAACTCTGGAGCGAAGCAGGACAAAATAAATCCGGGTTTCAGGTTTGGGGGCGAAATGTGAAGTGCATTTCCTGTCCCCACAGAACAAGCAGCAGAGGTTCCTAATTGAATGCTAATATGTTTTTTTTTTCTTTCTTTCTTTTTATCCTTTGTGATTTCAGATCCTTTCAAAGTTTCCAATCTCAGATGAAAGACGCGGAAGCACAGAGTGCTGAACTGTGGCAAGAAAGGATGATTCCTTTTCCTTCTGTCAGGCTATTTTACTTAAAGAATTATCAAAGGAAATTATTTAGACTTCAAACAAGAGCTTATCAAATGCATATTGTTTTATTTTTTTTATTTTTTTTTAACAATGCACCTAACTTTTATTTCTTTTAGTAACATTTTGCTTACTTGTACATAGAGGTATTCAAATGCCACGGGGTCCCTCCGGAGCAGCTCCACTGGGTCTCTGGGCATGAAGCTGATTCGAAAAAAACACTTCATTTTGTTCGAACCGGGCCTCTGGGTCACCTGGGTTTGACAGGAGTGAATGAAAATAAACAACAAACTCGTGCAGAAGGTGAATAAAGCACAAACATTGGAAATTTATGTGCACTTCTGGCACATTTTCTGTTGTTTCTAACCACAAAAACATTACCTCTATGTTGTCTATGAACTGTTACCTATGCATAAATGTGTTAATTGCGGGAGAAGATTTTTTGTTCAGCACCAGCCCTTCATTTAAATGTTCATTTTTTTAATGCAGACCTGTGATTCACAGCTTTATGGGTCCCTCCTGGACATCTGAACCAATTCCTTCCCATCTCAGAGAGACAGTTTGTGTTTTTACTCTCAGATCATACCAAAGTGACTTTACTTCTCAGCCATGTGTACATGCTTGTGTTTGAGAGGATGAACTCAGAGATGCTTAGAAATGCCTTGGAGAGACCTGCATAAGTCTATTAGTTCTGTGAATGTAAACATTCGCTGAGTCCTGTCTGCCTGCCAACATGTGTTGCTGCAGGCATGTTTACTTTGACAAACATGCAAAAAACCACCCATCTGCTTCGCTACAGCTCACCTTTTTAAAGTCTTCTATCCTGAACAGCAATCATCATTTATGGTCTCATCAGCATTTCAACTTGGAGCACTCAGATTTAGATCAGCCATAATGGTCAAAGAATATGTTTGTTTTGTAAAAAACAAAAGTTAATGTTATGAGCAATAAATATTTAACCTGTTGTTGATGGTCACGGAATTACCTCAGTTTGGAAAAACAGAGTGTAAATCTTACTGGACCGATGAGCTAATGGCTAGTCTGAATTGGACCAAGACCAAAGTAGACTGCTGTCCTCTTAAAACTTAAAAATTATAATTGTGTTTCTTAAACGGGTTCATTTATAGATGTGTACGCCCACAATCAGTTTCAAATTGCAAATACATTAATAGAAGTATTTTAATATTCCTACTGTATATATATATATATATATATATATATATATATATATATATACAGAGATATATAGGTTCTATGACAACATGTGCTTTTATCCAACAAAGATTAGAGTAGATCATTCTTTTTCTCTTTCTCTTATATGTCTCCACATTCTTGTAAATTAAAATGTACACTATTTTAGATAAACGGTATAGCCTGTTGATAGGCTATACCTATAAATGTCTATAAATAAAGTCCCCCACTGGTGACACACAGGTAGTTCTACCAGCAACAAAAGCTTTAAAATTCAAAAGCACATTACTGGTTTTCAAACCTCTTGACAGTTTAAACATGGAATTAACACAGGACCTATGGATTATACAATAATAATGACAAATTATTGAACATCAGGATGTTGAAAGACTAGAAAATATTTGTTTTCCCATTTTAGGAACCTGCCTTCCTTTATTTGAAGAAACTCTGGTGTTTTAGTCTCTGTGGTTTATCAGCCCTCTCATTGCTCCGTCACTGTACGTGCCGCATGCACAGCTTCGCTTCTGAACTGTGTGCAATGAATACCAAAAGTGCCCTTATGTGATCCGGGGAACCTCATTACAATGTCGCTCTGGATCAGTGTGCACGTGCTGTTTTTTGCAACTGTGTGTGCGCACAACTGTGTGTAAAGAAGTGGTGTAATGTGAACTGTCACCCCTGCTGAGCCAGTGCTGATAAATGACATTGGGGTCTAAGTGCTGTGTGTTGAGCAGAACTGTGTGTGTCTATGTGTGAAGAGACAAAGAGAAAGAAAGAGGAGGAAAAAGAGAAAGGTCCTCTACCTGAGTAAGCATCTCCTGTTCATGCAGGAGAAGTAGTTTGCTTCCAGAGCCTTCAGTCTTCTCTTCCAGAACCAGGGAGAAGTGCTCGATGCATCGAATTGACAGCTTCTCCTGCAGGGTCAGGATCACTTCCTAAAAATCACAAGACAAAAACTGTTTTGGAATGGTAAATCATGTTATTATGATTATTATTATGTTTGTGTATTCTGAAATAATTCATATTTGGTCATTTTTGTACCGTAAAACAGTACAAGCATTAGCCATATTTTTACAATGGCTACCCTAAAAAAACACTGCAAATCACCTACATGATGTAATGTTTTTGTCCAAGTTTGTATGTGTCCGCACACATGAATGTGTTTGTTTACCTGCTGGATTAGCAAAATATCTTATGAACCCCTAAACAAATTTATCATGACCTTCAAAAATCTGTAATTTTCACAAAAGAATCAGCGGTCGGCTGCACAGTCAAAGAAACAAACCAATGTCCTTTTATCACACACCTATAAATGAAGACAGAAGACATAGATGGATAGTAGCCATCAACCGTAAGAACTGGCAGCCCTCGGATTTTCCACGGATTTGCAGCCAACAGCTTTTTACAAGGTAAGAAGATTAGCATTCATAGTTGTACTTCATAATAGTGTTGGATAATACTTCATTACTGATATATGTGAGGGTAGAAAATCTTTCAATAACAGTGATGTGACTTTTAAAGGAATTCAATTGATAGACATTACACCAGTGCTTAGCGTTACTGCTCGATATACACCACCCTTCCTACAACACAACGCCAAAATGACCTGAACATGTGGGTGAACAAGTGTCCACAGTCGAAAAAGAAGCAGACAAAATAGTTGATATAAAAGAAAATACTAAATTAAGTGGTAAAGATGTGGTTCGGGTGTCGAAGGGGTGATAAACTTCAGTTTTCAGTGTGATGTAAAATGTGCCGAGCAGCAGAAACTCATCAAATCTGTTCCACCATCTCAAAAGGTTCCCCTGGATAGAAGTTTCTGAGTGTATAAAAAAGAAGCACCCCAAAATTTTAAGCCGTCTTCCTAAAATAATCATGGCTATACTGGCAAAAACAACTTGGGAAAAGAGTTATTACTGCCCTCCCTCACTTCTGACAGTCGTCATGGCGCCTCCACGTGATTAGGTGACATAGTTGCAAAGGCTCAATATTGGATGAGGCTGCACATAACATTATTTTCAAGGTTTGACCAAAAAAGCTACAAGTGTTATTTCTCAACATAAGGTAATCTTCGACTCCTGCCACAAGCATTTTCAATTTGTGGCAGAAGTCTATTTTATCTCCAAGCAGTTCGGAGGCACAGAGGGTTGCAGCTGAATAAAAATCAACAAATGAGAAAACACTCTTTGCCACCTAAGCTGAATAAATAAGGTCCTTAAACAAATGGAGCTTGAAAATAGACTGGATTTCATAGTCCCTGCTAGTGACATGAGTCTGAACTCCTAATGAAATTTTCCCTTGGTAATTATAGGTGCTGGAGTGACTGATAATTTTGTGAAGTATGCCTTACAGTGTGGCGCACGCACCTTGATGGAGGTACTACTGTCGAAGCGGAAAGACTTAGTCTGCCCATTTTCCAGGTACACCTTCAGGACATTAGGCATGAACAGGAGAGAGTTGTCCTTCACCGGGTTCTGCCAAACGGA
Source organism: Anablepsoides rubrolineatus (assembly GCA_031762495.1). NCBI lineage: Eukaryota > Metazoa > Chordata > Actinopteri > Cyprinodontiformes > Rivulidae > Anablepsoides > Anablepsoides rubrolineatus. The sequence goes on along the minus strand of JARVGW010000357.1, from coordinate 4,132,367 downwards.
AATATCATCAGGGTTTCAGTTTATTACGTAAAAGGAATTTACTGAAATGTCTCATTTCTGTGATTGTCTTGTGTATTTTTCATTCTCTGAATTCTGTCTTAAGTAGAAACCATCTGCCATTGCCTATATAGGTCATACATAAGCATGTGTGTGTGTGTGTGTGTGTGTATGTGTGGTGGGACTGACTGGAACCTGGCCGTTTATTATGACCTCCTCAGCAAAGCGCACTTTGACCGGATTGGACTTGAGCATGGCTTTTTTGGCCGCGCTGATAAACGCTGATTTAGGGGACTGAGAGGCAGTCGTCCAGAAAGAGACACACAGAGAGAGAGATGGAGGGAGAGACAGGAAGACGGGAGGCAGACAGATGGGGAGAAGAAGATAAAAAGAGGCAACAACACGTGATCCAGTGCAGAGAAAAATCACAGGCATGTTGTGAGAAAACAGCGTGCAAAAGGAAAAATCCTTTTAAAACACCATCATAATTTGTTGGTTTGTTTTCCTGTAAGAAAACATAATAAATACACCAAAAACCACAGCACACTTGTTTCAGTAGAAGCAAAAAATTAAGCAAAAAAGCTGTCATGTTTTCCACCTACTGACATGAAAACAGTGCTTTGTTGGGGGATCGTCTTTAAAAAACTCTGAAGGTCTGTTGAAAGTTGTCATTAAATAGTTTGTGTTGTTTTTTGCTTCAGCTGATTGAAAAATAATGATTGAAGTTGTTATTTTTGGGGCTCATCCATACATACAGAGCCGGCGAGGGGCCATGTTTAATTTTTTTCTCTTTTGATTTCCCCACAATACTATTGCTTTATCTTAAAATACTTTTTGTGTTCCCTCACAAAAGCTATTTATTACTGTTGTGCCTGCTGGTTTATTAACAAATTCGCATGTTCAAAAAAAAACAAGCGTTAGCTTCTTTTAATGAATGTATCACAGCCACGCATGGAGGTGTGTAACGTGCAGATAATTTAACTTTATGCAGACAATATCACTGTCTATTTCCCAAACTTGTGGTGACACATTCTGTTTCGGTAACTGGATATTTCAAAATAAAAGTCAGATTTAATACAGCTATTAGGCTACAAATCAAACTTTTGTGTGGAAACACAAAACAATATTGCATGGGAATGCAAAAAGGATTGCAAGGTAAAGCAAAGGTATTGTGAGAGAACGCAAAAGAAAAAAATCCCCCCATGTCCTCTTGCGGGCTCCTTACATATAGAGCAGATCTTCTATAAAAACAAACAAACAAAAAACCTGAGAATCAAACTTGACTCTTGACTGTGTCGCTAATGTTTTCTATGATAGGACAATGGAAAACAAAGGTTTTGGTTCACCTTTAAAGTTAGCCATTTTGTCCCCCAAGTGGTGACAACAGCAGACAAAGAAAACATTTTTTTACTGTGTTTTTTAACAGTTAGCTGAGGCCAGGAAGTGTCATAAAAGAAAGAAATATATCTCCAGCCACCATTTTGGATCGCTTTTGGTTAGAAAAAGAGGACAAATTATGCATCAAAAAGGAGGATGTCTTTCCTGTAACAGTGAATATGCAACCTTAAAGTTGAGTTTTTGAGTTCATTATTAGATTCAGAAGCTGTGTTTTTAATCTTCTTTTTTGTTTTGTTTTATTTATTTTACAATAATGACATATATTTGAAATTTCAACAAGATCTGTTCAATTTTAAAGCTACTAAGGTATAAAATGCTAATATAACCTTTATTTTAACAGGTAAGTCAGTTGAGAACCAATTCTCATTTGCTTGACAGCAATTTTAGTTAGCTGTCAAGCACAAGCATGACTTTTCATTTCTTTTTAGAATTAACTACGGAAATACAATTATAAGAAAAATAAAGTAGATATTTGTGGCAAAGAATGCTTCATCTACTCACAGGATACGGTTGTACAACGGTCAACAAGATGGATTCCTTGCAGCTCCTGGAGCAAGCAGAAAATTTTATGTTAACAAAACAGCAAGTAAATAACACTTTTAGTTAACAACAGGAACATGATGAGCTCAGGTGATGTAATTTGAGATGCCTTTGGTAGCAACAAACCCAGAGGAGTGATCAGCACACTTGTTAAATTTAAAAATTGGTTCTGGGAAAATGGTTTATTTGTTACAAGCTTTGCTCATGTAAAGACACTTTTAATGTTTGTGCAGAACTTAATTAACTAAGAATTAAGTAGACAAGTGGAAATAATTGCTTACACCTGGCAGAAGCTTAATTGGAGTGATATTATTCATAATCTTACTGGAACATTAATGATTATCAATTTAATTAGATAATTTTTCATTTTGATGATTTTTTGGTTGCAGTGATAAGTGTTGAGGCTGCTGCTTAAAATGTTTATAACTGTTTTAAATAAACGATTAAATGTCACCTTGCTTTGTTTGGTTTTCTAAAGGCAAGATAATCCAAAAAGGTGTGTGACAATATGTGACAATAGGTTGTCAAATATTGTGAGATATTAGGTTCGAAAGATTAATCAAGAAAGATTAATGATAAAGGTTGTTCTTTACAATACTCACAAATTAATAAACATTTACTATAGCACATAGTCTGCTGCCAAATCAGGTGTAACATGTTGAGCATTATTAAAGAAAAAAGTATATTGTTTCAAAAAGCATAACAAAATCTGGTTTACAGTATTCCTACGTTGTTGTTTTCCTTTATTAGCCTTGTTTGGCTTAACTTTATCATTAATGAATGGTTCGTTAACATTGAAAACATCATTTATTAGGAATGATTCATACTGAATAAGCTATAAATTAACACATTTCTTAAATTTTTACACTAAAAGGTTAATTATTTCCAAAACTAACATTCAGTGTTTATTCATGCTTAATAACCTATGATTTAATTGTTCTTTATACTTTGTGTATATCTATGTAAATGCTCATATAAATGTACTTTCCCACCATGTGTTAATGGTTAGAGAACACTTGAGATACTAATCCTGCAGTTAATCAGTAAATAAGGCAGCAGATAGTTAGTTACAGTGGGTTGCAAAAGTATTCATACCCCTTGAACTTTTCCATATTTTGTCACATTACAACCACAAACATA
>JARVGW010000357.1:4082380-4095675 GCA_031762495.1 Anablepsoides rubrolineatus | reverse complement strand
AGAAAGAAAGAAAGAAAGAAAGAAAGAAAGAAAGAAAGAAAGAAAGAAAGAAAGAAAGAAAGAAAGAAAGAAAGAGGTCAGACAAAAGTTTGGTGAACAGTTTTGGTATCTTGCTGCTAAAAGTTGGTCATCTGATGTTTAGTTTAGATGCAGTATGACCTCCTCTGGTAACAAAACAAATGTATTTTGCTTTAAATATTAAATGTAACTGCTGCAGGCAGAGGTAGGGAGATGTGAAATCTTTACTGTCCTACACATTTCTAATTTCAACTCTTTCTGTGCCTTTTTTTTAATTTTTGATTGATTCATCCCTGCTTCCCTTATTTCTTAAAATGACTGGACTTTTATTTATTTTTTTATTGAATGGTAAAGTTTGATCCCATATGTGCATGAAGGTAAAAAAATAAATAAAATCAGTGGGAAAAATAATCACACTGTAGCAACCAACAAACTTTTTCTTTATGTTTGCTTTTACTCTGTTTTAAAAGTTTCAACTTTTTAGATGACAGTATTCATTTCTCTTGGTAGAACGATGCTTATCTACAGAAACATGAATCATTTATCAGAGATCAGCATAAATAAATGTTGTACTTTGCCATAGAAAAAGACTTCTAGATGTAGAAATCAATACACGCACTCACCCAGACAGCTTTGGCTTCTTGGAGAAACCAAACATGTCCACATGCTCCTGTTACAGAGCGCCTATAACGTCCTGGAGCTCAACTTCTCCTCATCAGCATTCTAATCCACAACCAAATTTCTCTCACATTCAAAGCCCAGACAACCCAGTGTCAACCTGGGTCTATATTAAAAAAAAAAAAAATCAACAACAGTCTGCTGAATGCAAAATTTGGGATGTCTTCTGACTGACAGAATAAGGTCCAACAGCAGCAAGTATCACCATTGTCAGAACCCCATCCGATGTGCAGGCAGTCTCGTTTGGATTGAGTTTTACTAGCAGTCTAAAAAGTGCAGCCAGAGTAAGGGTAAGGGTTGCCCTTCACCTCTCTCTAGGAAAAGTCAGCCCTTTTTGCTGCGCTCCACCTGGATCATTTGGACTGCAGCGAGCACTCGGTATGTGCTCCACATCTCCGAGCGCAGGGAAGAGCAGCGATCAGAGCTGCGGCAGGGAAGGGCGGGAGGAGGGAAGCGGGAGGGAGTGGGGATGAATGACGGATGCGCTCTGGCTCCAGCTCTGTCCTCCCTTCATCTGGACTCCGAGACTCTTTGCGGGACAGAGAGGGAGAATGCAGAATAAGAACGGGAGGGGGACCAGGGGATGGACATAAACAAAAGAAAGAGGAGAGGGGGGGTACAAACAGGAGAGAGAAAAGTGCATTGGTTGTAAAGAGAAAGCAACTCAGAGAAACAGGGGAGGATGGAGTGGTGATGGATAAAGGAAAGCTGACTCTGCAGAATGGGTGGCTGAGAAGAGCGAGACCCTGTCTCCTACTAGTTTTCTATTTTTCCACCCAGTTTACTTTCACATTGCAAGATTCTGCATTTACTAATTATACAAAACAGCAAGTGGAACGATGTTACTTTTTTTTGTCTATAGTGTTAGCAAAATATATAAAACAGAGAACACATTTTATTGGACCTCCAAAACAATTAACCATTGCATACACATGCCCAGCTGATTACATTTTAAAGCCAACTCAATGCAATATCACAAGAGCTGATCAAGCAGAAAAATGTCTGTCAATTTTTACAGATGTTTCAATAAAGTGCTGTGTTAGTAGCTGTTCATGGCTGCCAGACTAATGTTGGAAAAAGCAAAAAGAACTATAAGCATTATAGACATTGACTAAATATTTGGTGTGATAGTAGCTAAGAGTCATTCACATCACATAATATGAGCTCTATATATCACACTACACCACTGCCCAAAACCATGACACTGTTACTGTTAAAACCAATGCTGTCTGTTAGCAAAATATCTTGTGAACCAATGAAGATGGTTGCCACACCTAATCAACCTAAGCCAACACAAAAATGGCTTTAATTCAATCGATATTAAAAGTACTAAGCTAAATTTTGATGCAAGAGTAGCTGAGAGTCATCCTAAACACACGCTTTGAGCACGGACACGAGATGCCTCATAACGTCATAAGGTTGGACTATAATGGACTTTGTCATAAAAGGTTGTAGGTGATAAGATTCCCTTGAGGAATGATTTGCCTTTAATTATTTCCAGCTTACTGAAATGTGCAAACTGGTGATAATTACCGTGGAAGAAATTAAAAACTATTAAATGATGACAAAAGGTACTGCGATCATAGTTTCAGCTGGTAGAGAAAATTAGAAAAGTTGCAAAATGGAAAGGCATTGACTCTCACTGATGACCAACATCTGGGTGCAGAAAGTAAAGATTTTCTGTCATTTTTGTCAGAAAAGCTGCTAAAATATAACTAGACAACAGTTTGTTTTGTAGATTCCAGTACTGCTTTGAACCTGATATTTACTAACATGCAAACAAGTGCTCAGATATACAGGTCATATGAACTGAATGCATTACTGTTACACATTTCTCACTTAGCTATAGGTTCAAAACATCTGTTTACAAAGCCTTGACAGATGTATGTTGTAAGCTGATGTATTTGAGTGGAAAATCTCAATTCTAATAAAAGTCTTAAATGGTTCTTATGGCTAAAACCTATTTATTGTGAACTTCAACAATTTTCCTGGGAACAAAATAACATTGTACTCGACCATATGAAAAGTGTGGCATGTTATGTTGGGAGTATTCTCCTTTGTCTGTTAGCAAAAAACCCTCAAACAATAGAAAGAATTTTAATAAAACTGTCCAAAGGCAATCGGAGGTGCATCGACAACTGATTAACTTTTAAAATTAATCTGATTATAGAAGCCTATCAATGCTACTCGATCTTTGCAAACACAAAAAATGTCTTTAATTGGTTCAGTTTTAAAGCCATTGAACTTTTTGTATTAATAGCCGGAAGTCACGTTTTTGACAAAAAACAATACAAACTGTCAAAAATGCTAGTTTCACAGGGATTTTTGCTTTACTGGTGAAGATTAAATAATTTTCTAAAGCAAAAACTGGGGAATAGAGAAATATTTCCTTTACAGTTTTTTTCACAACCATCTCTGCAAGGATCTGTTAAAAACCCAAACTGACAGTATTTATGTTTAGATGTGCTGTATGTTCATACCAGAGCAAATGGACGGTGCCATCTGTGTCTCTCGTGCTCCGTGCAAAGCAGCCATTTTACATGAAGCGGCTTTGATGCACAGATTTTTTTGATGACCCCCGCGTGTCCCTTAGTCAAACACTGAAAGCCCATGCCTGGAAACACATCAAACATATTTCTGTGAATGATAACAGGCAAAGGAGCCTCTTGCTCTTTCAAAAAATTTTGCACTGGTTTAGGACTCAAAGCGTTCTCTGAGATGACAGAGACAAATGAACAAGGGCCTCTTATCTGTCTCTAAAATCAATTTCCTGTCTGCACTTTATTACAGATTGAAGTTATTATTGGGAATCTAATGTTATGCTGCAAGCTTCCCAACAGTTTGCAGGGATTCGTCTACATTTGGGGTTGAATAAATCCAACATGTGTCTTTTCGGACAGCTGATGTCCAAATTGGAACTTGGACCTGTTTTTACAAGTCAAAGAGAAAAATTGTACAAACATTAGCAGGTAGGGTATCATCTATCCTGACTGAACACTGCATTTATTTTCTCTCAACAATATTTCTAACATGGCACAGAATAAAAAATGAACACCGGAAAAAAATGGCAGGAGGCTGAGGAATAGGACAGACTTGTCTTTTTGTACATTATCAACTGTTTGTTATCTTGCATTTGTTCTGCAATATGACAACAATGTAATCTGGAAAGCTTCTTTGGAAATTGTTTGTGCCTAACACACAGGGTTCTTCTGCTTACAGACACTTAAAGAAGAACATAAAAGGCACTTTAGATACACCTGCATCACTTTAGAGAAATGAAGCCTTCAACTTTCAGATCAAGCAGCTGGACAGACCAAGAAGACTTTGTGACTAATTGCTGGTTCCACAGAAGTGATAACTTTAGACTGACGAGACTGACATGCTGACAAAGAAACAGGGTCTTAGAATAAAAAAGAGAAAAGAGACAACGTTCAAGGACTGATGAGAGAAAGACATTGAAAATAAAAGGTAGTGGGAAAAGTTTTGAAATGGTTCCCAAATCTTAGTGTTACTGTCGTTTGAGTCAAAAAGATGCAAAGGAGGGGGCAAAAAAAGTACTGCTTCTTGATGTTATCATAATGTCTTTGAACAGCTAGTAAGGTGACATTGTATGATAAACTTTCAGAGAAATTAAAGTTAAAACATCAAATTCATTTTATTCTGCAGATCTAATGTTTTTCAGTTGCAAAAAAAACTGGAGTAATTTAGTTCATCCAAAGTTCCACACTGAAGCAGAAACACTTTGGTTTTGGTTTAATAAATGAGGTGAACTCTTGATTGCTAATGGGATCACTGAAGGACACACAAACCTCAAACGTCTAAATCTGATATTTGCATCTCTGCATTGCTACATCCACTCTCTCTTAACCAAAAACTTGATTCTGAAAGGTTGTCCTCCTCAAAAAGATTTAAATGTTAAAAACGTTACGTCTAAGTTAAAAGTCTGACATCATAATTCTTACATCAAAAACACGACTGACTGTCTAATCACATTCACAAAAGTAAAAAGGTATCAAAACTAACAGATGGTCAACAGAAAATCTGGGAAAAAAAGATGAAAATAGCTACAATGAAGTGATAAAAAGCTGTGGCTGATTAAAAATTAGCAACATGAAAAGTTTTGGACTCCAATATGGTGCAATTAATTCTTTGGTCAAAACACACAATGCAAACCCACATGACCAGTTTGTTCTCAATTATCTTACAGCTAAAGAAATCTCTAAATCTAGGATACAAAAGTTCTGAGAATTTTCTTAAACTTTATTTACTTAAGATAAATGGACTGTACATTTATAGTGGCTTTCTATCCAACCAGGACACTCAAAGTGTTTCACACTACAATCTGTGCCCTCATTCACACAGCACTCTGTTAGATCTCACTACAAAGCTAACATGTACAAATCATCCTATAGAAACTAATCAGTGCTAATCACATTCATACACTGATGGGTCACATATCAGAGGCATTAGTGGTGAAGTGCCCAAGAACACAACAACTGAGACAGCTGGAATGGGGGATCGAACTGGCGACCCACCAGTTCCAGGATGATCAGCATCAGCTGAGCCTTGCACAACACATAAAAGCTTGACTATAACAGAGTCTTTGGAAGTCCTGAATATCTCACGATTATATGGTTTGCTCCAGAGTTTTGAGAACAAAAACTTTTCAGTCACTAACACAAGCTTTCATTCATCTATTCACAATGCCTTGTTTAAAATCTAGCAACATGTTACATATAACATTTATTTATGAGTTTCTTCTAGAGTAACTTTACAACAAAATAAAAAAAGAAAGACAAGAGACAGCATAGACTCCTAAAATGATGATGGTAACCTTGCTAATTCAACAAGACAGTTAATTTCATTCATATCACAATAGGATAGAAAATTTACCTTTTTAAATTTTGGTTCAAAACTTTGTTCAGCACTTGACAGGCAGACACGAAGGACCTTTCCTTTTATCTCAAGCAGCTGCTGTCTGATCTTGCCTCTTGGTTGATTTAAAACAGCACCGCCTATCGCTCTAAAGAGAGATAGAAACGCCACTGGCATCCCACTTCTGCTTTGTGTCCCAGAGAGATTGGAGGAGAAAAGCAGGAGACGCTCCTTTGTCCACTAATGAATAACAATGTAGCCCAAGGTCACTGTTCCAGACTGTGCAAGTGTGTGAGTGAACTGAAAATGACTAAATATGTGTGTTGCATTGACATGCACTAAGCTGGGATTCAGATGATATTGTGGTTTGTAATAGTTGGTATGTGTGTAGAGGTAATGACAGCTTCATTAACTCTGCAAGTAAAAATGACCCATATCTGAATTTTTATGAGTCTGAACATGACTGATCTTGTTCAATATGCTGTCCCTGGTGTTGAACATGATCAGCACACTGAACACATCAAATATCAGCCAAAATTCCCAGTTGCTATTGCAACTTCCTGTGTTAATAACCTTTGAATCACAAACAATATTGCAAATCTAATTGCAGCATTTGATTTCTAAGACAATTCCGATCTTCTTTGATATGCTAAATGACATTCCCATTGGAAAACATTTCCATTGATCCAACAGGACATCTTTCACAGGGTTCCCACACCTTGGTCAACATCAAATTCAAGGACATTTTAAGGACTTTCCAGTACCAATTTCCACAAATTCAAGAACCGCATGTGATGGTAATTACTTACTGCTACCACAGAATGTTACCAATAAACAGGTTTAAAATCATGTAAATTCAATAAAAAACTGAACAACATAGAAGAAAGTGGATTAATGTATACCCTACATTCATATCATATTACACAGACATGTAATTATGTTCTGGGAGGTTGGGCAGCTCAGTTTGGGAGGAGGGGATGTGAACATGTTCAGACCCTCGGTGAGGACATGAGGAGCTGTGGTGGTCTCACCTGGGCTCAGAAAGAACGGCCTGCCCTACTCTGCTCTGATTGGGTAAAACTATGAATTCGGCTCACGTTAGTTGCTGAAAGCCACACCAGTTTACTGTAATCCTGAGTTATCCACTGCAACAAATGTAAGATTTAATTTTTTATTTTACATTTTTTTATTGTTTTTATAGATGATAAAAATCAGTCGTGTGAACAGAGAACCTTCAATCCCCAAAAAGCTTTCAAGGACTTTCAAGGACAAGTGTAATTTTTGGCTGTTTTCACAAACTTTCCAGGGCCTTTGAAATCATTTTTTCAAATTTACAAACTTTCAAGATGGTGGCCATGTTTCAAATATAGCCTAAAACATAGGGCCCCTTACCCATTACTGGGGCATTCACATATTTCATTTTCTCTTTCATTTCTGTAATAAAATGGTGTCCTGGGACATCTGGCTCACCCTGTAATTTCAGTCACTCCAGAGGTGTTATTCTGCACCAGAGTAGGTAGGAGTAGGAAGATCAAATGTAAACATTGGAAGAAACAGTCATATTATCAGCAGATAATTAATTTTGTTGCTCTGATGGCACAAATCTTGCAAAAACTGAGGATTCTGATCTGTGTGAACAAAGCATGGGTTGGACAGGTTTTGAGGTTTCTCTCCTTTGTTGAAGAATTGTGTAGAAAAAAAAAGCTACATATTGATAATTTAAAAAAAACAACCTTTGTTTACATTTTATTTGGAAAAATTTAAATTATAGGTTTTAAAATCCATTTACTCAAACTTCATCTAAAAGCTTAAAGGATGGCATTATGTATTTTCCAGGCACATAGTTTTATTCTAGAATCACATATATATTACCTTCAGTTGTTCAAAAATAAATTTGACTTTTTATCTAAACACCTTAAAAAGGATCTCTTTCTTTTTAAGAACCTCCTACTGTTTCTGACACTTCCATTTCCGCACATTTTCAAAACCCTGCCTGTATTATTAGAGCTTTAGAAAACAGCTGGACTGGATTTGAAAGGTGTTCTCCAATTCAACTTTAGAAATAATTAACATTTTTAATCTTAAAGGCACAATGGATAACTTGATACAGTTTTAAAATATTTAACCTAGTGTCTTCTTACAGTATAACATTTAAAATGCCAAGATAGTTGTTAAAATTGAGTCTTGACAAGAATTTCCAGATGCATGGAACAGATTACTGCAACTATAAGATTCTTTAAATCCTTTGTCCACCTCACAGCATTAATAAATTCAACTAATGCATAACAATGAATTAATATAATTAAAGAAAGGTCATGATTCTACATTATGCTTTAGTTATCTTAAGGACAAATGAATGCAATGAGTCATAAACAAATGAAATTGTGGTTCATTCAACACTTCTACAGCCACAATAAAGATGGATGGGTACTTTCCCAGAATGCAACACTGCAGGGTCAGGCATTTCTGGCCCGCTCCCTGTCATTACAGGGGATGAAGTCGACGTTGGCCTTCGCGTGCACGCACACACACACGAACTCTGTGTGACTCGTCAAAACAATGAGATCATAGAATTTCATTCCCGCACCGCCTTTTAATCCATCCGGCAATCTCTCTTCTTCTTCTGACACAGCCCTAATCTGATAGGGCAGAAAATCCTGCAGTGCAGGAGGGGTGGGATAGTTAGAGGCAGGACAAGACTGAGATCATGAAGAACAAGATGTGTGAATTTAGGGAGTAATGATGAAGGAAGGTGCAACTAAATAGAAAAGATTTTTGGGGGTACAAAAAAAAAACAATTCATGAGATATTTTGCTGACAGACAGACTTGGCTGAACCCAATCAAAGAGCTTTGAGAATCCTTCCTATCAGGTCAAATTTGAGCTCAAAATCTTGAAAATGAACCTAATTTCATCTTTTATTCTAAATTTGATTAACTGCAGCTGTCATCTTTCGGTGGATCGACTCTAAAAGGTAATCAGTTGTGGGTGTTTACCAATGATTACTTTCTGACAGTTTCATTAAAATCCATTTATTGGTTCATGAGATATTTATCAAACAAACACATGCGCACACAGACACACTTCTGGTAACAGGCAATAGTAAAGTTTTGTGTGTGTGTGTTTACTTTTTTAAAACAATGTGAATCCTGTTTGTACATTACAAAAAAAGACAAATGTTCTCCCAGAGAAGGTGAATTTTTCAATCTATGCTATCTTCTTGGAAGCACTCCAGCTGTCTCTGGTGCATTGAAGCGGTTGACAGTTTCTGAGCTTAAACAAATAAAGCGTTTGGCGCAGTTCTGCGTTGTTTTGAACCCTTTGTTCTGCACTCCTTTCCCATGCCTCGTGCTGTCAGCTTACTAAGCATCCCTCTTTAATAACAGAGCATGTTGTCTGGTCCTGGTCAACGAGGGCCGCTATCCTGCATGTTTTACTTTTTTCTCTACTCCAACACAACCAATTCAGTGATTGAATTACCTCTTCAAGTTCTGCAGAGGGGTGTTAACCATCTATTTATTCAAATCAGGTGAGCTGGAGCAGAAAAAAACCTCTAAAACATTAATGATAGTGACCCTTGAAGACCAGGGCTGGATACCTCTGTCGTAGACACGAAACAAACAAACAAAAAAAAAGAGGTAATAGAGGGAGCAACAGAATTAGCAACCAAACTCCACACAGGAGCTTTAAAAACACAAATTACCAAGCACAACAATACTCTCCAGTAACCGTACATTTGATATTAGGCATGCCCCTCACATACTCTTGCTGTACCAGGCGTTCACTTCCATCAGAATGCAGAAATGAACACTCACAAGTAGACAGAACAAATTGATTAAATGCTATTAGCTATTCCTCAGGCCCAGAGTGACATTTAATTACGCACACACTCACCAAGCTGGACCAGAGATGTGCATATGGTGCAAGAAAAACAATGTGATACAAACATGCACCATAATCAAAACAATTACTCAAAAATAATAATGAATTATGTCAAATAAAATAGACTCAATAAAATTGCTAAGTTATGTAACTTGTCACTGACTGTACACAGTTTGTTAGTTAATACTTTTACTTGGCATAGTGCTTACAGGAAAACCTAACAGGTAATGTGTGACAATAAAGGGTACCTAAGGGGCTTTTGCCTGGGCACTAATCCCAAGCGCGCGGCTCATGACTGGGCAGTGATCCCAGTGATGGGAGTAAGATGGAAGTGTCGGTGGAAGTGTTCTGGGCAGGAGGTAAAGTTATAAATAACAAATTTGTCCTGGTACAAATGATGGGAAAAGCTTGTAGCTCGTGTCGCCACTCTAAAGCATAATAAAACTGTGCTTAAACAAATGAGACACAAAACTCATGATGCATTCATGATGGACATAGGTCAAATGTAAATTTATAGTGTTCTCCCTACCGCTTGGCTGTTAATTCGAAGTCACAAAGGCTATAAATATTGCACTACATAATGTAGCACCCCTTATAGAAGTTCATACAAGATAAACTGTCATTATTACAACTTAATTAAACAGGTGTGCCTTTATGATCCTGTTGTTTTCTTCCCCTATCACTGAAAACCATTGTTTTGTGTATTATATCAGAACATAGGGGTGCCCAGTTCTTTATGTGAAGTAGGGGTGGTGGGATCAGGCCATTCAAGATAAAAGGTATACATATAAAAGGGTACAGGCTGTGCTAGTTAAGAAAAAAAAAGAGGGGGGGGGGGGGACTTGTATATTAACTTTATTTTTACTGGAACAAAATCTACTGTAATTTAAATTTGGTGTATTCCAATGTATTTTTATCTGGTGTTATCGTTCATACAAACTGGATTCCAAAAAAGTTGGGACACTAAACAAATTGTGAATAAAAACTGAATGCAATGATGTGGAGGTGCCAACATCTAATGTTTTATTCAGAATAGAACACAAAATCACAGATCAAAAGTTTAAACTGAGAGAATGTATCATTTTAAGGGAAAACTATGTTGATTCAAAATTTCACAGTGTCAACACACATAAAAGCAATAGAGGAATTTTGATGATGTGTCTGCTTTATGGAGGCATGGCCTGTTTTGTAGAGGAAGACCACTGTCCCTTGTGACTTCCAATTAAGTGCTAAAGGATTTTTGTTATTGTTATTTAAGTCATAGACCAGTATACTTGGTGAGGACATCCAAAAACCAGCACAGGCAATGTTTGAAAGCAAATGTGATAGTGAATAGAGAAAGATAGATAAAGAAGATAGTGAATGGAGTGGTTAGGGGAGTCGCCCTGGAACCAGAAGGTCGCTGGTTCGATCCCCCGTCCAGCCGTTTCAGTTGTTGTGTCCTTGGGCAAGACACTTCACCTGCCTTGCCTACTGATGGTGGTCAGAGGGTCCGGTGGCGCCGGTGCATGGCAGCCTCGCCTCTGTCAGTGTGCTCCAGGGCAGCTGTGGCTACAATGTAGTTTGTCATCATCAGTGTGTGTATGGGTGAATCTGACTTAGGTAGTGTTTTGAAGGCTACATAGGATCATTACTGACTGCCATCATGAAACGTGGGTAGTCATATAATTGCCTCAGTGTATGTGTGTATTAATTTGTCTGTTAGCAAAATATGTCATGAAATGCTGGGCAGGTCTTAATGAAACTCTCAAAAAGTACAACTGATGACACTTTGAAGGAAAGCCCAAACTGAAACGGCTGCTACAGATAATTAACTTAAGCTAACCCCAAAAACGGCTAAAACTCAATTATTTTATAGATATTTTGCTAGTTTGGTGTGGTAAAGAGTCACTTCAAAAGCACTAAATGCTCAAAGAATGATGTTTTTATTTTATTTATTGTTTTGCATTGTGAGTTCTTGTTTGTTTGTTTTTTTTATATAAATTATACTATCTGTATAATCAGTACATAAACAATGCTAATGCTGCTGAGCCATTGGTCGACTGAGAATTATTGGAACAACACTCTATTAAAATAAATAAAAGCAGTTTAGGTCAGTTTGACGTCATACAATGTAAAAAAAACTGTGGCTGAGCTCCAAATGTCAAAAAAGCTACTGTACATAAAGGCACTAACCTCATAAGGAGTACATGTTGCCTAAATAGCTGGGCTGCTGCCACAACTGCATTAAGTCATTAAAGGATTTTAGCTTTAGACATTTGCACATTGACATTCATAAAACAACTATATTTGGAAAACAGATGACAGATTTATGCCACAAATCCCCACTTAGCACAGCATATGGTTTCATGTCTGGTCCACAGATCCAAGCACTCATATGCACACAGATGAGTAAGCCTGAAAAACTCACATTAAACTGTACTATGTTGGTGAAGTAAATGGTTTTCTCAGTCAGATTATCCTCATTTGCTTTAATTGGCTTTTTAAACAAGTAAGGAAAAAAAAACAGACATGAAATATGGGCCAAAAACCTCTTCTACAAGTCTAATGTTGCATGTTGACAAATGGACAACTGTGCAACTTATTGACATAATTTGTGCAGAATACTGTGTTAAAAATAAAAGACAAGAAAGTATTAGAACACGTTATCAGATCAAACCTAGAAGCTGACTCAAATTTCTCCTGGTGGTCTGATTTACAGCCAAGCTGTGTCATTTCTGTTTGCTGTCTGTGTCTGACAGGAATTTCCATGAATTTTCATCTGACAGTGATAGGACAATGAGGAGAGAAAGAATGAACACCTGCCAGCATACTAATCGGCCAGAGACCGATTTGGCCCTAAGATCTCTCGGGGTTGACCTAAGCAATGCAAGTGAAAGTATCTCGCAGAGGTGGATATAATGACAACAACAAACAAAAAAAGCAGTGGACTAATAAACCCTCATTTTTCTAGAATTGTTTGAGACCAGATCAAGAATTTTGTTTTACTCAGAAATAAAAAGAAAAGCAAAAACAATGACTTGTGTGATTTTCTTGTTGTATAAAAGAAGGTTTGCAATACCTCAGAAACCATTCTTCTTGTTATACAGTATGTGCTCTTTGTTTACTGGTCGATCTACATTCCTACCACACAATCTTTGGCTAGTGATAGAAAGAACGCAATATCGAGTACAGTTGGTTGAATCTGTGTTTCAACAGGGTAGCTGGGCTCTCCCTTGCAGATAGGTTGAGAAGATCAGTTATCCTGAAGAGACTTGGAGTAGAGCTCTACATCCAGAACAGTAAGTTGGGGTGGCTTGGGAATCTGGTAAGAATGCCCCCTGGACATTTCCCTAAGAAAGTGTTCGGTTATGTCCAACTAGGTAGAGACCCTGGGTACAACTTATGCTGGAAAGAATGCCTCTCAGATTCCTCCTCAAAAGAGATGAGGAAAGAGATGTCTGGGACTATGTTTGGTTCAAGCTGCTGCCCTGAAACCTGACTCCGGAACAAGTGGAAGATAATGGATGATTGAATCTACCTTAATCAAAATAAAACTAAGATGAACAACCATCTACCTTTTAACTGCTTTTACAAGTCTAGATTTTTAAGGCCCCAATTTCGGCAGATCTTTTGCTCCTCATGTACCTTTAGTAAGCTACTATGGTTCTTTCCCATTTTAATTGCTTTAGAGAAACAACACACACCAACAGTACATCTGGGGGTGGGGGGGTGTGGTACAGGGTCTTTTCTACCCCCCTGTTCCCCGACTGCCGTTTGGGGGAGGGGGCAGGCCGCCGGGTGTGGGCCCGGGCTGGGGGCGGTCTTGGGACGTGGAGGGTTGCCGGCGGTGGGGCTGGCTCT
>JARVGW010000357.1:4071323-4081613 GCA_031762495.1 Anablepsoides rubrolineatus | reverse complement strand
GATGATGAAGAAATTAAGAAACTAGTATTTATAATATTTAGTTCTTGTCTACTGAAGTGTTTTTTTTTTTTTTTTTTTTTTAAATAAAGGAAAAAAAAAAAAAAAAAAAAAAAAAGTAAGCTACTATGGTTTTCCCAAACTTTTTTTTTTATTTCTGTGGCTATTTATTTGTTTAATTATTGTTCAGTCACTTTTTAATTACGCAGTTTTTGGTTTAATAAATATGGTTACAATGAAAATGTGGAATTTAGGGGAAAAATGGAAATAGTGGAATTTAGAAAAATAAAAACGAAAAAAAATGAAATTTTGGAAAAAAAAAACAATGGATTTTATAGGGCCCTATTTATGATGTTTTGTGTTGTGAATCCAGTGCCACTGCCAGGTCCCACAGACAAAGTGAAACTTTGTCTGATTTTTGCAAAAATATTTGAAATCCTTAGGGAAATTCATGTTATCAAAGTGAATGAATAATTTTGTTAAATAATCTAGATCTCAATTTCCATAAAAATAATTGTGATTATAATTTTTGCTATAATCAAGCATCCCCTATCTTTAAAGCCATCACAATAATCGGAGCTTCTTTAAGTTTGCCAGAGGGGCAAAATCTGCAAACTGACCTTGCTGTGTGAAGCAGGACTTACCCTCAGCCTTACTGCTGAAAGTTACCAGAGGGATCTAAGAGGTATTCCAATCAGATGGACAGACCACCTTTACTGGTTGTATTTGAGATGCACCTTACATCGGAGAGTAAAACCAACCCAATATGTTTTTGTTGTTCTTTGTATTAATAAGAACACTAATCTTTATACCTCTCATTAGATACCCCTTGAGACAAAAATTTACTCCTAACCTACAGTCCCTTTTTGTTTGAGAACCTTCTCTTTGCCCTGATAACAGCAAATAAAGATGAACTTATTGAACTGTGGGTTTTTTGTGTTTGTTTATTTCATGTTACTTTCTAAAATACACAACAGATTTGTGTCAATCCTTTTGAAATGCAACGGGGATAAAAAAAAAAAACAAGCAGATTCACTTGAATTCACTTCATCTGCAGCTGCTGAGTCAACGTCCAAAATATTTACTGTATCTGTAGTTGGAAAACTAGGATGAGCAGGTGAAGCGATTGCAGGAGAATCAGGCCATCCCTGCCCCCCCTGACTGACTGACACAGCAAAGACGAGTTCAAATTAAATTTCATTTGTCTTCTTTCTGGGCCATGTTTCCTGGCCAATGAACCAGGACCTTGTAGCTTTAATCCCTGAACAATAATGCTGCAGTCGTACAGTTCACTAGTGACAAGTCAGTGTGCACAACTAAAGAAAACCAGATGAGTTTTTTTGTGCTTTTCTATACAAGTGGCTGTAGCTTAGGAATTTTATTTTGAGTATATTTTTGTCATGGCCTATTTGGATATAAAGTATTACACAAATGGCAGTCTTTAAATTTTATTTCAAGACGCTTTATACACAATTTCATACAATATTGCACAATGTTTATGGGATTTAACATGACAAATATATTATACTTGTAAAAAAAGGCTTTAAATATGCAAAGTGTGATGTGTGTAGTTTTGGTTTTTAATGTTTTCTACTAGATTAAACTTGGTAGTATAACTAAAATGTATCCAGCCGACAACTAACAAAGTCACATGTTTTATCTCTGTGAGGAATATATACAATTTATCACAAAAATAAATCATAAAACTATTAAGCGTGCATTTCATTCCAACCATATTATACTCTAAATACCCATTCAATAAAGCAATATGTGGAATATGTGTGGTAAATGACATTTCATGAGACTACCCTCCCACCAGTAGCACACACACACACACACACACACACACACACACACACACACACACACACACACACACACACACACGCACACACTGCCCAGAAGCCAGCTGGATAAACCCACTCAATCCATGATGTAATCTCTAAGTGTGTTCAGTAATTACAAGGTCCTGGGTTCCTCTTTACTTGGAATCACCTCGGCTTTATGTAACGGGCCTCTCATGTGCCGTCAGTTCAAGAAGCAAGATTACAATATGGCTGCTGTGAAGCCTGCGCAGGACAGACATGAATCTACCAAGATGGTGTGATTGTAGTCAAGACATAAAAATGACAGAAAACACAATTATTATAATAATCACGTGACAATACGTCAAGCAAAAAGGCTAGAGTAGTTGTATGGATATATGCAGTAATTACCAACATAATTTATATCATAGAGTATACAACCTTTTAAGTTAATTAAAATGCAAACTCATTACATCCTTTAGCACATTTCAACTTGATTAAAAGATTAGCATTTTTTTCTAAACTATACTGGATTTATTTTATGAAACTATGTTTGAAGGTTACTTTAAAAAACTGAGAATGCACTTAATTTACAACCACCACAAAAATTCTAAAGCAAAAAATAAAACAAAACAAAAAGCCATGAAACACCACAATAATTAAAAAAAATAATTTGTGGCTCCAAGACAAAAGTAATCGTCTCTTGGTAAAAACGTCACCAATAAATCTACAAATCAAACAGCTCTAAACATTTTCTTTGAGTTGACCAGTGCTGAAAATGTGACCTCAGCTCAAAGAACCTGATAAAAGCAACTTATCTACCAAAAAGCGAAGACCAGAACTTACTGAAAAGCTGTTAAGATTCTCAATTCATCATCATCATCACACGGCTCCATCGTTTTTGCGAGACGATGAAGAAATGAGGGGTCAGAGGGAGTGAAGCCACAGCCGAAAGGCTCAGAATGTCAGAGGAAAACCTCCTTGCCCACTTCGAATTTTACTCCTCCGTTAAAAAAAAAAATCTAACTCTGAATCTCCAAACTCAATTTTCTTTGTGTGTGTGCTTGGATGTGTTTATGTGCATGTCTCAGTGTATTCCTTTCTTTTTTTTTTTTTATTCCTAGTTTGGTGCCAAATGTTCCAGCTTAGCAATACTGCGCAGCACCGCTGGTGATGGATTTAGTTAGGACATCTGGGCCAGCAGGGATAAACTCCATTCACACACACAAACACAACACTCTCACCACACACACACATACACACACACAGAACAATGCTGGAAGGACATCCCCCACACAGCTTCATCAGTACGATGACAAGATGTGTGCTACACAGTATGTCTGAAAACACACAAACAGCTTGCACACAATGCAACTGGATCCATGCATGAACAGATGTGAGCAAACTCCAGAGCATCTACTGAGCACAAAAATCTACAGCTTTTCTTGCACTTTACATGAGTGTGTGTGTCTCCTGATTCTCTCCAGCCAGAAAAATAAAGTATGAGATTAACAACAAGAGTAAACAACAGGTGACAAGTTGTTAGTGCATGTCCAATATGACCAGCGTCAATATTTGTCTCAGAAACATATATACGTGTGTGTGTGTGGGTGTGTGTGTGTGTGTGAGGGAGAATAATGTAATCCATATGAATTCCTGTGTGATCACTATGAGTGTGCAGGGAGCACCTTTGCTATTATCTACTACCTCAGCTTCAACATGTGGACACAAATTAATTTGAAGACATAGATGGAATAGAGCAGGGCTATTCAACTGGCGACTCGCTGGTCACATTTTTTTTAATCCCTTTTTAATTTTTATATATTTTTTTACTTAATTTAATGAAAAAAAATATTTTAAATCAATTGTAAACTCAAAATTTATAATGCAATAATGCAATGCAACAAAGTAAAATTTAAAAGTTAAATGATAACATTTGTTCTGTTACATACTGCAGTGTTGCACCTATAATGGTTAACCCCCCCCCCCAGGGAATGATATCCGGCCACTGAGCTGTTGGCTTTGAGTAACTGTGGCCCCCTGAGTAATTTAGTTGAATAGCCCTATTAAGGACTTTTCTTAAACTTTCCCATTTTCTCACATTTAAGTCCTGTAGAAGCATATAAAATATGCTATGCTAAATTCTTAAACACCACAAATCAAATAGATTTTGTGCAGAAAATGGTATTCGTGTTTAAAGGAAGCCAGCTCCATTTGCAGCCCTTTGAGATGCCATCTGGTATTGAATCTTGGCCAAAACTATCTATAGTCATATCTACAGGGAAGTGACTACTGATTTGACCCTGTAAATAGCAAACAATTTACTCTTTGAGCTTTTTTAATCTCATCTATCTACAAAGTGTTTTACAGACACACAACAGATTTGTACTCTAGTTTCTCTACATCTTAAGTTATCAGGGCAACGGGAGGTTGGATATTTTGCCTGAGGACACATGGTTTAAACTATTTAAAAATGTTCATCATTACTGATCCTCCATGTATCTAATATAATACACAGCACTTTAGGAAAAACATATTGGGTCTTAAATGAAAAATCTTCTGATATAAAACACCACAAATGTTAATTAAAAGCTCACCAACTGAAAGATTTCTTTAATCTATTTCTGACACAAGTACTGCCTAGGATAGGTACCAGTTCCACTGTGACCTTGCACAAAAAGCAGGTAAAGAAATGAATGGCTGGCTGTCATCTGTGACTAAATGCAAAAAGATGGTTAGCAGAAGACCAATTGAGGCCAATAACGTCAGCACTATTCTGAGCCAAAATTCAGAAGTACCCGGTCATCACTTCTTGTTATGTTTGCAGCTCATGTCTCCATCTTCCCTCTTGACTTTGTTGGAAGTGATGCAACAAACAGCCAACTCCCCAGGTGCCATTGAGCTTTGTTGTTTTATAACAGAAAATAATTTAGTCACATCCTCTGCTGTCAGTCCGACCGATGGCCAGAGGTGTATATTAGGAACGAAGCACATTTACTTCATTACAGTAGTTTGGTTTGAGGAATTATAATTTAAACAAGTATTTTTTAATTGCAAATTTTACTTTAATTTTGCAACAGTTAAAAACATAAAACTTATACTTTTACTAATTTACTATAAAATTGAACACCTTGTTACATGCTAATAATTTGAATATGATCAAACAAACTCATAATAAAAGGAGTTGTTTATACTAATGAAGGGTTGAATTTACTTGGTTGAGTAAATGTAAAGTAATTTACGCAACTCAGTTTAGTGGAAACAGTTTAATTTAACACTTCATTTCTTAATGTGCGTAAAAAATACTGTTACTTTTCTTATCAGTAAAATTCATTTTTACCAGTCATTTTCTGTTAAGGTATTTTTTACTTTTACTTAGTTATTTCTTTTAACCTTCCTGTTCTCTTCTGCATACACCCCTCTGGGTCATAATGACCTCGGCTTCACTAAAACCCTAATATAAATTGCTTAACTGAATTTTAATTCTCAAAATTCTATTTTTGCCTAAAAGAACAACTTGACATTCACCATAAATTGAATGAATGCCTGAATTTTCCATTTTCACGTGACAGAAAGACTGCATTAATTCAGGAGGTACTGCTCATTTCTACGACACTGTCTATTGTATTTTTTTGCATAGGGAGATATTTTGTGTAGGGGGTGAGCAATATGGTAAATAGTACTTTTATAGTGCTTTTCTATACAACCAGGATACTCAAAGTGTGTTACACTACAATCTGTGCCCTCATCTGCCCATTCACACACACATTCATTCAGCACTTCACTAGATCTCTCTACAAAGCTAAAACAGATAAATCATTTTATAGAGACTAATCAGTGCTTTAAATCACATTCACTGATGGGACACATATTAGAGGCACTGAGGGTTCAGTGTCTTGCCCAGAGACACTTTGAAATGTGACTGAATAGCAGGGAATCAAACCACCAACTCTCTGATTAGAGGACAACTCACTTAACCACTCATTCACAGCCGCCCCTTTTTTTGTATAACATTTCTATAGACTAAAGTAAAATAAATGGGGGTTGTTTTCCTTCCCCCTCTTCTTCTGATACCTCCTCCTCTTCTGAATCAAGAGTTGTCTTGCTGGTCATTTGAAAAAAATATATATTTTCTAGAACCTGTTCAGCAGTGAAACACAGACTCATGGCTGCAGCAGAGAGGATTCAGGGTGTAGCACATCTGTACCACATTTCTAAGCTCTGAGCAGCCTCAAAGAAATGCATTTCAATCACGAGAACCTGTACATTCTCACACTCCTTTTGCTCTCTGTAGGATGTCAAATGGCACTGCTGACCAGGTGACAATGCTGTTACATTTGAAACATGGTATGTGCCTGCATTTCTAGACACCTTTATAGTGCCACCCCCTTTTGGCATTCTGCTGGAGAAGACCACGTCTTGTCATGTTTTTGTCTGCAACTGAAGCATTTCCACATCTTTCTGGTGTGTAATTGACTATGTGACTGTGATTTCAATGCGAAATGACTGTCAGGTCAAAATGACCTGAAAAAAATATTTGTAACTTTTTTTGTACAGCTTACATGGGAATATAGCCTGGCCCTAGCCTTCCTACACAGTTCTGCTCAATTCTAGTTTCCCTTCAAGGGCAAGGGGCTGATTTTAACCAGGCTAATGAGAGTATGTAAAAAAAGTTAACAATTTACCTTTTCTAATGCTGGGGTCAATCTAGGAAAAGTCATCAAATTTCAAGTTAAAAAAATATAATAATTTTTTTTTCTGCTGTTAAACTCAGTTTTGGATCATTTTGACCTGAAGACAACGACTTTATACACCTCTGCTGCCGATGACTACCAGCAGACCCTGCTGCACCAGAAAGTCATGGAAAAGTCACTGTTTAACCTGTCTAAAACTCTTGTGTTAAAGTCCTGGTCACAGACAGCTTATTACATTAGATAAATCCTCTACACATAAAAAATTACACACATTATGCCATAGCTTAGATTTCATGAACAATTTTTGAGGTATGCTTATGTTCAGAAAAAACAAATAAAAAAACTTGAGGAAAAATCTGATTAAGGGAACTTTGTCGTTAGAAAAAATTCTAAGGAATTGATGCACATCACATTAAGTCATGGGTGGCTAAAGGATAATTAACACAAATACTGACAACACATGTGTAGGACTTCAGTAGCTACTATATGTATGGTGAAGAGTAATTACACATAACTGATCACAAGAGTGATGGTGAAAACTCTGTGTTTCCTCCATGGCTAAAGATTCTCTGATGAGCTCCACTAAAAGTGGTGATTTATGGTTTCTATCTAAACTAATGTGAGGCTTGTTTTGTTTGTCTCAGTCCTGCTGGGATTCAGACTCTGCAGAATCACTCATGATTAAAATCTGATGAAACAGATAGTTCTCACTGCGAGCAGTAAGGAAGTCTCAGAGGATTTGTTTAAATACAGAAATCTAATGATCTTTCAATCTGTTATTTTCACATCCCCATCCATTGACCTCAGTTTTATCAAAATGTAGGCTGAGAGCATCCATGTGTTTAAACAGAAGCATCCTATGTGGATGCTGACAGACTGGATAAAATATTCTCAGGATTGTTGATAAAGTTTTTGCTTTAATGGCCACTGATTAATATATATCATGTGATCAATGTCAGATAAAGGGTTTACTTACTTGTCAAGAAAAGACGTCTCTCTCCATTCAACTTTCCAGGTCCATGCCTCCAACAAGACCCCGACTGAGGATTTCTTCAGACTCTGCTCGTCGAGAGGTTTGCGGCCAATGGGAGCTGACACTGGAGTCGAGGATGGGTCAGAGCTGACCGATGTGAGGTCAGTGCTAAGGTCAAACGACGTCCACGAAGAGTCGGAGGAGGCAGAGCTGGCGTCCACCCACTCCTCTCGCCAGCCATGTCTGAGGTCCATGGTGACAGGGTGCAGACAGGAAGAATGAGACAAAGCAAGGCAAGGAAGAGGAGTGCAAGTTTAAAAAAATAAAGGGTTAAAAGGTGAGCTCATCAGAGAGTGGTCCAAATTTATGTTCCAGTCAAGGTTAAGCACTGAAAAAGGTACAAAACTGTTAAAAAGACATTTGAAAAAATGGTGATATGGATGTTACAATCTAAAACCAGTAACTAAAGGAGTGAGACAAAGAAAGACATGGAATCATAGAAACACAAATGCAGACAATGGTGGAGGGCAATAAAGAAAGAAATGCATTCAGGTAAAAGGTGTGGACGGCAGCACTTACAGGAGGTGAGAGCTCACATCTCATTACCTTCCACTTTTGCCCACCAGAAAATTGAATTATGTGGTAAGCTGATCGTGACACCGCAGGATGGGAAATCGATTGGAGACGCACGGTGAAGCTTGAACCAGTGGCTTCTGCGGCTACATGATAGGAGGTGCCGTCTTGGGTTGCACTGATGTTCAGTTCATTA
The DNA here is from genome assembly GCA_031762495.1 of Anablepsoides rubrolineatus. Classification (NCBI taxonomy): domain Eukaryota; kingdom Metazoa; phylum Chordata; class Actinopteri; order Cyprinodontiformes; family Rivulidae; genus Anablepsoides; species Anablepsoides rubrolineatus. The sequence goes on along the minus strand of JARVGW010000357.1, from coordinate 4,073,375 downwards.
CAAGGAGTCTCATCCAGTCTAAATGAAATTAAGGCTTACCGCTAAAACCCATTAAGGACCCTGATATGGGAAGAGCACACTAGCTAGTTTCCCCACAGGTGCAGTTGCACATTAAAGGCACTCTTCAAATATAAAGGAAGAGCTGAGCAATAATTTAATCTGCATATAAGACAAGGGACTTTGTGCTGACCTTTAAAACACATTCACTTGTGCAGCTTTAAGTGAACTGTGACAGAGTCAAGGTAAGGCAATAAAATGTATGACGCACAATTCCTAAAGGAAAGCTAAAAACATGGAACATTTCACTTAAAACACACCCCAATGACTTAAACTGTGCAATAGATGTTTTAATCAGCTGCAGTCTGGACAAATGATAGCTGAAGCTCCAATTTTGTAACCTTTTGCATAACAAAAATAACCAGGTTCACCACAGACTTTTATGGTAGAAAAAATGAAAAACATTTTGGAGTATTTGTTTGTGACAAAAAGAAGAGACAAGTTTAGAAAAGCAACTTTTATTTTTACAATAAATGGGGCCAAAATGCAAACAGAAATGGCTGAAAAGAATAACGCACAAGAGCGTGTATAACAAAGTATGAGGTACTGTTGGAGTAGATTTTACAGCCAAAAAAATAGTTACATTGACTGATATTTATATTTTTACAGGATAATCTGATTATGTTGTTACATCCCAACATGACAAGTCTCTACATATATTTCTTTGAATTTATTATCCCATATAAAATGATGGAAACCAGATGTTTTAATGCATCTTTAAAAGTTGCCTCAGAATCAAATATAGCTCACATGAACTCATCGCAGGTCATCAGGAAGGTATTTATTAGAAAACATAAAAAGCAAGAAAGAAACAAACGGCACACATTCCAAAGATTTGTTTTTTTAATCTCTGGAGAAAATCAGGGAGTGAAACGGCAACAGTAACGTGCATGAGGGGTGCGAAAAGTCAAAGCCTCCAAACAGGCATAAAATGTCCTCCAGAGGATCCGAAACGACTTAATTAGGCAGCAAGAAAAGCACAGGGATTTTTCCTGAGTCCTTTTTTTTGTTCTTTACTCCAAAACTGTAGCTCCTAAGGAAAGCAAGGTCAGAGTAGCCTGATCCTATAACACAAACAGGCAAGAACAGTAAGGGTTGGCCCAACATGTATCCTTCAGAATTTACTGCTGAGAAGAAAAAAAAAAAAACACAAGTCAGCAATCAAAATGTATTGAGAGTTGGACACTGAAGCAAAGCAGTTCTGCCTCACATGCAGGACGGGGGACATAAGAAGGTTAGCAGAAGCAAAAAGCAACACAGTGAAGAAGAAAACAGAGCTTCAACTCAAAGGGAAGGTGGTTTTTAATCCTCTGATAACTGGCCAGAAAAGGCTGAAAGGGTTTGAGTGATGGAACATGTTGAGAAAGAAAGCAAAGGGCCCGTGTCTCCTTCAATAAACCGGCCTTGGTTGTTTCATGCTGTAGTGGGCTTCTGATGCAGACACGTATGCAGACTCGGGGAAAAAGTCCTCATGAAACTCAGCCAGAAACCTGGAGAAAAAAAAAAGAAGGGTCAGAGAAGGGAAGAACAAGAAAAGGGCTTATGATAAATATTCAACACAAATACAGAAAACTTACAAAACAAACAGAAGAATCTTACAAACTGTCTTTTGTTTACGTCCCATCAAAACAGAAATATTTATATTGAAACCAGACTCCAGAGTAAACACTACCCCTTAGTATTTCTTGTACACAAAACTCAACCTTTTGAAAACTATGTCATCATAGTCCTACCTCTTTCCTGAAATTTGACCCAGAGTGTGACTATCAAAAAAAAAAGCTACAGTACATTTACATGCTTGTGTTTGTGCTGGAGAAGTCAGTTTCTCAACAGGAAAACCTTCTTATGTTGTGTTGCTTTCATGAGACAAAACTGTTGTCAGCAATACATAATAAAAAGCAAACGTCTCAGAAAATATCTACAATTCACATCGAGTCATGGGATGAGTTTAAAAGGTTACATGAAAAAAAATAAGCACTTGTTTTTACACAGAAT
>JARVGW010000357.1:3999365-4009558 GCA_031762495.1 Anablepsoides rubrolineatus | reverse complement strand
TTGGCAATGAAATACTTCTAATTTTGGGACGGCGTTGGCAAATGCATGCCACAACTTAGGGGAGATGAGATGCTCCATGTTCCCTGACCCACAATGGCTCACTGTTTTTAGCATAGTGGTAATGTTAGCAACGCTGAAGGGCTAATTGTTACCATTACACTTAGCAACGGTGATTCATGAAGCCCAAAAAAGGTGCAGGTTTCCTGTAGTCGGTTCGGTTTTAGGCCGATCTGTATTCACACCAGAATCGAGCCGCACCAGTGTTGCTTTGGAAGTGGACCAAGACCACCTAAAAACTGAGGCTCGGTACAGTTGTTTGGTCCACAACAGGATTCAAATGAGTGTATTCACACCTGCATGAAAGGTCCGGACCTACAGGGGAAACAAACTCTGGTCCATTGGACCAAATGTGACAGGTGTGAATACACTCTTAAATACTATGTACTAAAGGTAGAGTTTTTGCTTTTAAGTCCTCTGTGGTTCTCAGCCTCCTCAAGGACATTGACTTAGTTGACTTAGTTCTTTTTGTTTTGCAATATTTTTGCATTAGTGTTAATGCTTAGATGAAATTCATGATTCCTCATTCAGTCAAATTTCCACTGGACTGTGATGTCTGTGCAACAAATTTTGTTATTCATACTGGTCTGCAAAGTTTCACCAGATCTGCTGCTGATGGAATGAATATGCGTGCCAACAGCAGTGTGTTCAAAAACAATTCTCTCGGTGCAAAGGTGGTGCTTGAAACATCAAACAGAAGACCAGACGTTAAATTGCAAGCAGAGAATCAAAAACACTTCTTTAAAGGAAATACTGAGGAGAATAACATGTTTCCACAGTTTGGTTATTTATTAATCAAAGACCAAAAAGGACACAAAAAATCAGGGTGCTTTCAATTGACGTAAGCAAACTTCCTGTTTGACATGGACAAGGACAAACAATGGATCATCATTTCTGTGCTACTGTAAGGTGTGGAGGAAAAGGGGACAAGTAAATGAGATAATTTACTTACTATCATTAACCAGGAATAGAAAACAGAGTTGAACGATGATCCTTATCGTTGTTGAGAATTACAAGACAGGATTTTCTAAATCTAATATTGCACTATGTGCACAGAAGGCATATAATTTTCTAAAAGGTAGTATATATTTTCAAGGTAAAAAGTTGTGGATAAATGCATAGTACATCACCATCCTGGTGCTTGGGCTAGTGTGCTGAACATAATGGTTGGCACCCTAAGATGGTGTATAATGTGGGAGAATGTCAAACTACATCTATGTTTTAGTATATCATATAGTCATAAAAAGTGGCCTTAACTTGTCTTATGATACACTTGATGCATGCTTGAAACACACTTATGTTTAAAGTCCTCCGTGCTACACGTATGACCTGCACGTGCTTCTAGTGGAGTCAATAGACGCATTTGAAAACTTGAAATTCCTGTTGCAATTTCATGGTTTTCTTCATTGGCTTTGAAAAAAGCAGTTGACAAACCATGTCATTATCACCAGCTATAGGCTGGAGTTAAACCCGAAAGCTTGTGCATAAGACACAAAAACCTCTGACACCTAACTCTAATAGGTGAAAATAGTATTCAAAACTAAACTGTATTTTAACAATAATTTACCCACTTTACGTCAACTTTCCAACTGAGATGACGTCTTGCCTTCACTATAGTCAGTCCATGCTCACACAGACCAACATCATGCACAGTGAAGCCTGTGTTTGTTCCACTACACTGTAGTGGAGTGGGTGCCATAGCAGCAGTTTAGTGCAGCCAATGGATTATTCAGCTCCTTGCATTCCAACTGAAGGTTAAATCTCTCCCCTCCATGATTTAAGACGTACTTGTCTGAGTTGCTTATGAATTCCAGAGCCCGTGACGGCTGCCATGTGCTAGCAAAGGAAATATTTCAAATGCATGAATGTGAAGAGCATCTGCGAGTACTATTTGAGCGAAAGCGTTGCTTTTCAGCTCTAAAAAAATATTTATCCAAGTGTCAGGGGGGCTCAGGTTGCTGGCATTTTTTCAAGAACAAGACGCAGATTAAAGAGGGACAAGGAGGGATGGGTGTGATGGGACAGAAAAGGTTGTTTGGATGGTGTCACAAACCGATCCAGAGCTGAACTGAGGAGTGTGGAGGTTTGGGGGATTTCCGTATGGCTTTGGGAGCCATCTGTCAAAAATCCAAACCATTTCCTATCTCGGCCTATTTCTGACTCTCCCTCTTTCTCCATCCTAACATCTGCTTTTCTTTCTGCTCATATCGTGGACCCCATCCTCACAGTTTATCCTGTTACTGGGTCTCTCATACTCCACCTTACTGCTCAAACAGGCCTTTTAAAAAATAGTTGAGTTGCAATGATCAATAACTGAAACAATCAGCTGGGGTTGAAATTTGGGGCTTTAAAAATCAACAGAAATTAGCTGTTTTCCTGTAACGTTAGGTTGTTCCTCCTCCATTAGCACAGCTGCAGCACATTAGCCTTAACAAGGGTTCGCGCTGTGTGGAGGAAGGCCGTGAGTAGTACGTACACAAATGTGATTGACACTGGTAAGACGATCCTGCTGGCTCTGATTGGCTGTTTCTGACAGAGCGGTGTATTTCTGCAAACGGCTGTAGAACCGCTGGGAGGAGTCAAAGGAGCTTGATTGTTTCACAGATTATGTGTCTCATATTCTACTGTCAGGATGTAGTGACAGCTTTAACATATACATTTTTAAAAGTCTTTAAAAGAAGTTTAGCATCTTCAGTTCGCTCACCATGTCTGAGATGTTGACAAGTGTGAGATACTACTTCAAACTACTACTACCAAATGTTAGCTTAATATGTGTAAAAGTGATTAAATTGTAGCCATTTCTGTTTGTCAAGGTTGCTAAGAAGTTGCAGACGTTTCAACAAACAGGCAGAATGTCTCAAGACTTGAAGGTTCCATGTGCCACAATTTCCAGTTTCCTGTCTGTTAATCAGCAGATCCAAGAGTCATTTATCTCTGACAAAGACACTTCCTCTCGGAAAACACACTTATTTTTTAAAGTAATGCATATAGTTTGCAGAAACTCAGCTGACTGTTGTTGCATTTTGGCATGTTTTTGTTTAGTAGGTGTATTTTTGTCATTTTTAATAAGTAAAGGGAAGGGATTAAAAAAGGAATTCAGGCAACTTTATGGTTACCATTTATAGGCATTGCAAAATTAAATCTTTCACATTATTAAAAAAAAATACTCTGAACAGTTTGGATAACAAACACAACTAAGTGTGTTTTGATAGTGGTTGTTGTGGCGGCTGCTACTAAATCTGACCTGACCATTCATTGAAATGGTTTCCACGCACAACTTTTCCCCCTGTGCTTAATTTATTTCTACATTCTTGACATGAGCTTATTAAATATATAAAAAAGCCAGATAAGAAACAGCCGATATGGGAACCATTTGTTTCACATGATTTATTTCCTTTTTTTTTTTCTGGCACAGATGGACAAAAGAGGAAAAAGTCTCTGAGAAGAAAGCTGGACTCTCTTGCAAAAGAAAAGAGTAAGGACAAAGGTGAGTTATTTTAATACACTCAGAGATGATGTCTGTTTTTGTCTCCAGCTTGATGTGAAACAAAGGACCAGTTTAAAGTCTCCACCCATCAGGCAGGTTAATAGTGAGGTTGTAAAAACAGAATCTGTTTACTGGCTTTTCTGAGTTTATATTTAGTTTAAGTAGAAGGACTCCTTGTGAGGGGGACTGGCTCTGACAAGCAGCCACTATACTGCTCAAAGCAAACCATTTCATTCATGTGTGTTTAGCTGTTTTATTTTACGTTTGGAAGGAAACATGTACTTTACCCTAAATGTTTTTTTTTTTGTACGGTGACTTTTATTAGAAGAGAAAAATCAACGATGGTTAACATTCCTTATTTTAAACCTTACAATATTGGGTTTGATGTAAAGTGTATGATTACATACAATTTTATCCATTGTAGATAGCTCTTTGAACAATCTCAGTTTTGAGAAATAGTTTGTTTCTGACCAGACTGATGAGCTCCCAAATAGTAAAATATGGGTGAATTAACACTGAAATAAGGTTAGGCATGATATTGAATTCATGTTAAAATTATACAAAAAGTGGTTGGTGACTTACTTATTGAAACATAGTTATGTTTTCAACCATAAATGATACTATATAAATGTTGATTCAACATTGAATATATGTTGACATTTCAATAATTAGAATTCGACCATAAAACATTGGACCTCGTGCAAGAACATGTTCGTATTCTTCTACTAAATTTCTCTTACTTTTGTTTGTATGAAGGGTTCGTACGAACATGTCACGTCAGATTCGACAAACTCTTCTATCTTCAGGAAAACTGTGTAAATTAGCATTGTTAACCTGAGGAATGCGTATCAGGTGCTTGTGCACGGGGAGAGCAGATTAGCATAATTTCCACCCCAAAAATGCCATATAAGGATATACGTTTTGTGCCCCACATACCAGGAAGTGTCCATTCATAAATGACATCGCAAAGTAAAAAAGAAGAACTTTACGAGTTCGGAGATTGAAGTCCTGCTCTCAGAGATCCAGAAAAACGGGGGTTTTAGCAGCGTCAGCTGTGGAATTAAAGGAGCTGTTTTAAAGCCGAGGAATGAAAATGTTGTGTCTACTGTGGATCGTACAGTCACAGAAATAAAAATCTAAATTATATCCATCTCTCTCTAGTCCTGCTCCAGTTTTCCTTTGGTCAAATATTTTTAATTTAGGTGTAAACAACCATGTTACATAGTTTTCATTTATTCAGAAGAAGAGCAGTCACACACCGCTACCACCCCCCAACCTGGATGTCTCCCACCTCCCGACCGTTGCGAGTGGTGTCAGATGCGGTTCTGACCGTAATTCAACATTGAATTAACATCTTTAGCTATCTGGGCTAACAACTAGTCCAAACATGACTATGACTAAAACATCCCAAATCTAAGAAATTAGAAGGTTTTGTTTAAACCTGGTATAGGTAGACTTATTCCATCTTTGCATACATGTTAGCATTTAATTTACTTTTACAGTCCCCAAATACAAATCCTGCATTTCACTGTGAAAGGGCTCAGTCTACTTTCTGCACAACAGACACACAGAAAAAATGAAAAATGTTGTTTCTTTCATTGGTCTTAACTTTAGATGATGTACAGTGCATAAACAAATATGACTTTTCACCTCAAAATGACAAGTTTTTTGGGGGGCCCTTTTGCAAAACTGTCAATGATTAACTTTAAAATTCAATATATGCACATGTTTTATGAGCTGCTGAATGAAGTGTAATCACATGTATGTCCACTCTAAAGAGGTCTGGATAAATAGATCTGTTTGAAGATGTTGTAAGCCTGGATAATCCAAATTTCAGAAATACTCTGAAACATGTACAATCTCAATTAATGTGGTTTGGCTGTGAACTCATCTGTGAAACGTGACGCTTTACACTGCAAAGCCATCAGAATCCCATTTAGGTTAAATGTATTTCTGCTTGTGCACGTGTGTGTGTGTGTGTGTGTGTGTTGGGGGGGTTATGTAAGCCCTGTTAACGCTGAGGCGCTGCAGAATAAATTCATTGTGTCACATTGTTAGCGGTCATGTTGTTCGTAAACCACAGCCCTTCACTTGTGGTTGTGGAATGTATCTTGCTTTCTCTTCGGTTGTCGTTTTTTTTTCTTTCATGCACACTTAAAATACACAGCTGGATCGTTTTTTTTCCCATCAACTCTTGGCTCAGGCTTTAAGATTGTATCTCATTGACTATAAGACCACCAAAACATTACAGTATTTTCAGATCTTACATATGTGCATAAATCAGGAGTACAACTCTAATTTTAACCAGGCGTATATGAATAAAACTTCAGCCTATACAAATAAAGTAAAAACCCTTACTTTTTTCTAACTAAAACTATGTCTCTTCTGTTAAACAGTGTTTTATGCAACATAGCCTTGTCTGTGAATGGGAGCCAGCCAAGTGTTGCTAATTTGATAACAAAACTTGAAAAAGATAGTTACCCCAGCCAAAATTCTGTTGGTGTTCTTTCTGTGATGTATTACTTAGGAAAACAGATGTAGTGCTTTAATCGTACCGTAGGAGTTTTTACTGACATGGTAAACATACCTCAGGATACTTTTATTGCATTTGTATAAAAGCCAAGCTGCAACAGATGTAATAAAGATATGTTTGATGTTGTAACTGCTATTTTGGTAACTTTGTACGTTTTGCTTTGGTCGTTTTATCGTCTGGAACTGAACAAACATTTTATTTTTCCTGCTTCTTTCCTGCTCTTGCATTTTCTTTCTTCCCCTTACAGAAAGCATACCTCAGGCCTTCAGCATACCCCTCTCCCAGGTCATTGCTAACGACAGAACACACAGGCAGCGTCAGGATGGTTATCGGCTGGACCCTCCGCCGCGGGAGGAGCACAAAGACTCCTCTGACCTCGTCTCGTCTATTTTACAAGTCTGTCAATACATGTTTGTTACTTCTGATTTGGCTTTATTTTAGTGTTTAAGAGAGTTTGTGATTAAATCTTGACCCATGTGACCTGCAGTTTGCCACCAAGCGGACATCAAACAAGGAGTTATCCAGCAGTAACTCATCACTGAGTTCCACATCAGAGACGGCCAACGAGTCCTCACCCAACACGCCTGAATCTGCACCGCGAGCCCGCAGGAGGGTGAGGAAAAGCTTTGAAAAAGGCCTATTACTATCCACCCAAGAATCACTCAGTATTCAAATTTTTTTTTTTTTGTTTTTGCATGATTTCCCACCAGGGCGGCATGTCTGTTGACTCCATCACAGACCTGGACGACAACCAGTCGCGTCTCCTCGAGGCGCTACAGCTCTCCCTGCCAGCTGAAACGCCGAGCAAAAAGGAAAAGCACAGAGACAAAAGGCTGAGCCTCAATCCCATCTACCGTCAGGTGCCCCGGGTAGTTGACAGCTGCTGTCAGCACATTGAGAAATACGGTGAGGGTGCTTCACAGCGAGTGTAGTGTGTAGGGAGTAGGGCGAGGGAGTAGCCACTGATTAGGAAAGGCCATGCCAGTATGAATTTTTAGCCCTAGTCTTTGCACTAAATAAACAGCTTTTAAACTTTTCTTTTTCACTCAGGTTTGCAGACTGTGGGGATCTTTAGAGTGGGAAGCTCCAAAAAAAGAGTCCGGCAAGTAGGTATTCATCGGTTTTTTATTATTTTAAATCAATTTTGTTTTGAACTGGGCAAATATCTTGATTGTTTTTATATAATTAAAGTAGTTTTTGAATCCCCACATAATAACCATCATCATCAAGTTTCAATCAACTTGACCATGAATGCAAAAAAACAAACTTGTGAGAGAGATTTGGTGTCACACTTTTCTTTGCACTCAGGAAATTCAACACCAACAACCTACCCCCTTCTCTAAAAATAGTAAAACCAATGTTTTGTTAATGCTATAAAAGCGTCAGCTGCTTCTTTTGTTTGTTTAAAAAAAGCCTGAGAAATACTTCATTGTGACACAAAAGAGTAGATTCTTTTATGTTTTAGTAAAAGTTGTTTTTCTTTTTTTTTTCTAGCTCTAACAACTCAGTTTCAGTTTCTTCAGCAAATGTCAGCAAAGTCATTCAGGACTTGGCCTTCACACTGCATTTTCACAGAAAACATTAATTCTCTACTTATTGTGAGGTGGTTTAATGAGTAAAATTCCCAAGTATGACTTAAACCAGGGATGGGCAACTTAAATGGTGGAAGGTGTCACATTTTTTGTTAACACTACCAGAGGGCCACGTAGCACTGCACCCTTACCCAAATGTAATAAAACTACCATTTTAAAAATGTTTGTATGTGTGTATATATATGTAGGTGAGGGATCAGACAAAGTGCAGCCCAAAGACCCCTATGATGAGTGCCACAAATGGTGACTCACCTGGACACGGGTCACTGGGGCCCCACTCCGGAGCCAGGCCTGGAGGTGGGGCATATTGGCGAGGCCCTGGTGGCCGGGCTTTGACCCATGGAGCCCGGCCGGGCACAGCCCAAAGAGGAGACGTGTGTCCCTTTTCCCATGGGCTCACCACCTGTGGGAGAGGCCGAAGGGGTCAGGTGCAATGGGCAGGGGTCGAAGGGGAGGACCCTGGTGGTCCGATCCTAGGCTACAAAAGCTGACTATAGAGATGTGGACCACCTCTCCGGTGGGGAAGGAGTCTGAGCTGGTGTGTTAGGATGAGAGGTTCTGACTAGATATGGTTGGACTCACCTTGACACACCGCTTTGACTCTGGAACCAGTCTCCTCAAAAGGGGTTGGACACACTTCCACTCTGGAATTGCCCATGCTGAGAGGCGCCAAGCTGGAGTGGGCATACTTATAGCCCCTCACGTCGGTGCCTGTATGTTGGGCTTCATCTCGATGAACGAGAGTGTAGCCTCACTCCGCCTATGTGTGGGGGAACGGGTTCTGACTGTTGTTTGTGTCTACACACCAAACATCAGTTCAGATTACCCACCCTTTTTGGAGTCCTTGGAAGGGGTGCTGGAGAGCGCTCCTGTTGGGTACTCCCTCGTCTTTCTGGGGGACTTCAACACTCACATGGGTAATGACAGTGTGACCTGGAGGGGCATGGTTGGGAGGAACGGCCCACCAATCTGAACCTGAGCAGCGTTTTGGGGCATGTTTTAGACACTCGGGTGAAGAGAGGGGCGGAGCTGTCTACTGACCACTACCTGCTGGTGAGTTGGCGCTGTTGGTGGGGGAAGATGCCCGTCAGATCTGGCAGACCCATACGTATAGTGAGGGTCTGCTGGGAACATCTGGCAGAGTCTCTTGTCGGACTTCAACACACACCTCTAGAAGAAAATTGAACAAGTTCCTGGGGAGGTTAGGGACATTGAGTCAGAGTGGTTTGCCACTAACGCTTTCTATGGTGGGGATGGTGGTTGCTGACCTCAACTTGGGACATTGTGGGTCAGTGGGCAGAATACTTCAAAGATCTCCTCAATCCCACTGACATGTCTTCCCATGAGGAAGCAGAGCCTACGGACCCTGGGTCGGACTCTCTAATCTCTGGTGCCGAGGTCACCGAGGTGGTTAAAAAGCTCCACGGTGGCAAGGCACCAGGGGTGGATGAGATTCGCCTGGAGTTCCTTAAGGCCCTGGATGTTGTGGGGTTGCATTGGTCGATGCAGCTTTGCAATATTTCATGGACATTGGGGAGAATTCCCCTGGATTAACAGATTGGGGTGATGGTCCCCCTGTTTAAAAAGGGGGGTCACAGAGTGTGTTCCAACTATAGGTGGATCACAGTTCTAAGCCTCCCTGGTAAGGTCTATTCAGGGGTACTGGAGAGGAGGGTCTGTCAGATCTCGGATCCAGGAAGAGCAGTGTAGTTTTCGTCCTGGTCATTGAATACTGGATCAGCTCTTCACCCTCAGCAGGGTACTGGGGGGTGCATGGGATTTTGCTCAACTAGCCTACATGTGTTTTGTGGACTTGGAGAAGCCATTCAACCGTGTCCTTCGGGGACTTTTGTGGGGGGTACTCCGGGAGTATGGGGTGCTAAGCCCTTTGATATGGGCTGTTAGGTCCCTGTCTGACCAGTGTCAGAGTTTGGTCTGCATTGCCGGTAGTAAGTCGAACTCGTTTCTGGTGAGAGTTGGACTCCGCCCTTCGTCACCGATTCTGTTCATAACTGTTCGGTTCGCAGCTGAGTGTAAAGCGGCTGAGATTAGGATCAGTGCCTCCAAATCCGAGACCATGGTCTTGAGCCAGAAAAAGGTAGGGTGCCTTCTCCAGGTCGGGGAGGAGGTCCTGCCCCAAGTGGAGGAGTTTAAGTATCTTGGAGTCTTGTTCACGAATGAGGGAAGAATGGAGTGGGTGATTGACAGGCGGATTGGTGCTGCGTCTGCAGTGATGCAGGTGCTGTACCGGTCTGTCGTGGTGAAGCGAGAGCTGAGACAAAAGGTGAAGCTCTCAGTTTACCAGTCAATCTACGCTCCAACCCTCATCTATGATCACGAGCTTTGGGTAGTGACTGAAAGAACAAGATCGCAGATACAAGCGGCCCAAAAAAAAAGTAAAGTAAAAAGTAAAGGAGTTATTTGATGATAAAGCACTATTTATATTCTATAATGCAATAATTGTTCCACACTTGATTTCTTGTGCTGAAGTCTAGGGGAAAGCACGTAAAACAATTACAAATCC
>JARVGW010000357.1:3585659-3597257 GCA_031762495.1 Anablepsoides rubrolineatus | reverse complement strand
CAGGTCTGACCCGGGGATCGAACCCAGGACCTTCTTGCTGTGAGGCGTCAGTGCTAACCACTGAGCCGTCGTGCTGCCAGAGATAAGAAGGCAACTTCCAAGGTATGTTTTGTACTTAATTGTTTTTTTTTTGTATTTATAACTGTATATTTTGAATCACTAACCAGTGGTAGGACTTATGATGTGAAACTTCTGTAACTGTAGCGCAATTTGCACCACAATGCCTTGATATTCTTGAGATTTCATTGTTCTTTGCACAGATTCAACATTCTGTGTCAGATGTAAGACAGCAGCCCCAGAACAAAAAGAAGCCTCCTTCATATTTCATTTTGAATGCCATGTCCCTTTCTTTGTACATTTCAGTTTAAGTCTGATCATAGAGCTGATATGAGTTGTCAAAAAGCTCAAGATCTATCTCATCTGTCCATAGGACATTCTCCCAGTAGCTCTATAGCTTGTCAGTGTGCATTTATTTTTTATTTTTATTTTGCTTTCAACATTGGTGTTCTCCTTGGTTGTCTTCCATTAAGTCAACTTCAGTTCAAACAGCAACCAATGATGCACTCTGACATTGATGTACCTTGACCATTGAGCTCAGCTATAATCTCTTTGGAAGTTGTTCTGGGCTCTCTGGTTACCATCCGCATTATCAGTCCTTTCAGTTTGATGTTTTCCCTCTTGCTGTCACAACAAGGAAGTTGGCTACAGTCCTGTGGACCTTAAAATTCAGAATAATCTGTGCAGCTGTAGTTACAGGAACATTGAGCTTCTGTTATTCTTCTAGCTTTTTCCTTAAAGATGCTGCTCAATTTTCTTTCTAAGCTCCTGAGACAAATCTGTCTGTAGCTTTCTGTGGTCTGTCCAGTGTGGTACACACAATGATCCAGACAGATTTCAAGATTGAGGACACCTGTGGTGCTATATGCAGAACACACCTTAGTCAGACATGTCCCTGTGGTCAAAAAGGCTTTCCTATGGTTGCCATTTTTTTTGTCAAGCCCAGTTTAATTAGTTTATTTTCTATTACATTAATTGAAGTGGACTTAAAAAAATGACATCTGCTTTTCATTAATTTATTATCAGTCCATTTTATGTTAATTATTACTTTTGTCAGATTCTTTATTTCACTGACCATTGTGAGTTTTTTCTTTAATGTATAAAAGGTACTAATTTATAACTAATTGATTTTGGAGTCAACTTAATATTTGTTGTCTTCTTAAAAAAATAATACTAACCCAGTCATTTTTAAAGCTTGAAATAAAATGTGTTTTAGAAGCATAATAATCCCCTACACACACTACAAGCACTGCATTGTGTCCAAGATATTTGCCTACAACTAATTCCCAGTCAGCATTGTGGTATAACATATCTCATTAACAACTGGACAAATGTTAACACAAGTCTCAGTCAGAGCATTATTAAAAAGGTACATTTCCAACTTATTCAATCCAGTTCAAGAAGGTCACCAGAGCTGACTAGTTAGCCTACAAAAAGTGGCTACAACTTTGTAAATTTTATGGATGTTGAGCTAAAATAAATGCAAAAAAATATAAATATAAAAAAATATGCATTAGCAATATGCATTCCTTATATTAATGCTAGGTTTTTATTTGTTTAGTATTCAACTTTGTCAGAACAGACACTTAGACTTTGAACGTAACTTTTTGTATTGCAGCTGGCAAACATGCAGATGCTAGTGAGTTTTCTTTAGGCCTATCATTTGTTCTCAGTGAAATGTTTGTAATGACACAAGCATGTGGGATTGTGGGGATGATTAATGCTCAAATGATTGTAGCTCCAAGAAAGGAAGAACACTAAAAACATGATGCAACATTTTTAATTTTATATAAACTCTCCTAAACATAGTTAGACACCGTTTGCAGACAAACAAACTAAGACGTTACAAAAATACTGAACTGTTCAAGAATGAGAATTAAAACAAACAAACAAACAAACAAAAAATCCTGAACTATGACTTTACTGAGTTTCCAGGAATATGACAACAAGACTTGTATTAACCTGTTTGCATGCTTCTGGTTCTTGTTTGCCAGGGCTTACAAAAACAAATTATTTGATGACCAAATATCATTACTAGTCAGAATGTAAATGTCTGCATAGCTTGAAGATGAAGTGCTGATGAATCAGCTCTAATTGGATGATTTTACTCCAAGATGTTCTGAATAAATCCTCTAGCATCTAGTACCAGAAAAAGAGTGGGGGTGGGGAGACTCCTTAAAGGCTCCTATTTTCTACTCATGTATTAGCATCTCTAAAATTTATCAAACATTTGTTATTCACTCTACTATATTGCACAACTCCAGTTTATTCAGTATAACTTGGTAAAGCAAAGTCCATGATGTAGTTAAAATGTTTGTCTTTCTTCATCCTTTCATTTAATTTATGACTTTTGTTTTTATTGTAAATAGTTTTTTTAACGAATGAATGAATGATAGATAAAATAAAATATTTCCTAACATAGTAATCTTTTCGATTGGTTGTGGAAACAGATTCAAGGGATTGTTGGTTAAAATTGAATTTTCAACAAGTCTCTATTTGATATGTGCCTTGCTCCAGCAGTGTAAACATATTGTTTACCATTTTAGGCATTCCATTACTGACATAAGAGGGTTTCTATTAATATTATGAAAACAGGTGATCAGTAGTCATTTTGTTTAGACCTGCAAGGCCACAGACAGGCTTGAAGTGAAATGGTATCTTTAGATCTTAAAATAAACATTCAACTTCAGGTGGCTGTGGCAGAGTGATTAGGGGGAGTCGTCCTGGAACCGGAAGGTCACCGGTTCGATCCCCCGTCCAGCTGTCTGAGTTGTTGTGTCCTTGGGCAAGACACTTCACCCCTAATGCCTCTGATGTGTGTCCCATCAGTGTATGAATGTGATTGGCACTGATTAGTCTCCATAGTTAATTGTACATGTTAGCTTTGTAGGAGATCTGGTAGAGTGCTGTGTGAATGGGTAAATGAGGACACAGATTGTAATATGAAGCGCTCTGAGTATCCTGGTTGGGTAGAAAGGCGCTATACAAGTACAGTCCGTTTACCATTTAACTGAGAACTTAAATTTGGTCTTCTGCATATTATTCAAGCTTCCAATCTGAACAACTATTTACAATGTCATACCAAATAATAACACTTTCTTCATAAACCTTTGTATCACCATCATTTGCATATAAAAATATTGTATTTACAAAAAAATATTATTGTCATTTGTAAGCACCACCAGTGGCAGCAGATGTTAACGGTAACACTTCTGGTATGGGTATCTTCCGACCAGAATATCACAGTATTTCTGCCAAAATACTCATGTTGACACACCCACAATACCCACTGACAGCAGTGTGAAGAGTAATAAAAAAATAATGTTCCCATAAACTGCTGTAAAATATTTAAGAATGGGGTTGTTTCGAAATTATATCAAATCATGTTAGGGTTGGCTTTGCTTGCATCAGATCATTAAACCAGTCACAGTTAAACTATTTCTTCAGACTAAGGTCATTGAAAAAGTAAACATGTAAGATTATTGTTCATAACGGTTTCACAAAAACACTTCAAAGTATTTGAAAGTTTGCTTAAGTTGGAAATGTTTTAGCTGAACTGCTTAAAAAAAGTACATTGAAGTGTTTTGAACTACAGCAACACCTCTATATAATTGATTTTTTGTACAAGAAGGCCTTGTACATTGTAGTTATAGTTTTTCCTTTTCTCTGTAAGTTTTTTTATTTATTTATTTTCCTCTGACAATCGGGTTTTGTGTTTAGGTTTACTGATATCAATAAAAATGACTGAACTTCTTTGAATGTGCAGACAAAGGTTAAAATGTCTCATTTCTGAAGTACATCTGACCACAAAACAGGTTTCTGGCCCATTCATTCCTACTGTTCGTCAATTGAAATGTCCTTTGTGACATCCTAAACTGTTAAAAATAAAGGCCATTCATCCATTGCCTTTCATGTCGGAGTTTTGAATTGAAAAAAAAAAAAATACGTTGAGAAATGATGAACTTACAGTAACTGTTTTGATCTAACCTTGACAAAAACAGTTTGTGCATTCTCAGATTCAGTATATGTTGTGGAAGACTGCCAGCTGTAACCCGACCAAATTTTAGCTAAATCTCTGTAAAACTGATCAATGTCGCAGCGGCCCGGGTCTCTGTTTTAAAGATCACCATTGGTCTCCCTCGCCGCACCTCGTCCAGTATTTTTCTGTGGATCATTTTTCTGACAGCTATGCAGCTAGGAATTAGAAAAGAATATCTGCCAGCTTTATTTTGCTTACTGCTAATTCTTTTATATATATATATTTTAAAACTCAGTCTGACAAATTAATTGTTTTTCTGAGCGCCGCTTTCGGACTTCTTCCCTGAGATTTGACAGCTGTCAGTCAATCATCGAGGGACACACCCACAGATTCTGATAAAAGTTATGTTTCTGCTTCATAATTACACAGCTTGTTTCTGACAAATGTCTATGTATGAGCAACATTAATGTGTGAACATATACTGTATAACAGACCTGAAACATACACAAAATTGATAAGTAACAGTTCTGCATAAGGTGAAAATATGTATGTTCAAATTCTGTGCCGGGATGTCTGTATGACAATGTATGCCCTTTTATATTAACATGTTGGTAAGTTATTGTAAAATTACTCTCAACTTTCATTAATGTGTTGTATTTTTTCATAAGTTGATGCTAAGTTGATCACTGTGTGACTGCTGCCAACATCCCAATTTCCTCCAACATACTGTGCAGAAGTTCCACTAAGTCCAATTATACTCTAATAAACTTGCCCTCGTTATGTTTAAGGTAGGTATAATTTACTCATAGGTGTTATATCTGTTCAAGTCAATAGCAACACGATATGATCACGTTGAAAATAAGGTGCTAATTGATGCTTTAGCGTGTGCCAGCGTGTTGGACAAGACTTGCATATGTAGGCATAAGTTGTCTAAAACATCATAGTGTGACAGGGCCGTTAACTAGCTTTTCAAAACAAAGCAACTTAGTTACTCTGAGTAGGGAAAAAAAAAGCTCCATCTTAAAATTCAGCAGTGAATTTGTCCTCGACTTATTACAAGACAAGAAAAGAAGCTTTGAATTGTTTTTGACAGTTTGTGCAAACAGCTAAGGCGTTCAGACAGAGCCAGAACTTTGCTCCATTTGAACTGCATTACTGAACAGCTACCCCTTCAGCACAGTTTGTCATGCCTTGTCAACTTGCTGTAGCCCTGCTCCACTCTAGCCACCTTCTCTCTGGTTTCCCTTACACACCATTCCACACATTGCTTTTACTATTTACTGTGACAAAATCCAGACACCACTGCTTGCTGTTTTTCAAAACACTAAAAAGGGATGGCTGGGTGTGTTACTGGAGTAGAAAATGACCCAAATATACTGTTAAACCCACTTGAAGTTGCCATATTGGTTATAAATAAGGAAAACTCTCATCGGCTGCATTTAAAATGGATAGACTGGTCATTTTTTAGGTGAGGTTCAATCAAATAGTACTTTTTTGTAAAACAGAGCCCAGAATATGAAGAAAATGACAGAAGACATTGTCCATGCTACTGGCTGGTTAGTGTTTTTAATGTACAAAATACAAGTCTTTAAAAGTGATATACCCATGTGAAAGAAACACTACATTAGTCATTATTAAACTTCTACACTTGTGAATGATACTGTTTAGTTTATCACTGTTTTATCAACTGAACAACATTCACAATACTACATGAAAGTATGTGTACTGAGTAACGGTGTCACAAGACATTCTTCTCTTGAGATGACAAAATCATAGAATATTCACTCAAGAATAACTTTCTCTTTTTTTAGAAACTAAAACAGAGATTAGGGGTCGACCGATACATTGGCCGACCGGTTTTGTGGCCGATATTTGTGTTTTTTTCCTTGTATCGGTATCGGCCGATATGTCCGTCCGTTTGGCCGATCCATTCTTTGGGTCACACCAGCGCATGTGTGGTCGCCCCCTCCCTGGGAGAGAGCGGCTGGTAAGACAGAGTGCAAACAACAAAAAGGGTGAGTTATGAACTTTTAATCGGCCGGCCGATATTTGTGTTTTTTCCTTGTATTAGTATCGGCCGATACGTTCATGCGTTCGGCCGATCGATTCTTTGGATCACGTGAGAGCATGTTGCCGCCCTCTCCCTGGGAGAGAGCAGCTGGTAATGTTGTAAGACTGAGTGCCAACAACAATAAGGGTGAGTTATGAACTTTTAATGTGCTTTTTATTTTAGTTTTTCTGCCCTCTGTCTCGAACTATGAGGGGGAGAGAACAGCTGTGTGTTTAAGTTTCACTTTCGAACAGGAGAGCTTTGTCTTTACTTTCACTTTGGCATCGGACTGTAGTTAGTGTCCACGTTGTTTTACATTTAAAAAATGCTGGAACTGCTCACAGGAGTCAAAGAATACCTCTATTCTTCTCCCTGCTGGATTAAAATTGAAATGCTCTTGGTCTTTTCTCTCTGTTATGTTCATAAGCGCGAGTAAAGAGCTGCCGTCCACATAGACATGTAAACCAGGGAGACGCTGCTCATATCACGTTTGGTCTGACCAGACCACAGTAAAAAAAAGGTCGTGATGCAGGTTTTCTTCGGTGTACATTTCAAACTGTGATCTAGAGCTTGTTAACGTCAGCTGGTTTAAATGCATTTTTTGCCCGATGTATAAAACAGGCGCAGACTGAGGCAGACTGTAAGCGCTGTGTGTGTGTGTGTGTGTGTGTGTGTGTGTGTGTGTGTGTGTGTGTGTGTGTGTGTGTGTGTGAAGTACTCACAAAGATAGCAAGATGTATGTGTGTCTCTGCTCTGATCTGTGTTCCTGTTTTTGCATATAAAAATGCTGGGCTATTAAAAATGGTAATTTAATTTTATGTAAAAAATATATATACTAATCTGATTAATATATGAATAAAAACAGAATATCTAGTATTAGATAAATTAAATCTTTATTTTTTTTTTTGTCTTTTAAGAAATGGCTGAAAAAAGAGGTTCTGTGTGGCAGCACTTCACTCAGCCTGCACCAGAAAAGGCTCGGTAAATAAATGTTGTTGTTTTTTTTTGTTTAAATTTAGACCTATATAACATTTGTTATCATTCTTATTTTTATCATGTTAATGGAGAAAGAAAAAGCAGTTTCGGCTTCAAGAATCGGCAAAAAAAGTTGGCTGCGCATATTGGTTAGACTGATGTCAAAATGATCGGTATCAGCCTTCAAAATCCTGTATCCATCTATCTCTAACAGAGATTTTATATATAATTTTTTTTTTATATATATATTATTTTATTTTTTGTTATACCACATTTATTGTTTTACTTAATTTGTAATGACTTATTTTAGTGAGAAATCTGGTGAGTATTTGATCTCTGTCGTTACATCTGCTTGTGCTGAACACAAATTGTTGTTACATGTCCATGGTGCTACTTTTGAAAGTATCAGTAAGCAGGTCATTGAGTCAATGTTTGGATTGATTAGATGTGCTAATCAGGCAGACCAATCCATGCAACAACTTCAGCACACATACGTTTGACTAATAACACTACTGCAGATGACATTTTGATCTGTGGTGAGGACAGGGAACATGTGGAAGAGAGCTTGGAGAGGTGGGGGTCTGTACTTGAAAAAAAGGAATAGTCAGTTGTAGCAAGACAGAGTACAAGTGTGTGAATGAGCGAGAGATGTAGGTGAAAGAGTAAGTGAGGCTAGAAGCTGCAGAAGCCACACTACAAGTACTTTGAGTCAGCTGTTCAGGAAAACAGGGAGTGTGGTACAGAGGTAAAGAACAGAGTCCAGGTAAGATGGAGTAAATGATGAAAAGTTTTAGGAGTGATTTGTGACAAAAAAAAGTTGCAGCAAAGTTTTACAAGAGAGTAGTTGTATGGTTTGGAGACAAATATGACAAAAGTTAGACAGAACTGGAAATGTACAAGCTGAAGATGCTGAGGTTCTCCTTGGGAGTGACAAGGATGGATAAGATTAGGAATGAGATAAGAGGTACAGCACAGGTTGAAGGACTGAGAGACCAAGGTACAGAGACCAGACTGAACCTAACCTTAACCCTATATTGGCAGAAGTATGTTAGAGATGCAGCTGCAAGGAAAAAGAGACAAAAATTAGATATATGGATGCAGTCAGAGGACATAGAGGTAGTTGGAGTGAGGACAGAGATGAGGAGGACTCACTGTGACCACTTCTGAAGAGAGAACAGCTAGAAAAAGAAAACTATAATTGTTCAGTTGAGAAAACAGCAACATAAGTGCATATGTTTAGAGGTTGATGAAACTAATGTAGCATTTGTTCACTCAGGTATGTTTTTATAAATTCAGTTTATAAAACAACAAAAAAAACCATTTAAATGCAGGTCATCATTTGACTGTTCATTAGACTAACATAGATTAAGACTTGTGCCCTTTTACCCCCCACACTATGACTATGACTGATAAGGTGACTGATAAGGTGCTGATAACTACAGAATATTATTTCAGAAGCGCACAGACTCTTCCTTTAAATTACAAAGTAGAGTTTGTTCATGTTTTTTTTTTTTTAAAAAAAAGTTCCGTTATTTTTTTTAAGATAATGTACTTTTGTTCAGCATTTTCTTTGGTTGAATCATATGATGCAGCTTTATATATTCAGTGTTCCAAAACCCTTTTTTCCACTTCTAAAATGAAAAGAGCAATACCATCTCCTTTCATCAAAATGCAAAGTTTTTTTTTTCTTTTCTTTTCTCTTCAACCAACAGTATGAAAGAAATTACTGAAAGCACAGTTCCTCTTTTCCTTCTTCCATCTGTTCCTTTTTCCAATTCATTATGACATGTCATGGGTCACTGCAGTATTGCTACACTGAGCTGCCAACAAGCATATCATTTCCCATTAAGATCCCGCTCAATGGTTGCACTGGCATTATTGGAATGGGGAGCAGACAGAGAGTAATGGACCTCAAGTGATGGCTCTGTCAAACAGACATGTGGAAAGAGCCACATGGAGCTGTAATAGACCCAGTTTTTTTTAATAATAAAAAAGGGATGATGGGAAATTAAATCTGTTGTATTGTGAAATCAGGCGAACAAACAAAATGAATAAGTTTGTAATAATGGAAGACACTTAAACAAATATACTCTAAATACAAATCTGTGCAATGGCTTTTAAACATTTCCATTATTTAATAGTCTATGTATTTAAATAGATTCAAAACTAATCTTACTCCCTATGTGCCAGTGGGAGGGGAAAATGTAATTTTTGCAATAATTCTTTTGTGAATTTTGACAGCAGAGCTCATAACTATCTCTGCCTGCTGGGGATTTACGACACCATGTGGAACTTGGTATAATAAGCTTCTCCACATTGTCCACGAGTGATTGATCTTGTCTATAATCCCTTAGGTGTAAAAGCATGGTGATTTACACTTTGCTAATCTTTCATTACTGAACGGAGGACATGCAGGCGCATCCTGGACCTGACATGGAAAGAAATGACAACATGAGCCCTGCTTTTGGTCTTTGGAAGAACATGTTTTAACACACAACATTTTCAAATGTATGAATATTCAATCCTAATGTAAACAACTAATCTATGCATTCTTGCACTTTTCTGCTTTTTTAATTACTTTTTTAAATAATTCAGAATTACTTTAAACTTAGAATGAAATCCATGAAAAAATAATTTCATGAGCAATTTGGCCATATTTAGTTTTATAAATATTAGCTTTATAATTAATATTCCTAAATTGGGATAAAACTTCACCTTATATTTTCACTTATTATGGCTAAACTACACTTTTGTCTTTTGTTGTAATTTTTATACTACAGAATATATCAGTTTGAAAATTGTTACAAGGATGGATAAGAACTATCTTTATCCTATAAACTAGAGCTGGGTGATATGGTCTAAAATCAATATTGCGATTAATTGACCAGTTCACCTCGATAACGATAAATGCATGATAACTTTTACCACCCCCCCACCACACACAAGTATATGTGGTGGATTGAAATGTGTTCATTATTTAGGTCAGAGGTACATTTAATAATTCTGGTTTTATTTGTTTATTGTGTGCATTACAGACTTAAAGGTCATTGTTTACATTACAATTTGTTTACTGTTCTGGGCACTTATAGGTTAATATCTGAACAGATTTAGTAGCTGTAGTAATCAAATGCAACCGGAAAGGGGAGTCTACCGCTAGTGAGCCATAATAAAGAGCACCAAAACCTCTTCTTCAGTCAATACACGCTGGAGAAGAGGAAATAACGTGTCTGTGGCTCATTTATTCAAATATTCCCCTTTTCGGGAATGATTTTACACATAAACTTACCATTGTTGTTATAAATGCATTTAATAACTGTTAGAGAGCTTGTGAATATGTTTTGTTAACAACTGTATTCACTTACTTTTTGTTAGTAGATGCGGTTTTGACACAGTTAGCCAGTAGCTCGTAGCAGATGTTGCTAACCGGTGCGAATGTAGCATTATACTGTGTATTCCAGCTGTAGACAGCCTTTACACATGAGATTAAGTTCATTTTGTATCTGTTATTTGTTGACTGATTTCTCTATTAAAATAACTATTTATTTCAAAAAGATTTAATTATTTAGAGAGCTCTTGTAATTATTTAATATGATTTATTCTTCATATTTGATAATTTATTGAATCACAGAGCAGTTCAGTCCCAGTATGGTTCTAAATATAACCAAGCTATATTGTAAAGAAGGAAATTTGTAGAGGTTTATGATAAACTACATAGCGAGAACATAGTGTTTCTTTGTTGTTGTTGTTTTTTTTGTTTGTGTGTGTGTATGTGTGTGTGTGTGTGTGTGGGGGGGGGGGGTAAAGCTAAGCAGAGACATGTCTTTTCTATAATATGGGACAAAGAAATGTTCATCTGTTAGAGTTGATGTTTTGTTAGAAGAGCTGAAACAGTGTCTCTCTCAGAACAACTGTTTCCTGCTTGTGTGCACCTCAGCGCGCTCCTGTAACAGCGCTGTCGAGGAGAGGGGTTTGGTCACGTGAGCAAAATTGGACATATCTGTTCGATAACGACGCTCTGAACACATAAACTAATAGTTTGTTAGATTTTAGATACCAACGTCTCATGTAGCCTGGGAGCAAAGTAAGAAAGACGGGGTTTGCTCGCTCAGGACTGGAGTTGCAGGGCTGACCAGTGTTTATCCTGACTGCTTCACCGACATCAGAAAGACCCGCCCTGCTCTGCTCTGATTGGATAAACTAAGCAGTGGGGTTCATTCTTCGCTTAGCCTTCAGAGGAGTCGCACGCTTTCTGCTCTGCTCCTGTCTCCTCCCCCAACTATCCTGCTTCTGCTGCTTTAAGCCTTTTTTTTACCTTCCATCCGAAAACTAAAATCATCATGGATCTGGTTAACTGGTCTCTGAACACAATTGACACTATTTTTTCAACATTGAGATTGGCCAAAGGAGAGGGCAGCTGTCCAGATGGTACTGCGGCGGTCGGTCGGGTGACTAGTTCATGGGGCTGGAACGTCATCTGCATGGCTCCGCTTTCCATCGAGGACGTGGAAGACGTTTACATTTTTGGATTCATGGTAGC
>JARVGW010000357.1:3453876-3464713 GCA_031762495.1 Anablepsoides rubrolineatus | reverse complement strand
AACAGAAGAAAAGAAAAAGGTTGTGTTCATGTTTGGTTATGTAAACACAATGTATTATTGTTTCATAAAAGAAGGATAATTTGGATTTGTCATGAATAATGGAAACATTTCCTTTGCATCCTTAAACTGAGCTGCATATTTTTAATTTTATTTTCACAACATATTTTCAACAGTTTCTAAATTATGAGAAAGCCAGCTTTTTTACTTTAATTGAACTATTTCGATCAAGGTTTAAATATAAATAAATGTAATAAGCAAAAAAAAGGCATAAATCTGTTGATTCTGTGCTTAATTGTATAGTTTAGTATTATTCCTGCAACACATGAATGCACATCTATAGTTTGAGGTCTTAAATAAAACTATTGTTCTAAAGGTCACAACATCTCGTGAGACTGTGTGCCATAATAACCCAAAAAGGCTTTAGATTTTTGTCTTATTGTTTTGTTTTGGTATTTAGAAACTATGAAAAATTATTACACTGTTTAATATTGTCCACATATTCACTTTTGTGTCCTTATCCAAGTTGGAGCCAGAGAGGAAACATGTCAAAAATGGAAAACATGTTTCCTCTTCCCAGTGACACCCTACAGCATATGTACCCGACCCTGGTTCTGTAGCCCACTGTCCTGCATCTATTAGATATTTTCCTTTTTCAACTCACCTGACTGAAACAAATAAGTCATTGACAAACTTCTGCCAAACTTGATGACATTCTCAGTAGGAAATTAAATTATTAGATTCAGGTGTGTCGAAGCAGGGAAACAGCTACAATATGCAGGATGGCGAGCCACAAGGATCAGCCTTGGGGACATCTTTTTTACATCTCCTCCTCGAGGACTCTAATGGCCTTTTTGCATTGTAGGGCCCAGCCCAGTCTGTCCACAGTTAGCCTATCATTCCTCAACCGTGTGCCGGCTCCTGGTGCCGACTACGGGAGCCTGAGTAGCCCCAAGGAAGCCAGAGTGCCAGTCCCACCCCCGGCACCCCTCCAAACCCCAAGTCTACCCACAGACCATGCCCCAACCGACAGTCTGCCCCTCCTCTGGACCCCATCCTCAAAGGGTCAATGGGGAATAGGGGTGTGAAAAAGACCCAGACATACACACCCCCACCCTCAGATGTGCTGTTGATGTGTGTTGTTCTATATTGCAATTCCTCAACCCTGGTTGTGTTTGCTTTGAACAGAGTGCTTCCTCAAGTTGGTGGGGATCATCATATTAAATTGTGCAAATCATATTTTTTTGTTATGGGACAACAATGAACTACATCAAACTCAAAGAAAAAGTACCAAAGAGCTGTACCGGACCATCCAGGAGTATGCCACTGAAATAAGAGAGCAGGATGACAGAGGATGAAAAGCTAATGATAGCTTGTTGTTGTTAATTGTTAGCTTGCTACAGTTGTTGTATATAACATTACAGTCAATGCAAACAATTCAAGTTATTCTCTCCACTCCCAACTCTAAGCAATCAATGAGCAACATAAGTTGATGTCATATCTAGCTGAGCAGCCTGGTCTGTATAGAACCATAGCTCTTAGGGTTCCAGAAATTGTCCTGGAATCGAGCCGCAAGGACTCATGCAAACTCACAGAACCCAGTTTTGAACACAGGCCAGGCCTTATAGTGCAAAAAGCTCAGAAGTGGTCTGAGGCCAGAGAGTCCAAGGCAGACCCATTAACCCACCAAATTGAGACAACTAGGGGGAATGAACCACCTCAGCTAACTTTTTCATTGTAATGATTTTATGTTAGGTTCCTATTGGATTATGGAGCTCCTTACTTTGTCCGTAAACCAGAGCACAGTCACAGAAAAGAAATAAATAATTTTAGACGGTCCTGATGCATCTAAGTAATCCAGGTAGAAAAATAATTAAGTAGGTCTTCTATATGGGTTCTTCTTTAATAAAACATTTCGTCATCATCATCTAAACATGATGTCCGAGTTGCTTTCAAACCCCAAAACACACTGTGACAAAGACTGGTTCACCCCAAAGATCCAGTCCCCCAGCATACACAGAGTAATGTTGTGTATGCTGTTTAGTGCCAGGAGGACCGTGACCAGTAATACTTTGGGGAAACAAAGCAGGCACTGTTCAAAAGAATGGACCAGCACAGAAGAGTTACATCATAAGACAAGGAGCCTGCAGTTTAAACTCATCTACAGGCCAGTGGCCACTCGTTCAGGGATGAAAATGTTCTCATCCTTGATAGAGAGGAATGTTGGTTTGAGAGAGGAGTAAAGGAAGCCATTTTTTGTGAAGAAAAACTGTCCATCGTTAAACAGGAGTGGAGGCTTCTCTGTCCAGATGTTCCCCTCTTACAGTGATATTATTGCAAGTATGAATCAGCACCCTGTGAACAATAGGATAATCATGATAACCAGGGCACCAATGATAGTCAGGTGGTTGGTGCATATGATCCTCTTTAAACAATAAGTGATGATCATGGCACTAATGATCTGTTGTTAGGCTGATGGTCCTCCTTTGCATGTGAACAGACAGTGTTGATGTTAATTATTAAACCTGTTTGTCCACCATGTGGAGCCACTGCTTATGAGGCTGAGTTTACCTGAAACTCTTCAGACTGCAGAAGTCTCTGGAAGGAAATATGAAATGTTTCATTAAATAACCCATCCAGATGACCTGTATGTTTTTTAAATCATTTTAGACACTTTTATCTAGGATCTCTATGTTGGTTCAGCCTTCAGTCCTACTCTGTTTGTCCACAGCTTACACAACTTTACCATTATTTAGGAACAAGACACATTTTTACTTGAGACAAAGTTATATTCACTATCAACTTGTTCCAATTGAGAAACTATAGCTACTGTTTAAAATTTGCGGGAGCTGACTTATATTCAGTTGATGAAATGTGGTCAACATTACACAAACTGCCTGAAGATCATGGCCTGATGAAGTTCAATGTTGCTCCTCCTGAACCCAAGGTTGGACAAAGCAGTCAGAGCCTCATTTCAAACATCCTGTATTACATTTTTCATGAAGCTTAGTGATCCATGATAGCTGGAATTCACTTTGCAACTTTGAAAATTGAAAAATAAAATAAAAAAGTGGGATTGCTATCCTGGTCTAGAGCCTCATCTGTGACAATAAATGCTTGTCAGCAAAATAAATTATTCAATGTTCTGAAATTTTGCAACTTGGGTCTGAATTTTAAAGTTGTTAAATTAAATTTATGATAAATTGCTGACACTTTATCAGAAAGTAATACAGTTTTATGTTGTATAATATAAATGAAAATTAACTTTTTTTTTTTTTTGCTATGCACAAAAACAACACATTGCTATTTTAAAGATGAACATGAATGCTCTGTGTGGAAAACACTTTCAGAGAACTGGTAACCCAAGTCTGTCTGTCTGCTGCGGCCACCAAAGGACATCAGTTTAGAAGATGGCTATTTGATGTTATTTATTATTTTTTTTAATCATCCTACAGGCTCTGACATGTTAAATATATTTTAAAATGAGGTTTTTAAAAAATCTGTAAGACTTGAAAAAATCCATGAAATTGCTCTATACGTCCGTATACCTGCAAAATGACGTAAAATCCTTATAAGTTACAGACAATCCGTACAAGTTGACATATATGCATCTTTACTATATCCCTGAGATTTTATCATTAGGCTGCGGATTGTTTACCCAGAGATAAAACTGGTTGCTTGATTAAAGCTCAAGACCTTGTCATTAAACTATGCAATTTGAAATGTGATTTGCATTAACAGTTGGAGTTGTTCACTAATTAGATAATTTATTTAGCATATTCAAGTGTTTGTGGTAATGCAGCAGTAGGAATGAAGAAACAGATCAAGTAAAACGGTTTGGATTGTTTGACGAGAAAAACAAAATAAGAATGGAAAAATGTTGGCACTCTTTGAGGAGGAAAAGCAGCAATGGAAAAGCCTTTGATGGTAATGTAGCATTCAAGGGGGGGGGGGGGCGGGGGGGGGGAATTGATACAGCTTGAGTCAAGAGTTAGCATTAAGCATGCATATGAGAGGGCTTGTTTTATTCCGTGTGGGGAAGCGGTAAAACAGACAGCACAGGTTGAGGAGGTCTCAAATTGTTTGCTGCAACCTCATAAAAGACAGGAAATTGTGTTGGTTTTTCAGCTGATACACAGAGCCGAGGTGAAGGACAGGGTTTTGTTGGAGCAGCAGTAACATACACACACACACACTGCCAGAAGCTAAAGTACCACTATCATACTATTAATCTTTCTGATGGAGCTTGCCTTGTGGATTACCATACATAAAAAAATAAATAAAACAAGTTTAACAAAATATACAATTCATGAGCCTTTAAGGAAGCATTATGGTTCATCACCTCTTATCAGAATATTTAGATTTTTTTTATTCACCTGCTTTTATTTACCTTGAACCTGTGACATTTATTCAGCTGAATACAGCAAATTTAGAAGTTTCTATTTGAACCTAAAATGGAATAAGTAATCCTCATTAATTCTCTGGCAACTATTATGTCACGTTTGTCTGCATTTTGGGGGATGAAAATCTAAGTGGCTTTATTTTTGTTAGACTTCTCTGGCTCTTGTATTCCATTTTATGCCAACACATCTGCAGGTTCAAGCCATCTTATCTGACAGAAAATGCCTCATTAAATACAAAACATTTTCAACTTCACTGGAAAAGAAACTGTAGGGAAAGCTGCGAACAATGCCATTAAGTTCAACAAAAAATCTTCATTGGAGTCTTGAATAGTATCATTAGGAGTGGAATGCACTATTTGAAACACTTCAAAGCCTGGCACTGGCTTTTAGGGTCGCTGGCAAATGTGACAGGGTTAAAAAGTGTTTGCTGGAGAAAACGAGAGGTGCTATTCATATAATATACTGAATTATTTTCATGAGAAAATGACCTTTCTCAGCATTTTTTCTTTTTTTTTTTTTGCCTTGGTATAACCAAATAGTTTTGTCTCATTGTTTTACTTTAGATTTGTTTTATTGCTTTACGGCTCAGTCTCTTTCCTTCTCATGCTTGTGTGAACGAAAAGGAAAAATAAACTGTGTGACATCATGATTAAATTCTGTCATGAAATGTCTGAAGGGGAATACAGTCGAGTTCAATCTTACTGTGATTAAAAAATGAGAAAATACAGACGGATGGTAAACAAGCTCCCCTGAGTGAAACTGTGGACGTCAGATTTGGTGATGTCCATATTGTTCTCCATTTGGCTTAATCAAATGTCAGCAACAAAGCTTAGGGATTTGTTCAATGTGGCCTCAGTCGTCTGATTTCCAACTGTGGAAAAGTATAATCCGCTCTGTTCTTGTTTATTATTCAAAAACACATTCAAATAAGGATTTGAAGAAAACAAGTTCACTAAACTGATGCATTCTGCTTTGGGTAAAATCATTCTGGACTAAAAAAAAAAAGAAGAAAATACTGCATGTTAGTCACTGTTTCAGCAGAGGAAATTCTTACATTTGGACTAAGCGCTAATGCATTACCCATTGAAAAGGTAAAATAAAAATAAAGTAATTAATTTGAAAACCTTTGACACTGAATTTAAAATAAAAAACAACTATTTTAAAGTAACTTCTAATTACTTTAATTTACCGCTTTCCACTGTGAGTCAGGAAAAAAAGGAAAGACATATAATTTTACTAAAAGTAGGCTATGTTCTTTGTTCCATTCTATTCATGTTGGGGTTAATATCCAAACATGTGCACAATCTGATCATGACGAGTGTTTACATGCACCAGGCTTTTATTCAGAATAGAAGCACTGACATGCACAGTTGCTAACTTTCCCTAAAAAAAAAAAACACAGAAAAAATTTCTACTTTTGTCATGAAGATAAACAAACAGCTTCTGAGCGCTCAGAATTACAACAGAGTATTAGGGC
The DNA here is from genome assembly GCA_031762495.1 of Anablepsoides rubrolineatus. Classification (NCBI taxonomy): domain Eukaryota; kingdom Metazoa; phylum Chordata; class Actinopteri; order Cyprinodontiformes; family Rivulidae; genus Anablepsoides; species Anablepsoides rubrolineatus. The sequence continues at coordinate 3,458,836 of JARVGW010000357.1, read as the reverse complement.
CACACAACAAGATTTTTTTTTAAATTACGAGAATAGTCATAATATTACAACATTAAAGTTGTATAAAGATAAAGTCATAATATTATGAGAACAAAATCATAATATTATAAGATTAAAGTCAAAATATTGAGAATTAAGTCATAATATCACAAGTTTAAAGTCATAATATTACGAGTATAAAGTTGTAAGATTACGAGATTAAAGTCATGATAGTGCAAGAAAAAAGTCATAATATTGTAGCCTTTATACAAAAAAGCATGCAGTTACCACTGCATTAAAATGAGGAATACTGAGCAACTTGTCAAGTTGTTCTTTAGTATTGCTATAAATAAATAGGTAATATTTTAGCACATTAGCATCAAATTTCTGATTCTGATTATCAGTAGCAGGACTTGGAAATTGTGCTAACAACTATAAACTGAAGCCATATTGTAAATAATGGAAGCATTGACAGATTTAGTCATCACATACAGTAGCTAATTTGGATGAAAGCATATTAATCTAACAACCCAAGTCATCACAGTTTACTTTATAAACACAGAGACATGGCTGTACACAGCAGGTGTGGGGAAAATGAGGAAATGAGGAACGGGAAATAGGCACGTCATGATTGCGACTTTAATCTTGTAAAATTATGACTTTATTTTTGTAAAATTATGACTTTATTCTCATAATGTTACGACTTTAATCTTGTAAAATTATGACTTTATTCTCATAATATTACAACTTTAATCTCGTAATACAGTATTATGACTTTATTCTAATAAAATTCCAACTTTAATCTCGTAATAATAGTAATTAAAAAAATCTCGTTGTGTGGCCCTAATACTCCGTTGTACAGAATGGACCTGTGACAGCTTTTAATAATGGTGGAGACGTTACTGCACTCCCTGGTTCAGCTGCAGGTGATGTGCTGACTTTTTTTTATTTATTGCGAAGTGGCGCAGGCAGTGTGTCTTCCTTCTTTATTGAAATAAAAAAACGGGAGGAAAAGTTCTGTGCTGCAGCGCTGCTGTCCCTCCTTCCTCAAAAGAGCAGAAACCGGTGGATGAAAGTCAGCAGACATGCGCAGTCAGGACAGTTTTTGTCAATTAGATAAAAATGATCGGATTAAGTCTTTACATGCATGTCGTTCAGATTATCAATCGGCATAAACCACCCCTCTCATTCCAATTACAAATTCATTCGGATCGAGCTAAATTGGTCAGAATAATCTGAATGGGGTGTTTACATGACGCATTTTTATTCCGAATGGCCGTTTAATCCGATTACTTATGTCCATGTAAACGTAGCTAGTGATTAGCACAAAATGATTGTCAAAGTACTGGTTCTAATGGCTCCTGCACATTTACTGATGGACACAGGCACCAGCGACCCCCACAACCCAGAAAAGAAAAGTGGAATGTTAATTTGAGTTTTTCAAGTTGAAAGTCATGAGTGTTACTAAAACAGTTTGTCACTGGGGTGCTAATAGTAGTGAAAAATTATCAACATTAATCCCAAATAAGTTTTTAAAGTGTTTAAAAATGTTTACTGGGAATTATCAATTATTTACTTGCATTAGTGGTAGTGACTTGTTTTTTTATGTTGCAGTAGTTTTCAACTTTTTCAAAAGATTTGCAGTTGTTAAGGGAATATAGAACCCATTTTTAACCCTTGTCAACATACAGTACTTCTGAAAATATAAAACCTAAGAGCTGAGTGTTTTTAGCCAAACAGCATGTAAACTGCAATTGTTGCCCACATTTTGACTGGTGTTTGTGAAAACTTATCAATTGATGTGATTTCACTTAAAAAGTTATGCATATTCTTGCAATTTTCTGGTCCTAATTCATCTCCAACTGTTGCAGCTCAGTGAGATACTCCCCAGTCCCACTCAGTAGTGCAATTCTGAAAACAACCAGGATTTTTACTGAGAACGTTTGATGAAGGTTTGCAAGAATAAATGTTGTACAGTAGCACAAGGAAAAAGAACCACACTGAAAATAATAAATAGTGTTCCTCAAACCCAGCCGGTCGAGGCAGCTGGCCACCTGTCCTGAGCCTGGTTCTGCTAGGAGGTTTCTTCCTGTTAAGTAGGATTTTTTCCTCTCCGCTGCTGCTGGTGTGCTGCTCAGGATGGGACACTGTGACAAAGCAAAGATTCTGTGCAGCTTGCTGGCTCCTTTAGATTTATTGTTTTGATTTTTGTGTACAGTGCCTTGAGACAACAGTTGTTGTGACTTAGCACTATATAAATAAATTGAATTGAACTGAATATATATATATCAGTGGAGATTGCTCTAAGACTGCAAGGGAAGCTCAGCTTCCCCTAAAATGTAAAAAAAAAAAAAAGTGATCAAATACATACTGCTGTACACTTAACCAGTGTTGTATAAAGTACCACAAAAAGTGATACTTAAGTAAAAGTAAAAGTCTCCTTTAGGAATATTACTTGAGTAAAAGTCTTAAAGTATCTGATATTTTATGTATTTAAGTATTAAAAGTAAAAGTATTGATTTAAAATGAGCAGTTAGATTTTCTGTAATGACATTTATTAGTAGGTGACCTCCCCAAAACAATGCAGAAATGACTGTTGTATTAAAAAAAATGAATGGATGTTAAAGGGGCTATATCATGTAAAATCAACTTTTTGGAGCTTTATACCATGTTTTGATGTTATCCTCTCATCAAAAACATGTCCAGAGTCTTGCTTTGCCTCATTCATGCATGTTTGAGATATCCAGCAGCATTTTTACACACTCATGCTGAGGAGAAAAATGACCGGGTGGTACTAGAAACGCCTTTTGGTACCAGAAACGCCTCTGGGTGGTGTCTCCGAACAGAGCTTCCTAGAGCACAGCTCCCCACCCTGCCCGTGACTCCTGGCTCTCAAACCGAAAGTGAAACTGCTGAGCTTCTAATGCTAAAGCCCTTTTCAGATTCAAAAAACCTTTGAGGAAATGTATTTTCACATGCCAAGTAAACTACAAAGAGCTTCTGCATCACAGCCTAACAGAGCACAATAAAATTACATTTCAAAACACCCATTCAGAAGAAGACAGAACATAACAAACATAGGAGAACAGGTGCTCTGGGTCGTGCTGCCACCGGCCCCTGTACAGAACAAGGATCATCTTCATGAAGACATCATGAGGAGGGGCTACCCTTAAAAGAAAAACTAAAAGCAACACAACGAAAGATGAGGAGAAAAACAAAACAAAACATCATATTATGTCTGCAAAGTGACACACAATGGTGTTTAGAAAAAACCTCTGTATAGAGCACATTTATTAGCCAGGAAGAGTAAGTGAGTTTAGGGGGGGGCATATATCTGAAACCATGAGTGTTGTATGCACTTGTGTGAATATCTGAAAAGTAAGCCCAAAGAATCTAGTCCCAAAAACCAGCTATTGTCCAGCCATTGTCCAAAAAATTGATGTTAACTGTTCATTCTGTGAGGCCCTCAGCCTGCTTCAGGAACCAGATCACAGATGGGTGTGGGAGGGGGAAAAGGTGGGGGCCAAGCCTCAATCAACGTCACCATCCAGGAAGTATTTTGTCCACAGTCCTCTCAAGGCCATGGCAGGGAGAGCCAAATTCTGTTATCATTGTTTAAGAACAGAAAGAACTGTTGGGTCAGGCAGACGACAACAATTTTCCATCAGCCTTAATGTCCACTGGTTACCTCTCATATGGTGAATCCAATCAGACGAATAGTTTGGACAAATTCCACCGAGCCGAACTATCAGCTTCTCCAAGATTAATTCCATCTGGCCAGCAAAGTCCAGGGACCACAGCCGACCCGCGACCCTCAGCAGAACCGCTTGCAGACCGAGTCCAGCTCGCTCACGGCAAAAGTCTGAGTGCTGATATAACAGCAATCCTTCAAAGATCAGGCAGCCAGGAAATGGACCAGATAGCCACCAACGCTGATTTGAAGAACATCAGGAGACCATCAAGCCAGTCTGTAGAATCCAGTGATCAGAATCCAATATTATTAATTTTTAATAGAGCTGGGAAAAAAGTACAAAAACTGTGACACTGCCATAAAACTCCATAAACTAGAATTATGTTTACTTGTTTAACCAATTAATTTAACATTATCTCTAAATGGAAATTAAGATTTAAATCATCTCCATTTTTGCCTTTATAAAAAACAGTCATAACATGAAAAAGTACCAATGAAGGTACATAAGTACATAATATTTACATCCTTTTTTAACAGTTTGTTTAGTTTATGCAAAAATACCAACTAAATTTATCCATGTTGCACTGTCTATTATCTAGCTCCTTGAAATAATTTCAAGCAATGATACATAATGAATTGTACATAGACAGAAATGTCAGTCTCTGTGGATCTGTATGTAATTCTTTAATACTGTACAAATAATTTCCACTCGCATGTTTGAACAGGAAACAAAGTGTACTTTCTTCAGCTGACAGTTGGTTGGACGCCATCCACATATTGTACATCACATTAACTGATTTCTACATTGTTTGCTGTCAGGCTTATAAAATGTCAGCAACAGTGATTCAGGATTTGGTGAACGTGCCCCACGTCTGAGGACCTCTAACCACAGAATAGCTTTATAGCCTAATCCGCTAAAGTCTTGTTTGCCATACAAAGCAAGTACTTCCTCTCCAAGGGCGTCCAGAGAATGCTAAGGACAGAATGGAAGCAACGTCTGTGAATGCAGCTCTTTGTCACTACATAAGCCTTTCCAGAGAACTGCACTTTTGCAAATATGTAGTTAGAAAAACTAATGAACAGTGGGGTACATGTTTGAAAATATAAAATAATTCATTGGATTAGATGCTTTTTTTTTCTGTCAAGAGAAAGAGTAGGAAACTAAAACTACAAGCATGATGAAAAACCAAGGACCTTCTTGCTTTGAGGCACAAGTGCTAACCACTGAGCCGTTGTGCTGCTGAAAGTAGGATATCTGGGGATTTGTGTGTTGACTCAAATGACACAAAA
>JARVGW010000357.1:3410468-3433610 GCA_031762495.1 Anablepsoides rubrolineatus | reverse complement strand
TGCTAAAGAACAGGGAAACAACTAAAACATACAGGAGAGTGGGCCTTGAGGACTGGAGTTGAGAAACACTGCTTTAAAGGACACTTGAAGAATGATTTACTGAAAACTTAAAAATGTATTATTTCATTGGAAAACATTGGTTATGATAATTCAATGATAATTGACAAAAATAAAAAGAAAATGTTTCTTAATAAAGCTTAAACATAACACTATAGTTAAGTAAAATATTTCAACTTAATAATCAACAATTACTGTGGTTTCACTGTTTGATTTCTAGCTATGATTTGCATTAAAGCACAATAAAACATTGTAATGACACTCTTTTTGTTTTCTTTTTTATACATTGATAAAATTATGAATAAAATATTATTTTTTTTATTATCTTATAAAGAAGTAGAAAATGTCTCTTTAATGTTTAAGAAAACATGTTATAACTTTAACTTGAACAGAGTTCTGTCTCTGAAGGAGGCCTTCTGAGACCAAGGTCAAAGACGGGTGGAACGGTTTATTGCACCTCGAGGTGACCACTATACTATCATGTGGCCATGCATCTAACAGAACTGACTCCTTCCACAGCAAAGTGTCATTCATTCCTATTCCTTAAATTGTTTTAAACATGTGCACAAACAACAGTTTTGGCATGGGAATGACTGCAATATTTGTCTTGTGGCCATGCATCAATAATTTTCTTTTTTAATCCAATGTCACCGGCTCTGTTGCATGCTTTAGATATGTGCCCAGTTTAACAAAAATAGTCAATGTGACAAACATTTTTTTTAAACACAAGATATACTGTACATTAACAAATTAAAGCACACATAAGCCGGTAAATTTAGTCTTCAAATATTCCGTGCAGCTGTACAATTAAGTGTAACTATCGACTTTTTCTTGTAGGTGTAATGTGTCACTAAAAATGAAAACTGATAAAATGCTAATTCAGACAATAAACTGTTAAAATTGTGTCATAACAACGTGGATGAAGCTGTACTTGGCCTCAGCAGTGAAAGTCTTTCGAAACTTGAACACCAAAACAAAAAGCCAATAAAACAAAAACTTGTACTTTGTCTCTCTTTACTTTGTCTATCCTTGTCTCCAACACTTTTTCTCCAGAGTACCACTTTCTGCTGTGATTGGTGTGCTGTAGCTGAAACTCGAAGCAGGCTGTCAGGTATTACGAACTCTTCATTAGGCACAGCCCCTTTGCAGCCGTACCAAGCACCATGTAATAGAATTTATAGAGTGGTAGTTGAATTAGGCTTTCTCCTCACATAGGTCCCAACTGAATGAGTGGGGAAAGATACTGGGACCATCCAAAGCCATCAACTGTGTGCTGTAAAATTGATTTCAGGCTGTTTAAATTAGACGGTGGAATGAGGAGCTGATATTTGGTTTGGAATCTTAAGTTGGGAAACTCATCTAAAGTGTCATATCCAATATGCAAAAGGCTAGGTAGATGGACTGAAATCATTCCTGACAGGTAGCATCTACTGTGACATTGCATACTATTGTACTTCATCTTCATGTCAACTGAGATTCAGCTTGGGCTATTAAAAATATGTATTTGTTTAGAGCGAAGATTCTATAGGTTGCAAGCTTTCGGGTGAAACATTTGACTCCTCCTCTCAAGGGTCAGAAATATCACTGTGTGAACCTGGATAACATTCTGTACTGTGTGACAGAGGACACTTATGCTTTATAAGGGGATTTCCCTTACTTTGCAGCAGCCATAATGCAACTTTGTTGTGCATCCAAGGGGGGCTTTAGAGTTACAAAGCCCAAAAATTTACAGCTTAGGGTTATTTTCTCTTTTGGAAAATTCCACTCTTAAAGTACCAAAAATAAATAAATAAGAAGCTGGCTCACATTCCTTATATTCACAAAACAAATAGCTACCTTACAGCATTAAGCGCTAAAATAGAGATTTTAAATAAAGAGTGATAATAAGTAGTTTAGCAATATGAAATATTGTTTTTAACTTTGAGCAGTCCTTTCATGTGTACACTAATATTGCAATGATGCATTTTTAAATAGCATGCGATATACACTCTGGCCAACCAAAAAAAAATGTTTTAAGTCTTATCAGTTTCAGAAAACCTTATTTATAGTAACAATAGGAATGCAGTCTTACTGATTAATATTCAGGGACAACAGGTTAGCATGATAATGCTAGTCAGACATCTAATAAAGCAGTGGCATCACCCAGAAAAACGGCTATGCACAAAGTTGGAATCAAAGGTCTTGTCTGATTTTTCTACATGGTTCATATTCAGTTTGAATTCAAATACCTTTCAAATGAATAAACTTAGCAGGTCATACCAAAAGTTATAAATGCTCAAATAAGAGGGATGTGAAGACAAAAATATTTGCAGAAGGCTTTAAATTTTATTTGAAATCTACAAGTTGTTAGCTTTTATGCCAGGACCAAAGCACTACTGGGAGGACAAGATGATTTTCTCCTACATAGCTGCACTGTGCCCGTCTAAAGTTTACGGAGCCCGCGAGGAGACATGGAGGGGATTTTTTTTCTTTTGCGTTCCCACACAATACTATTGCGTTCCCACGCAAAAGTTTGTTTTGTATATGAACTGAATTAAATGAGACTTTTATTTTGAAAAATCCAGTTACCAAAACAGGATGTGTCACCACAAGTTCGTGAAACTGACATTGATGTTGCGTGGCTGCACTGTGTTAAAATATCGGCATATGACATACTTCCATGCGTGGCTGTGTAATATACTCATTCTGAAGCTAAATTTAAGTAGTAGACTAACTCGCTAATGGAAAACATGTGAATTTGTTAATAAACTGGCAGGCACAGTGTTAAACGACTTTTGCGAGGGAACGCAAAAAGAAAAGAAATCCCCCATGTCCCCTCATCAGTAAAAGTTAACATGACATATACACTGGGATTTTTTTAATTTCTTTGGAAATGTTGGAATCTAATAGCTATTTATAGTTGATTGTTTTTTTAATCAAAACAGAGCAGAAGCATCATTTGCATATGGTTGAATGAGACATTGGATTTGGTGTATATATGAGCACAGGTGGTAAAAATAATAAAAATAGCATCTGTTATATGAAGTTAGTTGGGATTTCTACATATATTTGCTAGTTTTTGTATCATTTTGTTGTATGGAATAAACTAAAGCTTGATGGGCTATACTAATAAAAATGAGACTTATCATCCAATGTCTAAATGTGGGTGATAATGGGCATCATGCAAGAACCGTTCGTACGAACAGATTTGTTCTTAAATTGTGTGTACGAGTAATTTAGGATAATTTGTGGCATTCACCAATTTTTTGGTATTTTAAGACTTTCTTCAGATACGAACAAAATTCACGTGTGGTCCAGACCTGTCGTATATTTTACGAGCAGTCAGTCTGCTGTTATCCAGATGGATTTTCTTCACTAATAACTTTATATTTCTGTAGTTTGAAGATATTTTGAGTTGAAAATAAATCACACTCCATAATTATGTTGACAAAAGGCTTTTCTGTTTGAATTAGAATTTCAAATGTAATAATGTAGACTAACAACATAAATTAGTTAAATTAAAATAAATTGGCTATTAATTTTGTTGTATAGCACTACAATATTAATATGACATTTTGGGACATTTTAAAATGCTTTTTTTTCAGAAATGGGTCTGTCACTTACGACGGTGGGGAGGGGGTTAGCGGTGCGCGACTGCTCTTCTTCTGAACAAGTGAAACCTATGTAACAGTTGTTTACACTTAAATAAAAAATGTTTGACTAAAGGAAAACTGGAGCAAGACGACAGAGAAAGATGATTATGATTTTTATTTCTGTGACTGTACGACCCACAGGAGACAAGACATCAACATTTCATTCCTCTGCAGCTCCTTTAATTCCACAGCTGACGCTGCTAAAAATGACTTTTTTTCTGGATCTCCGAGAGCAGGACTTCAATCTCCGAACTCGTAATGTTCTTTCTTTTTTACTTTGCAATGTACTTTATGAATGGACACTTTCTGGTATGTCGGGCAGGAAACGTAGCCTTATATGGAGTTTTGGGGTGGAAAATATGTAAATCTGCTCTCCCCGTGCACGAGCACCTGGATACGCATTCGCTCCGCATTTACAGACTTTTCCTGAAGATAGAAGAGTTTGTTGAATCCGACATGACATGTTTGTACCTTCATACCAACAAAAGTAAGAGAAATTTAGAATATGAACATGTTCTTGCATGTGGCCCAATGTATTTATTTTGTGTGTGTGAGTGTGTTTGTTTGTTTGTAGTGTTAGTTAATTATCTCAAACCCATGGACAGATTTCATTGAAAGTCCCAATGTAATTATTAGATGACCATGTACAGTACAACTGAACATTCAAAACTGAGCTAAACATTTTTAGCATGCCATTAAAACAACTGTAACTTTGGTATGTTTTAACAAAACTATCTGAATTTTTTAACTCTGGCATAAAAGATGACAGGTAATATGTATGGAATTTCCTACAAGGAGAGCTAGGGTTTTAATTTATTAACTGAATATTTAGAATTTTGAAATAAAAAAAAATCGCCATACAACCCTTGAGGACTTCAAATTTCTAGAAGGCAATAGCTGATTCCAAACTATTCACTTATGTTTAGTATTCAGAGCATAGCACAAAGCATGTGCCAATATTAAGTAGATAGATCTCAACACTTTCACGGCATGATCCCAAAGGCTGATAATTATCCGCAGAGAATCATTGAACTGTGTGACACTATAATAAGGTCCTCTATAATATTTTATAACTCGAGATAAATGAAAGTTGTATTATATTTTATGGTCAAAGTCTTTATTTGAAGTCGTGTATGCCACCTTTCAAGAAAAGGAAGGCCAAAGTCTATCAGGTCCATTATTAAAATACAGACTGCTTCCGTCTCATAATAGCACCCTCACACATCTTTCACTAGCAAAGCATATAAATGTGTATTAGGCTTGGCACTAGGTCTGGAAGAATTAGTTTCATTTGCATTATTCATCGACCCGGCAGCCAGACACATCTATCAAGGCTTGGGTGACTTGCTGTTGTAGAATTTATAAATATTACTTGTTAAGATATGCACAGGGTATTTATTGAAGCAATTTGCTCCTGGAGTATTTTGTGGATCGGCCACAACAGCGTATACACACCTGGGACCTGGGTCTGCAAATAACAACCTGATGGCACAATAATTGGTTGATTTCTGAACAGCTGAAGTTCGCTTGTGATAAGACAAAAAGAAAAAAAAAAAAGCTTAGTCCATTAAATAAAAGCTAACTGGGCTCAATCCAAGAGTGGAGAATAAAGATTTATGATGCATGGCATTTTACCAATGGATGAATCATATACTATATCAAATGCAGCAAACATGGCTCATCGATATGATGTTGTTAATGTTCCAATAAGCCAATCCCTTGACATTGATTACTGTCAGACTAATTAAGCAAACTGTTTATACAATGAGGTTCATGAAAAATAAACTACAAATGATTGATGGTAAATTAAACCAACTGCCAGACTGTATAATCTTATATATATAAACAATATTACAAGATATCAATTTTCTGAAATATTCACCATATACCAGTTAAAGAAAAGAAAACTACAGTTCAGAACAAGAAAGCCAAGCCCTAGAGACTGCACTGTTATTTTCCTTAGCAAACTTAAAGAAACAGACATTCTTGCATTCTACAGACACAAAAACCAATAAAGACCAAATAAAGGACAAGTAAAGCATATCAGCAATAGACATGCATAGAAAATCAATGTAGTAAATCATGCCTCATAGAAGTACTTTACCAAATTTAGTTGACATAAAACCAAGCAAGTAATATTTTCAAGTTGTTACATCTTTGCTAAAGCTTGAAATCATAAAGAACAAGAGAAACTTAGAAGTGGGTGTTGTATGTCTGAAGAATAGGTCTGGTTTACTAACATAGTAATTACTTGATTGTGGTATAGAATTGAACTATGTTACATGTTAATACATACCCCTCCTCCCCTTTAAAACAGTTGACTGGAACACACATAGCAGGTATTCCTCAACAAACTGATATCATGCAATTAAAATTTTTAATTTACCTTTTATGCATTTTAAGAAATAGCAATTTTTTCAATCTCTACCCTATGCTTCCGTAAGTGGGTCAAACATAAACTGCACTTATTTCCTATGGAATTTAATGGGAAAATTTGCTTCTTACCAACTGTGACTGTCAAGAATACATATTTTGTGGACCATACACAATGAGTCCTAAGTGTCACCCCTGAATAATAATATTTTACACAGCAAGAACCCTTACATGTAAGTATTATCTTTATTACTTACCTCACAAATGTGTGTTTGCGTGTGTACGTGTGTCAATTATGACTACTGTGACAGTGTTATTGTCATAAATCAACATATTAGCCTTCTTCAAAGTTAGCTAACTCTAGCTATCTAACCAAGTTAGTGAAATTTACTGTATGTATTGTGTCTGTTTCTGTGTGTTTCTCCTGAAGAAGGATCTTACACTTGTGGAGACTGTTCCGTTTTCTTCTGCTTATCCGGGGTTGTGTTATGGGGGCAGCAGCCTAAGCAGAGAAACCCAGACGTCCCTCTCCCCAGCCACTTGGGCCAGTTCCTCTGGGGGAATCCCAAGGTGTTTCCAAGCCAGCTGAGAAACATAGTCCCTACAGTGTGTCCTAGGTCTTGCTCTGGGTCTCTTCCCAGTAGGTTGTGCCCAGAACACCTCACCAGGGAGGCGTCCAGGAGCCATCCTAACCAGATGTCCGAGCCACCTCAACTGGCTCCTCTCGACGTGGAGAAGCAGCGGCTCTACTCTGAGTCCCTCCCGGATGACCAAGCTTCTCACCCTATCTCTAAGGGAGAGCCCAGACACCCTGCAGAGGAAACTCATTTTGGCCACTTGTATCCGCAATCTTGTTTTTTCGGTCACTACCCAAAGCTTGTGACCATAGATGAGGGTAGGAATGTAGACCAACTGGTGCCAAGACGGATTGGTACAGCGCCTGCATCACTGCTGATGCAGCACCAATCAGCCTATCGATCTCCTGTTCCATTCTTCTCTCTTTCATGAACAAGACCCCAAGGTATTAAAATCCTCCACTTGGGGCAGGTCCTCTTCCCCGACCCAGAGGAGGCACTCTACCCTTTTACATATCAAGACCATGGTCTTGTGTGGAATAAAGCATAGTAGAAAATATGATCTAAAACATTATTTTGTTTCAAAATAACAAACATAGCATAAAAACACATTGATGCATTTAAATTATGTCAACAGGTTTTACTTAACTTAATTGAGTAAATCTCACACAATTACTTCACACTGAAGTGAACTTGAATTATGGAGTAAAATTTGAATCAGTGTTATTTATTTTATGCAATGTAGAAAAACAAAACAATTCTTTATTACTTAATACGGTGTACATTTTAAAGTAAATTTGGTGTGAAATTAACTACAGAAAAATAAAAAGATTACTCTAAACAGTGTGAAAAAACAAGACTGTTAAATACATCCATTTCATTGTTGATGTTGACAAAATGAGTAAAATTAACTGAAAAGTTGACACTAGCAATAGGATAAAATTCACACTAATTTTGTGTGAGACCAAATGTTCTCTAAAATATAATTAAAATCAACTCTTAGGGGGTAAAGTGAAATTCTGACTAGGAAAGTCAAAATGTTTTTACCAACCAAAGTTTCAAAATCCAACATGGCTGCCTTGCACTCAAATTGTAGTAACAGCTGTGGCATGTAACCTTTTATTTGCACTTTTTTATGGTTTGTGTCCCAAATTGAATCACACAGTACTGTGCGTGTTAAGTGTCACAAGGATGTCGAATGTGACACTGCATGCACATGCAAGTTGAGTTTTCTGTGGTTCAGAAAACTCAACACAGAATGAAGATTTACAATGTTTATTTACATTAGTCCAATTCACCAGGAGACAATCAGGATGGTCCGTGCAGGCTTCTTTAATGGTGGGAATATGGACTGTTGCAGGCTGTTCCGTGAGCACCAGGTGAGTATTTACAGGTAAGTGGATGACTGAGAAGAGAGAGCTCTATGAATGACATCACTAAGACAAATGGAAAAAGCAGCTGCATGTTATCAGGGCTTCAGAGATGACTGACTTAACAACAACGAGCATTATCTGAAAAATGTGTGTGCCTAAATTTTTAATCTGAATGAACAGAGAGGTAATGTCTATTATGAGGAAACTGTAGTCAACAAAACACTGACAATACCAGTATGTTCCTGTCTATTGATTTGTGAAATTTTTGCCATATGTTTGATCATGTCCCAGAGCAGTTATGTGAAAGGATATTAATCCTTTAATTTGACACACATATTCTCAAGCTGGTAAAAATATATAGCATCTATTGAGTAATGGATTCTTACTTTTGTATTGTATGGCTGTTAAAATGTCTATATAAAACATGCAAACAGTTGCAGCTCATGGCATCAAGAAGGACTTTTTCAGTTATTTGCTTATTTGAAAACTGGATATGCCTATAAGTTAGTTTTTAATTACCTGTTTTGGGATCATTTCCAAGCACTTGAAGCTGCCAACATGGATGCTCCACTCCCAGCATTAGGCACCAACAGGAAAAGGCAGTGATAAAAAAAGCAGTGCCAAACTTGGAGGCAGTGTTCTTATGAATAAAAAGAAAAGAAAAAAAAAGCACAATGAAATCCAGTAAAGAATAGACCACCACATCAGACAGCAGGATTGAACTTTTCTACAAATTGTTAAATGTGGCCTGCAGATTCTCTCCTGCAAAACAACAGAAAGTGTGAAAGAAAATTGTTCTATGGCAGTGAAGTGGCAGCAATGTTCAAGTGCATTTGTTGAAACGGTGGCAGTTTGCCTAAAATCAAAAGTTTCATGCAGCTTGTTCAGCACACAGTTACATGTGGCTCACAAGACAATTATAAGTGAGTAACAGACCAAAGACGGTGACTGTGTTGACTAATGTACCTGAACGGGGGAGCCATCAGCAAGAACTATATTGACTTAAATATATGTATGACTGGTACGCACTACTGCACAGATGCAGTCAACTGTGTTTACACAAATTATTCTTGTAGCTGATGGAACCAAAAGTATGTCAGTAAGATTGAAGCAGCGTAAATTCAAACCACAAGAGTGTCAGTTTTTAAAACTATTCTCAGTTGTTGATCATTGCTGGGCACTACTACAGAGTTCCTTAGTCCTCACCACTTTGTAATCTTTTGAAAGTTTATTAACACTAGAGGCATTTGAATGGAGAAAACAAGTGTGGTCAACAAGTCCCTGACATGAGCTTACAAGGTAAAAAGCTCACAACTAAGCTCATACCCTTAATGAAAAAACACATTTTATTTATTAGCTACCCATTACATCAAAGAAATAGCATGTGAGATTAATATCATAAAGTAAAAGCATACACATATCACATAAATGTAATCATATCGCTTGAAATTAAAAACAATCCTGGAGATTTTTATCCCAAATTGCAAGACACATTCTTATCAGATGCAGTGCCCCACTGTTTGGAGAAAGTCCTCCACAGATCTACATCCAGCCACAAAAGCTTGCTTTACACTGCAATGTGACGTAAGATAGCAGATAGGAGATTATGTAATTCTGGATGCCTTGTGGGGCATCTGTGGCTGAGTGGTTAGGGCACTCGTTCCTTTAATACGAGATTTGGTGGTTTGATTCCCTGCTATTCTGACACATCAAAGTGTCCCTGGGCAAGAAAACACACACACACAGACTCTGATGTGTGTCCCATCAGTTTATTTTTAGTGTGATTTAGGCACTGATTAGTCTCTGTAGATTGATATACCTGTATTAGCTTTGTAGAGAGATCTAGTAGAGTGATGTGTGGATGGGTAAATTAGGGCACAGATTGTAGTGTGAAGCACTTTGAGTATCCTGGTTGGATAGAAAGACATTATATAAGTACAGTCCCTTTTTTTTTTCTGACCAAAGCAGGCTGAAGACACGGCAGAGGGATAAATGATTATAATTTCTCCCTCTGCCCGCTCAATGTAACAGAGCTCATAAGCATACAGCAGTGATAACGGGACAGATGTTTGTTTGTTTGTTTTTTTACTCAATGAGGTATCAGTGTTGTGTTGGGTGAGCAGTCCTAGGAGGAAGAGTTTTTCTTTTTTTTCTTGAGAGCAAAGCTGAAAAGAGAGAGCGAATGTCGGTTCACATGCTCAACAGGATCAGACCAGCTGCTCCTCAAAGCTGTGCATCTTGCTAACTTAATTGGCTTGTGGGACCAAATCATTTTCAGCAAAAAAAAAAAACATGCAGAAATATGGACCGCTGGGTGCCTCTTCACAGCACTGTCCTGCTCCACATGAACAAATACGCCCACAAAGTTCTGACCAATCACACATTGTGACCTGCAAGGTCTGCAGGACAGGGTTCTGACTGGGGCAATGCACACAAAGGGTGTCACTTGGGATAGCAGACTGAAGTTACACAAGTTTTGGTCACTTGGCTGAGTGAGCAGAATGTGCAACTTGAAGTATAAACAGGCTTTAAGCCCTGGCACATGTTTTTGAGACAGTTCTTGGGCTTGAACTTTGTTAAGAACTGTGTAAAAAAAAACTCTTGCAGAAATAAACAGTAAATTGAGAATCATTTATAACTTTTGCAGTAATAACATCTAGGCACCAATTTATCACATAACTGTTTCTTGCTAAATAATGCCACCACAGAGTTGTAAATGCTGAACCAGGTCTTTGCTCACTTCCAGAGCCTAATCAGCTGCTGATGCTAGTGTTTTGTTGACTAGCAGTAACTCAAACAATTTCATCACAAAAAATCATTGAGGCAAAAACACTTAATTTGATGCTTAGTTTATTCCACATGACTGCATAATGCTCAGTAGTTACTGTGTTTCACATAGACAATAATTACTGTTGAACAACCTGCTTATACTGCATAATATATAATGAAAAAAGGAAAGCAATGAGAAAATCACAAGAAATATGAAAAGATGTTGCACTCTGCCAAAAGTTTTAGTTTGTTTCTTTTTCCTGCATAAGTAGCACAGCTGATACTCTTGGTACAAGTTGGGTGTGTAATGTTATAATTTAATACTCAAAGAGTTTGATTATACAACTTACTACCAGATTAGTAAAATAACGAAAGTAAAATAACTGCAACTTTTCCTGCCTGTATATCCATCTATCCATTATTTACTGCTTGTTCCAGAGTTAGGTCGCGAGAGGCTGCAATTTGAGCAAGGAGACCCAGACCTCTCCCCTGCCACCTTTTCCAGTTCTTCTGGGAGGATTCCAAGCCATTCCAAGGCCAGAGGAGGACACAGTCTCTCCAGCATGTCCTACGTATTCCTCAGGTACTTGTCCCAGTCAGACATGACTAGAGCACCTCCCTAGGGAGGTGTCCAGGAGGCATCCTTACAAGATGCATGAACCACCTCAATTGACTATCTAATATGTCTAGAAAAGAAAAAAAAAACACAAAGCCCAGATACAATTCTGGGTAAGTTTTTAAACTTTGCATACTTCATATTGTCAATGATCAAGCATGAACGTATGACATTACTAGTGCCAGAAACTAAACAACAAATAAAATCACTTTACAGAAAAAAAAACATTCTACTTTGCTATCAACCATTAAACACTCAATTTTTACCATTCAGTCAAATCACTTTTCTCATAATGTTATATTTATGGAAAGAAGTGTTTTAAGCCATGCACACAAAATTGGGCTATGAATTTAACAAATTGGATTTACATATTAGTGGTCACAAATATTCAGAATTCTGTGATACTGCAGTCAAAAATTAGTTTATTTTCTCACAATTTAACTTGCCACCTACATTTTAACAGTTAAAGCCAAGATAAATGCTGGCTTTTTAATTCATTCTGCATACAGGAAACCCCCAGTGATGTTTGCTTAGCTTTTTGTTTCTTATATTCTTCCCAAATGGCTGCAGCCCAGTATAAAATGATAAGAAATGCTGCCAATAACAGTTAGTGGGATTTCAGATGAGAATGAGGGCTTCAAGAATGTAGGTGTATTATCAGCCAGGGTTTTTTCACACCAATAAATCAAGATTTAAACATTGCCTTTCAGAAAAAAAAAATATTTTACAGTAGATACCTTCTTGTTCACAACAGCTCAAAAGAACAAATTTAACTTTCTCAAAAGCACGGATGACAAAGACCTTGCTGCTTGTTTTAAAACAATAGAACTTTCCTTAGAAAATTTAACTTCACTAAAACCAAATTTCAAATTTCTACAAGCAGAATGGAGATCATTCTGATGCATTCCTACAAGGAAGAAAGTAAATGCAGTTTAGGATTGGATGGTGCATTCTCAAATAGAAATCAACAGAGCTAATAGATTTGCCAAGATGGCCAACCAGTATAAGCACGGACAACACCAAACCTGACTGCACTGTCTGAATTGCTGCCATCAGGGAAACGGTTCAAGATAATGACAGAACAGATGGGAGAACGCATTACTCCAGAGCTACAGCCTGTATGACAGACACACATGTCTTAGTATTTTTCCTTTTTTATATATAAAATATAAAAAATATATATTTTGCTTTTCTGACACTATTTAATAAGCATTATTTGATTCTACTTTAAGTGTCAAAGCAAATTGCTACCTTTTTCAAGGACAAAAACAAAAGTCACTTCTTCATTTGGGATTTTAATTGTTCCTTTCTTTAACAGATCCTAACAGCTGTTGCATTCTAACAGTCACTTTTAGCTCAAAATTATAATCCACCTCAAGACAGACTGTCGAAGAGTCTCCACATTAGTAGAAAGAACAATAGTGTAAAGAGGGAGGTGGGATGCTAATGAGTTCTGGATCACTAACCACATAAACAACACCCTTAACAGATGGGCGCCAACAAGTACCAGCTGCAGGGGCAGTGGAGTGAGGAGGAGACTTGTTGTTAGATAGGACTAAATAAAACCCACTTCCATTGGGTTTGGTGTTGCAGGGGACAGTAGCAGGGCTGACACCCTCTAAGGGAAGCTAACCTGTGGCCACTGACGCAGGGCGGCAGGTGGCAGCTCCGCTTTGATCCAATGCATGATTCATCACTGGATGACTTGACCAAGGACAGCCAAGGAGGCTTCATACAAAAACTTTTCAGCACGTTCTTTTCAAAGTATGAACTTGATTTGTACTCACAACCTAAAGCTTGTGAGTGCGTGACAAATTCCCAAATAGATACGTAGTTCGGTGTCATCCATAAAGTCCTGTCAACAGACCCAAGGACAAGTTTTGTGGTAGGCTGTAAAACTTACTTGCATCAGAATTCTCAGGGTTTGGTTTCTGATTTTATGACATCATTGAAGGATTTTATGAATGAGCAAGACAGGATATATTTATAAATAAACAACCATTTAAAGATAAAACCAGCTGGCTTTCTAAAACCTTGAATGTCCTGACATGTAGATGGTTTACTGTCTGTGCCTATGCTCGACTGGACAGTGCAGCACTTGGATGAAGATAAAAGCAAGTTAAGTGTGTTTATGGAAAGTTGTTTGTGCAGAATGTGTGCTGGTTTTAAAAGTGTGGCGGAACGTTTAACTATTGTAGCTCTAATCATCTGACGATAAACACTTCTCAGATATATTCACCGGTAAGACACAAGCAAAAAGCATTTAATTACTACATTATTTGGAATAACAAGAGTAGAATTTGTAGGTTGTTTCACATTTTGTTGAGCCAGGCATGCTTTTTAGCAAATAATTCATTAACTACTAGATATGTGTTAATGAAACTCCTATAATCATTAGCTGCACATCTACATCTTAACAACTTTTTAAAGTCAGTGTGATACAAGATGGTCGCCAATGCTCACCAACAATGAGTCAACAAATTCAGTCAACAAAAATAGCTATAACTCAGCTATTTTTGCAGAACTTGAGCTAAACTGGACATGTTAGTAGCTGAGAATCTTATTCATCACACTTTAACCTTTAAATTCATAATAATAATTTGTTATAAAAATATAGTTTGAATCTCAGTCAGGGAGTTTTCTAGGTAGAGTTTACATATTCTCTTTAACGAGGACATCCACAGCGACTACTACGAGCCAACAGACTGGGAGAAGAGGAATTCGTGTGAGTGGAGCATCAGGCAGGTCTTGTGGGAGACAAGGCAGAGGTTCAACTCCTGAGAACCTCAGCAGAGAGGACATAGCCAGCCCTGCTTACCTGTCTTTGTTTTTTGCAGAGCAGGCTCCACTCAAGAAATTGGCAGTTCTCCTGTAACACTAGCTTGTTTCTCTGCCATTAGCACAGCTGTAGCACACAGCAAACACAAGCTTAAGTGTGCGCACTGTGGGCCGAGAGGTGGGAGTGAGCAGCTCGTTCACAAACATGATTGACAATAGTAAGACAGTCTCCTTTGTTCTGATTAGCTGTTTTTGACGGGGACAAGTACATTTCAACAAATAGCTGTAGGACCACTGGGAGGAGCCAGAAAAGTTTTATTTTTCTCAGCGATTATCTGTATAATGTCAATCTATCAGTAGTGACAGTTTTAACAAATCTGTAAAATATATATATATATATTTTTTTTTTTATAAACGTTAGCAACTGCAGCTTTAATTGGTAACTGAATCATCCCTAGGTGTGAGTGAGAGTGTGAATGGTTGTTTGTCCCTATGTGGCCCTGTGATGAACTTGCAATCTGTCAAAGGGTGTACCACGTCCCTCACAGTGACTATCTGAGATGGACACCA
This sequence comes from Anablepsoides rubrolineatus, assembly GCA_031762495.1. NCBI lineage: Eukaryota > Metazoa > Chordata > Actinopteri > Cyprinodontiformes > Rivulidae > Anablepsoides > Anablepsoides rubrolineatus. Next base: position 3,418,867 of record JARVGW010000357.1, on the reverse strand, counting down.
ATAACCCATGTGACCCTGAAAGTAAGAAGCGGGTAAAAGATAATGAATGGATGGATAAAAATATAGTCACCCACCGCATTAACAGTAGCCTATAGGTGACCCATATCAGATTTTTCCAAATCCTACCCAGGTCATTTCAATATGGTACTAAATTGGATACATAATTAAATTTTTTCAAAGCGACTGCAAACTGAACACTCATGTCTCATTTCGTCTGACTTACATCACTGAGGTAGGGGTAAGCAGATCGATCAAAGTAATAACAATGACTGACCTCGAGTCACACAGTTTAAATCTTGTAGCTCCACACGTCTACAGCAACAGAACAGAAGTCCAGTTGCTTTGTCTTTGTTCTTTTAGGTTTTCATGTGCTGGATGACTGGGAACCCACAGAAACATATGATAGTAATGTTTGTCTCTCACGGATCATATCGATACTAAAGTTCATGGATGGATACTTCTAGCACTTGGTTTTGGTTTGCTTACTTTATTTATACCCAAAGACAGATTTATTTTACAGTGGTACAAAATAATAGAAAAGAATAGAAATAAAATAGAAATAGCCTTTATTGTCCCACCGAGGCACCCTACCGGTTTCCGGCTCAAGACCATGGTCTCAGATTCCTCATCCTGGCCGCTTCACACTCGGCTGCGAACCTCTCCAGTGAGAGCTGGAGATCATCATCTGATGAAGCCAATAGGACCACATCATCCGCAAAAAGCAGCATAAATATGATCAAATTAATTAAACACTGTGTACACAGATGAGTCTATATGGCATGTGTGATGCAGAGAGAACTTCTGGGTCATGCCACTTGTCTAAAAAAAAATAAAAAGTAACTGGTCATTGTTAGTGTTTTCCATTTTTGCTTAGTGCACAAAAAAATTCAATAAATGTAAAAACAATGGTTTGTTTTTTATTTATTTATTTTTCTTTGTTTAAAAAATGCCTGAATATACACAACCCAAGAATAGATAAACTTGAAACTAGTGACTTTTTTATTTTATTTATTTATCTTCTGATGAAGAAGAAACAACGGAGGTCTTTTGACTAAAATCTAGTTATGAGATTAAAGCAGAAACTAACACAGATACAAATTCAAATCAGTTCATCAACTTTCATGGCAGAGAAGAGAAGACTCAAAACAAGACCACTTAAAAAAATTAATAAATTAAAAAAAAACATCTATTAAACTCGCAAATAAACCCACAAAAAACACTAAGGGATTATTTTTAGAAGCTGAATTCAGTAATTCAAGACTTGGCCAAACCTTATCAGAGCTTCCTGGATTAAATGGTTTCATAAATGTTGAGGAGGGACCAAGGAGGACCAATAACTAAATGGTAACTGGGCCACACTCATAGACTAAAGGCCTCTACATACTCCATCTGAAGCCAAACAATTGGTGGTTTTTCAGCATTCGTTTTCACACACACCTTTCATACTCCCTGAGACACCACGTGTCGAACTCCTGGGGAAACCCCTCCCACTGCAGCATACGTCACTACAGGGGGATTCCTCCCACTGAAGTCCACAATGTCGAAAAAAAAAGTCCGTGCAAAATGCTTGTTTTATCTCCATCCACGTGTTTTTGGCCGTTTGACTCTTTTTTAAATCGCTGCTTCCTGCTACAACATTCGGCTCATGAAGCAAGTTGCTTTTTTTATTTGTCTGAAGCAAGTGGTTAAAACAAAATGCAGCTTTTGAGCACTTTCAGCACAAACACTCCCACAAACCTCTGACCAATCACACAATACGTTCTTATGTGGAGGGGGGTAAAAAGTTTGACCAGCGGGTTGTGTCGAGAAGCTGCCGAAATGTCGGCAATGCGAACAAAATGACGCAATTTTCGTCATGAGACTGCAACAACCCGAACCCATTTTGGCAGTTTGGAGGGAGTATGCAGGGGCCTTAAGTAGCAAACTGGGAGTAGTACTCCGTGCTTAGCCCAAGGACTCAGCACATGGGCCAGAGATCAAATCCCCAATCATTCAGTTGGAACACAACTCCCCAACAACTGGGTTAAAACTGCCTCCAAGTCAATTAATCAGGTCCTTTGTCTTTAACTGCAATGATACCAACCAAACCTGGATCAACAAGATAGAACTTGACGCCAATCGTCATCTTCCCCAGTTGCCATTCAGTAATGACCGACTGTTAGCAGTTTTATTAGAATCATCACAGGCCTTCATTATTTAAATAATGTCATATGATAAACAGATGGACGAATGGGGGCTAAAGTGATTAGGCTACACTTGACAAAAATTGGACTGCATTCCTGTAGTAGGGTGGATTAGGATCGACCATAGTGAATTGAGTGCAGATTTGCTGAAATATGTAGAATTTAGAGCCAAACGTATGTCAACGGCGTAATATCTGACTTCGCCACACTGCCATGACCACAGCTTTCACTAAAACGTGTTTGTGCTTGAAGGAAGTGAGATCAAGTTCTTATCTGTATTCTGACACAATTTGGGGCAGATGGATTTCTAAGACCCCCACCTCGGTGACAGGGGACAATAAGAGTCAGCCTTTTTGTAACACTGTTTAACAATGTTCAGGTAAATTACAAAATTAATTTATAATTTTTGGGTCAAGATATTTTAGTGCTAGATATTTGAAAAACTAACATACAACTGAATTAAGTCTTCAGTCAAATTTTAAGATGACTAGACAAAAAGAAATCAGTCAGATAATTCCTGATTCCCCTAAAATACTTACATTGTTGCACATCTGCTATGACCAAACAAGTGACATTAAATATCACATTATTGCCTATGATTGCATATGTTGAGTGCGTCTATGGTGTATTTATGCAGACAAAGGTTGCAGGGTCCTCTTTTCATCTGATATTTTCGAACATGCATATTCTGTAGACAGATTTTTCTTGAATAGTGGCTTGATTACTTCCTGTACCTTCCCATTTTTTTTCTCATGTCTGAATTTTCAACTACAAAATGACACCTCTGAATAAAAGCCCAAGGTCGGTGATCTCCCAGGTATAACTTTAAAGCTTTTATGCAGTAATTGCAAATTACGAATTCCATATCTTAATGGAAGACGTGCAACGACAGACAAACTAGAGGCTTTAGGGTGAACAATTATCCCACGGTACTGTGCAAAAGGTTTGGCTTAAGGAACTTTCAACAGCGATAACCTTTTGCTCGTCAAAGACAGCAAAGTTGTGATGCTTTGACAAGGATTTTTCTTTAATTACCAGGGCTCAGCAAAGACACAAGCATGACCCATAGTATCACTATAGCTGCTCATCTTCAGCTGTCAGAATGCATGCCATTAGGTCACATCATTTGTTTCTTTTTTGAGGGCAGTGCACATGGTAAAATTATATATTGACAGTTTTCTCTGATCATTTGATAAATAATTATTTCAACAATATACAGTAAATGATCTTGATAAGGTTGAATTGGAGCCTAAGGCACTGACACTTCCTATTTATTTTTCAATTAAAAATGACATTCATAATGACATGCCCTCGTATGCTTGAATGTACTTTGGCTTTACGACACATCCAACGAGCTATGGCACCCCTGACAGTAACTGAAACCTTACCCTTGTGTCTCCTTAATTCAAGATTTGGGAAATCTGCCAAAGCTACAAACCTGACATATCAGATAATTCAGGTCTCTTAACTCCCACCATCAAAATGCCTTACTATCACCTTTACCCATCAACTCATGTTCCAGTAGAGAACACTATCAGATATCTAGTTAAGTCATAAAGGATGCATATCAACTCAATTTGGTATCGACTGTTCTGGCAATTAGGTGTAATTTAATTTAGCCCACCACCCCCTCCCCTCCCCCTCCCCTGCTTCCTTCTTGCTCTCATTGCTGAAAGACCCAGAGGAAATCAAGTGGGCGTCTCTTGCGGAATGTGTAAATTCTTTGAATATTTATCCCCCCAGAACAACTCAGCCTTCAGAGAATACAGCCTTATTTTGGGGAGGATTGCTGAGAAAGCATTCGATTTTGTGAGAAGCACGCTGTGAGCGAAAAGTTTGTTGGCAACAGGCAGGTGTCTGACCCAGAAATGAACTTGTAGAACAAATTGACAGAATAATTCCACCAATAAATATCTGAAGAAGAAGAAAATGTTTTTTTTTTTTGTATTTATGTTTTTTCAAGATGACCCGAAGTTCACCTTTGATGAAACAGAAAATCCCTCAGAGCAGTGCATTGATCACTGATGAAATATTGTCTTGAAACTTCTCCATATCTTGAGCATATTTATATGTTAAAGTTATATAAATTATCCCTACTGTAAAGTCTTAGAAAATCTTTAAAGCTCATCTTGACTTTGGGAAAGGAGCACAAGCACCTGAATGTATCTAAATGTCCTCTGTCATAAACCTGACCACAGTAGGTGTTCAGTAGCAAATGGAATGGATGCAGTAGTTCAAATTCCTCACAGAAAAATAACAATTCAGCTAACAAAAGGAAATTATCCCATACAGGATTCATTCTTTTGCGCAGCACTTAACGGTGCAGCCATTTGTGCTGATATCAGAAAGAGACTTTCAGATGTACGAACCGCTCTTTCGCGTAAGCACAGCCTGAAGCCAATTTCCATCATTACCTCTGTGTTCTGGCAGCCATTGTGTTTTGCTCTGTTCTTTTCACATTGCTGACATTTTTTGAATACGTGAGTCAAAGAGCCTGTAGTCAACTCTCACAGTACGTAGTCATGAAGTAACGTCAACGCCTGAATCAGACGGACTGTACCTGTCAATCCAAACTCAGCTGGCAAAAATGAAGTAAATGGCATCAAGAACTTTCCACTGACTTTGAATGTAAGTGATGCGGTGCTGTAATCTTTTGGCATTTTACACAATCTCTGCTCTCATCTAATGGTTCAGAGTAAGGGGATGTAAAAAAAAAAAAAGGTGATTTCCTAAGCCTTGTATGGTCTTATTCTCACATTAGAAAAACTCACCAACTCCAAAAGGATGCATGACCTCCAAACTTAATTCTTAAAGTATGTTTAGGGTTACAAATAACTTGTACCCTCCAATCGTTCCTCTGTTTTCCTGGGATTTCCAAGAAACTGGCAAAAAAAGGCTCATGACTCACCAAAAAATGTTGCATGGGCAGCAGCTTCTCATTTCATTAAAAGCCTCAGAAACCAGAGCATCCCATTTGTCGCAGAGATTTAAGTCAATATGGGCTGTATTTTTAACAAACCCTTTAAGCCCAAGTTGGTTCACAGAGATTTTAATCAACCCTAATTAACTTTAACCCCTGTTAAGGTCTCACAAGGGATCCTTTAACAATAAGACCCTGGCATAAACCCTGAAAACAACACTGATAATGTCACAGTCTATTTCCATTTTCAAATATTTATTCTGTACACAAATAGTCAGCTTTTAAAAGCAAGGAAATATGGACAAATTGAAAACAACTGGACCAATCATCTCATTATTGCAAGCCTTGTGTAAATTTTGAAATCAAGTCTCAATCAAAATAACAAATAATATGGAAATAAGAAACTATGTCTACATGGACAAAAATACATTTCACATTTTTAGACCCTATGGAAAAATGTTTGCTAAATTCCACTCCCAGAATCAGAAGATGGATGTCGTGAAGTCACGTGACAGGCAGTGACAATCTGTTGCTCTCACGCATCTGATGTTTGGTAGCAGCCATATTGTTGGAAAAGAACTCGGCAAGATGATTGCCCTGGCATCACCAGAGTCTCAGTGCTACTTTAGACCCTAAGGCTTAAAGGAGCAGTAAGCCATTGAGAAGGGCTGTCGAAGAGTACAAAGCACTTGAGTTCTCTATAGCACTTAACCACATTGTTATCAGCATGACTGTACTGTGGAACCCACTCTTCATTTTAGACATCGTTAACAAGAAAGTAGAGGGATTTTGGTGTGTGGCTGACCTTGTGGAAACTTTCTTGAATAAGTGGAAAAAATAAAAATTATTAACATTTTCTCTTTACCTATTTGGCATGTTTTCATTTAGCAGTGTGGGATGCTGGGATCTTTGAGTCATGACCTTTCAGCTTGCACTGAAGTGATTCACAAACAAGTTTTATGTGGTCAGGATGTTAGTCAGATCCTTTAAGTCTGACACCATTGTTCTTCACTAAAATAAGATGCCATGCTCTCTCCTGAAGATAAGCTGTCTCAAGCAGAGGACTAGTATCTTGTTTATAAGTGTTAATAAGCTGAATGATATTTTGCGATTAACTGAATTTCAGATACAGCCCATTATCTTGTATTTTGTGATCTACTGTAGTGATTTAGTCATTTACTTTAAACTGTAAGAGATTCAACATGTCTCTATTTATAGTGCCTTGCTTCAGCAGTAAAAAAAATATATATTAACATTTCCAGCATTCCATTATTGACATAAGAGGGACCCCACATGTAGTGTGGTCAAGGTTTTGATAAGCATTCTGAGAACACATGATTCAAAGCCATTTTCAATACTTTCGAAGCCACAGAAGATGAAGTAAAATGGAGTCTTTAGATCTAAAAATAAACATTAACTAAATACTTAATTGATTGTCTGCATATTATTCAGGCTTCCAATAGGAACAATTCTTTACAAAGCTACAGACCCCCACCTATGGTTACTAGCTTTGGATTTTGACTAAAATAACAAGAGCTTAATAACAAGCAGCTAAAATTATATATGAAGTTTAGGTATGAACTGTAATTTACTCTGTTTGTATTGATTTTAAATCCACTAAATATGCACATTTTCATTGAGGTAGATAATCAAAATATAATTATATATTTTCTAAGTACTGTGATTAAGCTTTGCTCATGTAATAGTGTACACTCTGATCTGAATGACGTGCGATACAGGTCATCTCAGAACAGACTGTACTTAAAAGGGACAGATTAGTTAAAGCATGCCTCACATTAATAATAACAGAACAACAGATTTTTGAAAGACATGGAGGGCTCTCACTATCAATATGTCTGGAAGAAGAATGTGTGCTTTGATTTTGGTTCTGGTACCACAATCTATGTGACTGAATAAAGGTCTGTTTTTTTTTGTTCAGCTGAATGTTGTGTATGACTTTATTTTCTGCAATTAAATGTTTGAGTCTAAATTCTGAATTTGTTTCTTGAGCATACTTCAGCTGCAAAATAACATGTTTTTTTACAAGTACTTTGAGTTTTTGATCAATATTTTTCCTGGCCATTTTCTTTTGGTGTTTTTTGTTTAGATTGTTATAATGTTAGAAAGAAAATTCTGGAAACTTGCTGCAGGAATTCCAAATCCCTCCTGTCCTGGGAATGCCTCAGTGTCCAACAGGAGGTGTTGAAGTGTGTTGATAGGGAATTTAGTGTCTGATTTTGTCTTTTATACCAGATATTTGACTGAATGCACAAAACCTGATGGATGAACCTAAATGGTAAAGTTATTCTTTACACTCAATGTTGGTTTGCAGCATTTTTATACTTTTAAGTGTTACTCTGTTTATGCAAACACACATCTGACAAAATGAAACTGTGCATCAATGCTTTAATGGAACAGAAGCAAACACATTTTTTAAAGTCTCAAAACAACTGTGACTTGTCTTTTTAATAAAAGAGGCGTTGTATAAAAACAGTTTTCTGTGATATTAAGAAAAAAGTGTGTTGTTAGCGATTAGGATCTACTGATATGTTCAAAGATTTCCATCTCTCTGAACTCCTCAGCAGTGTTGTGGTGAAATTATCCAGCTAGTTTGACATGAGACTCTTTTTTTTTTTACTTTCTACCCCCAACTTTGATGTTGATGGCAGTTAATTAGTGTGACACATCAGGAAAAGTTGTTAAATGAGAATCTGCAGTTTTTCCCCCCTCCCTCACTCACTTCTTTGTCTGTCTTTCCAGCTTTGTCTTTGTAGTGGCCATATTGTTTTATGACCAGAATGTGAGATATATGCCTGCCTTGCAGCAGTTTTTACAGAAGCAGTCATTAGATGAACAGTATCGGAGTCAGGGTTTCATTTGTAAGAAGTTATTTTGACAAGGAGAACAATTTAGTTAGAGCCTAGTTTATTAATATTTTTTTCAGTATTTCAAAATTATGTAAACAAAAACAAATGTGATCTACAAGTTATTTATATTTCAATTACCTATGAAGATTAGAATAAATTTTGACTTAAAATTAATGATATTTTGGAATGATGCTCTTGTATGTCTTTGTAAACAAATGGGATTTTTTGCTTGTTAAAAAAGAAATATTTTTGGTGTATATTTAAATAAATAATTGAAAAAAAGTTGCACTTAAACATATATATATACAGTGGGTTGCAAAAGTATTCATACCCCTTGAACTTTTCCATATACTGTCACATTACAACCACAAACATAAATATATTTCACTGGAATTTAATGTGAAAGACCAACACAAAGTGGTATACAAT
>JARVGW010000357.1:3383217-3402443 GCA_031762495.1 Anablepsoides rubrolineatus | reverse complement strand
GAATTAGCTTTTAGCGGAAGTGCATTTCAGATTTAGAAAGCGCAAATCCGCTTATGAAATATAAATATTAGTAAGTCTGCACATCCGCTAATGAAATATTTAGTTCCGCTAATAGCGGAAGTGCGGAACTGTGCCCACCACTGTCCAGCTCTCACCACCTCACTTTAAGGGACTGGGTTTGAGGCAGGCCTCCTCTTTAGCTGAAACATGATGGCTGCCACAGAGGACACACCCATAACAAACATTCCATCTGTACATTGACATGTTCACAATTACACACCACACTCTGAAACTAAAACCGAAAGGTTAGAGAAGAACTTGGTGCTTCTTAACATTTGGACTACCACATCATTTTTAGATTGAAGTTGATGGCAACAATATATTTTGATCTTGGTACATTATTAGACACACTCATGATTGATGTTGCTCTTTGGCCAATCTGCTTGAAACCTCAGCTGAGTTGTTTCCAAAAACAGAAACATCTGAAAGTGTGTGGCATCACCCAGGAAAAAAATAGCTAAAACAATGAGGTAGGGCTGAGTTGAGACACTAGCTACGTTTACATGGACATAAGTAATTGGATTAAACGGCCTTTCGGAATAAAAATGCATCATGTAAACACCCATTTAGATTATTCTGACCCGATTCAGCTCGATCCGAATGAATTTGTAATCGGAACGAGAGAGGTGGATTATGCCGATTGATAATCCGAATGACGTGCATGTAAACACTTAATCCGATCATCTTATTCTGATTGTGGAAAGCTGACCTGACTGCGCATGTCTGTGCTGACTTTCATCCACCGGTTTCTGCTCTTTTGTGGAGGAATGGACAGCAGCGCTGCAGCACAGAACTTTTCCTCCCGTTTTCTCATTCAATAAAGAAGAAAGACACACAGCCTGCGCCACTTCGCAAAACGCATCACCTGCAGCTCAACCAGGGAGTGCATAATGTCTCCACCATTATTAAAACCTGTTGCAGGTCCATTCTGAGCGCTCAGAAGCTGTTTGTTTATCTTCATCACGAAAGTAGAACTTTTTTCTGTTTTTCTGTTCTATTTTTTTGGGGAAAGTTAGCAACTGTGCATGTCCGTGGTTCTATTCTGAATAAAAGCCCGGTGCATGTAAACACTCGTCATGATCGAATTGTGCCCATGTAAACGATACATTCCAATTATTTAATTCGAATACATTTCAATCCGCTCAAAGAATTTGCTGCATGTAAACATAGCTACTGTCAAATAACAGGGCCTATTCAGATGAGCTGTTGGCTCATTAATCTGGGCAAAATTAATCTGCTTCACCAAACTGAAATTGTTCAAAGATTTATTAACAGATGAGATTTTAATTATTCATCTTTTTACTCACAAAACCACAGTACAAAAGACTGGATTTATAGCAGTAAAAATTATCTTTAATTCTTGATTTGTCTCCGAGGGATATGTGTTATTTCGAAGTTTCAACATAAGTCTCGCTCTCTCTCTCTGTATGTATATATATATATTACACAACTTAGTGAAGTATTTGTTTATTTTTTTAACTATCCACTATTTCTCTTCAGTTCTTGCCTGCGGTTATTGCTTTGTAGATTAAAAAAAGTAAGATAAAATTCATTGCATGGAATTCAGTAGATGCTGTGAAACAAAACCTAATTATTTTGCACATAGGGACTTCCAGCACACTGTTACTGACAAAAATATTCTCCTGTTTTAGTGTGATTTCCAGTTTTTTTTTTTTTTTGTTTTTTTGAATTACTGTTTTGGCAAGTTATTTCAAATAAGTAAAGTTTGTCTTCTTTATTGTTTTTGAGATACATCAGGTCAAGTTAGTACTAGAAGAGACAGTTGTACAGGGTACACAAAGTAAATGAAAAACTGTTCAACACTTTTCAGAAGTCAGGCATATATATATTTTTTTCATATACAAAATGGAAATGTTCATGCACGAGTGCCTTAGGAAGATATTTTGGTGCACTTTTTTCTGAGTCACGCTTCACCAAAGCGTACCCTCCTAAAGACATCCTACATTTTGTCTTTAGTAATGCAGGACCAGTCCTCCATGAGGAGTGACTCACCTCTGAATTACATCAAGCCCTCTTACAGAATCACAGCACAGCACATAAAAGGCCCAGTTTTGGGTTTCAGTAGGTGGGTGGGAGACAGCGAGGAATCAGGGCGATGTCACACTCGCAATGCCAAAACGCACATGTCCACGTAATGCTGCTTGTTCAAACTTATCGCAAACGCACACACTTCGCACACCCCCTCTGCGACTCCACCGGCTTATCAGTGAGGCAGACAATGCCGGCCCACATGTAGCACGATCTATCATTTCAGACCAGGGACTGCATTACAAGTCCTCAGATTGTGGGACTAGATGGACCTCTCAAGGGGAAGAAGTGCAGTCTGCCAGAAGGGTGGAAGCAGGGCAAAGCTGCATAGCCAAGCAGCGGAAATGAAAGGCGAATCGGGGCCTCTTGGATCTTCTTTTTTCTTTTTTTCTTCCCGTATCTGTCTCGTTCCACCCCCTTCTATGCTTCCGTCTTCCTCTCTCTCCCATAAAGGGAGGATCACGCTTGACTGAAGAGGCGACGCTGGCAGGGAGGGTGGATGGGCTTTGTGGATGAAATGATTGGGACGAGATTTCTGATAAGGATGAAAAGGCAAGAGGGACATAAAGGCAGCCGGTGTTTGTTGTCGCTGTTGATGTTAATGGAGGTGGCGATAGGCTTCGGTCTAATTAAAGGTTTACTTTTTGGTGGAGGATGAATTTCAAACATGCTGTCAAGTGAATGCTAAAAAGGATGACATCAGAAGCTTTGCACAATGGACCGAATGATAGTTAAATACAGCTGCAGTGCATTAAAAACAGCCAAGCTGTTGACTGGAGTATGGATAGGTGTATTGCCTAAAATAAATGCATAAAAAATAAGAACAAATGCACTGGGAGATTTAATTGCTTCTATAATTTATGTATGGAAGAAGAATAAGACAATATTGGCTGAGTGAGAAATAAACTCTGACAATGAATGACTGTACCAGCTCCCACTTCATGAGCTAAAACCCATTTAACTGTTGCACCATTTTATTCTGGAATGCAGGTTCTTTGAGTTCAAGATGCATACCCTTTCATGTTAAGTGACAGTGTTCTTTTGGGCATCTAGATACTAAAAAAAGCTTTATTTTGTTTTAAATCTCAAAATAGATCAGTCCACTTACTTTACATTCTATTGCAAGATTTTTGACAAGATGTTCAAAGGAGATGATATAGAGCCATCTGTGTATATTTTAAGGCATAACTACAGCCAACTGCTGAGTAATGCAGCAACGCATCATCCTCCAGTGAATAAAAAAACATGCATAAGCAATCTCAGCTTGTAAATAATTAAAGGTTGCCCGACAGTGGAAACAATATCATCCCACTTAGGATGGCCACTTACACGGTAATACTACAGAAAAAAAAACAACAAAAAAGAAAGAAACCTTGTTGGATGGGACAGCATCGAATCAACCAGTCTGTGACAACTTTTAGATGATTTTCCCCCATTTCTGCCTCACTGCCGCAGTTTTAAATCATTTAATCCTGAGAATATTTTTTTAAAATGTGTCAAAAAAAAGAAGTGATTTGGCAAATTAAGGAAACTAGACATTCAACGAGGTCACAGACCTTTTATCGTTCTGCCGGTGTAATCTGATTTGAAATTGTTAACAGGTAGACTGGACGAGCGATTGCCTGTCACACATCCTGTTGTGTGTGTGTGTGTGTGTGTGTGTTTCTCGCTGAATCTGCTGTCTCTTCATGGATCTAAGTGCTCATGTGAGTTAGGTAGAATGTTCCAATTTAACTCAGCTGCACTGCAGCTTGCCCTTTTCACCTTCCTGTGTTACAGTTTCTGCTGCCAAGTTTAGAAATTGGATAGAGGAATTCTGTAACTAGCCTGGTTCCAAATGGAATTCTCACACCATCATCTTAACTTTGAATAAATATGGTTTATCAAAGAGGCAGGGTAATAATAATAATAATAATAATAATAATAATAATAATAATAATAATAATAATAATAATAATAGCTAATTTGGCTAGAATCCCTATCTTTTTGATACAAATTTTACCTAATTACTGTTAAATTATGTATGTGTATATATATATATATATATTCATTCATTATTTTTTTTTTCTATTTCTTATTATGAAATGACTTGATGCTTCTTTGGCATCTATTTTGGAGTGAATTGTTGGCACCTTTATAGAAATGTGCAACTATACTTAGGTCAAAAAGTAAGACAATTTGTGTTTGGTAGAATTATTATTGTTATTGTTTTTTTTGTTGTTGTTTTTTTTTGTAATGATGCTCCTTGGCAATAACTCTTAAAGCAGGCACCAGATCAGCAGCACCTGAGAGTACCAGAAGCTCAAACAAGTGTCAATGTCAAGGAGTGGTGGCGCAGTTGGTAGGGAAGCCGAGTCGGTGATCGGAAGATCGCCCACGACCAACCAGCCCCACTTTGGGTCCCGAGCAAGGCCCTTAACCCCTACAGCTGCTCCCCGGGCGCTGTGGATGGGTTAAATGCAGAGAAACAATTTCCCCACCTGGGGACCAATACAGTGAAAAAAAAAAAAGTAGCAACAGCAAAATAAGCTGTTTGACAATAGCAGAAAAGATTTGGTGAATGTTTCATGTGCACAACCTACATACTCAGCTCTACTGCTCATTCCACAAATACATGTTTTTTACAAATGTGGCACCATTTAAAAGATAAATTAACAGATAAAATACAATGTGATACAATAGTATAATATTTATTGCCAAGGCATTGTTACAACAAATTATTAATCTACCAAACACAAATTTTCTTACTTCATAAACTTATCACATAAAGTAATAAAATAGCATTTCTTGAAGAATAAAACACTATGCCTACTAAAGTTTTAAACAAAGCTTTAAAGCTTTGACTCACAACTACTACCACACCAAATTGTAGCTCAATATCTGAGAAAAAAGCTGTTGAGGCTATATGTCTGCTTGCTAAGTTTGGGTAGCTGTGGTGGTCATATTGAGTTAAATTCCAAAGCGTAACCAGTTTTAGGAGTGCATGAAATTCATATTTTCTTAGTTTCAAATAAATCCTATTGAAGTCATAGAATTGATCAAATTCTAGTTTTACATTCATTTATCTGTTTTCACTTAAGTTAAATTTATCTTACCCTTGATATATTTAGTTAACACCAGGCAACGATGAATTTTAAACAATACCAGCAAAATGCAGGTCAAACTGTGGTGTTTTGGCAAAATGCATAAAATAAAGTAAAATAAAGCCAACTTTGGCTTGGAACAAAATCATATGCAAATAGCAAGAATACATCTAGACAATATTGACAGACATCACGTCCATCTATGATGGAGTGAATAGATTTCAAATAAAAAATAAAACTTGCCGATAACATGATTGATGCTCACTGCAGTTAAAAAAAACTCATATCCCAAAAGCGCCATTGTCATTAAAAGAGCATGACGCACAAGAAAAATGACAAAAGAAAAAATCTTTGTAATAACTGTGGCTTAAATACCAAGCTGTTTGCTGTATAACATTGTACTATTTAAAGAGATGTTGTCAGGGCAATTCCACAAAGAAAAATTCAAAAAGGCTTTTTTTTTGTGGCTCTTCAATAAGTACCTTCCTAAGGTTTCATATCATAAAAATAGTTAACCAATGTTTATCTTCAATGTCGGATGGCACAGCAGCATGGGTGCCACTCGTCTGCACCCAACACTTCAAGCTGGACCCCACTGATTACTGTTGCAGGATTTTAATGCTGAAAACAGGAATTGCTGCCGCCCACTGTGGCAGCTTGTCACAGCACACTTGGAACTGTGAGGCTTTGAGTTTAGCCATCTGGTACAAGTGTGGTGATGGGTTCACTGCTTCGCCTGTTATCCACCATTCATGTCAGAATACAAAAAGAAATGTCAAAACGTTTGTGTGAAGGTAACACTTCCTATTACATCATGAGCAGACATCTTACACAAATGATTTCACCTGGGGTTTGTGTAGGCTTCAGGCTGAACTTAAATTGAGTAATAGGTTTGATGTAAAAATGCCAACTTTATTAGTCTTATGAGCTTGATATTTGCATACATTTGCTAAGACAATCTGTGAAGAAACGCAGTTGGCTTTTAGGCTATCTGACAACAAATGTCCAACTAGTTTGAAGCACATGTAAAAAAAGCAAAAAAACATGGCATTTTATGTGGCCCACAACAGCTACAAAAATTGAATGTCTTATGATAAACTGCTTTAAAGCCAACACTAACCTTAAACTACATTTCCCATATTGCATGTTGTTTATTTTACATGCAAAAGTATGGCATCCCTCCACTAGGTGAAGGTGCACAGTATTCAAAAGTAGCCAGCAGCTGGCAAAATTTGCCTCATAAATCTTTTTATTTCACTACATTTTTTTCCACCAACGTTGGCAACGTTTTACTGGGAACTACACCCCATCCAGTGGGAATGTCCTGTCCACCAAAACAGTCTCCAAATCCATCAATTTATCCACCCATTTTATGGAGTCTAACCCATAGCCACATCATGGGAGCTATGGATTAGAAGTGAACTTGGACATAATCTAAGTTTTTTTTAATTTATATATATATATACCTGCATTTGAACTTTGTTTTTCTCCTGTGGGCTACAAAGCTGTGTTTATAAAACCACCCTGTATTTTTTTATGAAGCTGCAACTAAATTTATTCAGTGTGGTGAGCACCATATTTTTGAAAGGTGGGAATGATGTCTCTAAAATTCCTTTGTTTAAAGGTTATTTTTATATCCTTTTTTCACTGCTGCACTGCAAACAGACTGGTGACATGACATATGTGTTTGTCTGCTGAACCGTGGCCCGACATCCAGTGGGCTATGAAAGACCCATGCACTGAATCCTAATGTCCTCACCCGTCCTCCTGCATTAATTCTCCAATACGGCAGGGCTGAAGATGAATTAAACGATTGACTTGCTTGACTGATGAGAACGATTAAACTCCAATCATCATTTACTTAGCTGTCATTTTAACCATAAAAAAATACTTCTTAAATAATTACTATGATTGACTGTATATGCAGTGCTCATATGTTGTGTGAGTGTGTGTGTGTTTTCTTAAAAACAAAAGAAAAAAAAGTTACACACTATTACATTTAAGTATTTGGCTGACACTTTTATCCAGACAGACTTTTAGTGACTGCAGAGGAGAAAATATACGAGCATATTTAATCCCCCCTAAAATTTCAGAGGATAGGAAAATGTAGTTTTGATGAGGGGCTTTGATGAAATACTTCTCCATGCCTTTATAAAGACAGAAGTAAAAAGATCTTGAATATATCATACAATCCACGTTTCCTTAGGGAGGAGGAAAATTATAAAATAGCTTTTTTTTTGGTGAAAGCTAAATGAGATGTGTTGAAAAATGTGACTTTATTTTGTAATTTATCAGAAAACAGTCCCGCAAGAGTTCACCACCCACCGACAAAAGAAAAAAGTGGGCATAAATTTGCCCAGCTTGCCAAAATTAAACTCACACGTCAGTTTGGATCAGCCGATTGTACCATTTTTTTTCATTAATGCAGTCCACATTTTATACACACCCTTGATTTTTGCTTGATGAAATCTTTTTAATTGCTGTCTCTTAGTTCCAGTTTTGAGAACGGCAATAAGAAAAGTTGCAAAGTGCTGCACAATCTTGCAGTGATCCTGTCTGATTCTCCATCACCACTTTATGCATTTATTTATTTTTTAATTTTTGTGTAACATTTTGACAAATTGCCTTCATTTAAAATGGATGCTGAATCAGCTTACAATTTCTCATTGCTGCAGAGACTCGGGCAGCTATATACTGTCAGACTTTGATTGAGAGATAAACCTAAAAACACGATTATCAGGCTGAGGTTTTAATGTTTTCATTTCTAAAATGTTTAAAAGTATATTTATGACCAATTCATAGTATTTTTTTTTCTGTTTGCTAAGGTGCAGTGTGGCAACTACCGTCGATGTACAGGGTGAGTCAAAAGTCACAGGACACACTATTTTGGGGGGGGGGCGGGTGTAACATCTGAATACACCAGAAAGTAATGGTTGAGGGGGGGCTATCAATGGAAAAAACTTCCTCAATATCCAATATGGCGGCTTTCAAGATGAGGTTTGTAAATAATCTGCTTCATAAAAGTATTGTAACTTAACTGTGCTTTCTATACAGAGATTTGACACACAGAATGTCTTTAAATTGGCAATGATATTCATACACAATCCTGTTAAATTACACTGCAATGCATGACTTTGCATGTGCAAAAAAATATGTTTCATAAATATAAATAAATAAATAAATCTATACTTTATTCAAAATATATATATCAATAACACCTTGACTAAAATGTCAAAATGCTTCTAAAGGATTGTGTAAAAATGTCCAGAATTAGGTGGTTTCAAGCAAGGACTCTCTATTCTAGATTTTCTTGATTAAAAATCTCTTGAGCCTAGTATAACACCGCAAACCCTCCCATTGGAGCTGTTTTATCCAAGTTCCAGCAGAGCAGCCAAACCAACTTGTTTTAATGAAGAAGTCAGTCGATAATAATTGCAACTCTGATCTAATTTTGTGCCGTGCACACGAATCGCCTTCCACACACCACAATAAAGTTGGTGCCTGCAGCTCTTCATTTAATAGTGCACAGTTTCTTTTTGGGAAAACCCCCCCAAACGTTTGTTCAAGGTTTGTTTTGATTATCTCAATCTACAGTGGAAAACATATCACAATCCGTGAGGCTTCTTCAGTTACAATTGTTCTGTTTTGTCATTTGATACGATGGAATTAGTATCCTATGTCTCCATTAACAGAAACTTAATATGGTTCCACTGCAGTCAACAAACAGGGAGTCTGTTATCACATTGGATACATGTGCAATAATAATAGAGCAGTAAAATCAGCATCAACAAAAAAAAAAGATAGAAAAATATAAAGAAATTATGTATACAAGTACAAAATGAGAATATAAACTTTCAAGACGTCTGGTTTACACTAAAACTTGTTTACTTTTATTTGTGTAAAAGCAGAAAAACAAAAAATATGTCATAATATTTTGAAAATGCAAAAAACATGGGTTCAAGGAGATTTTTCTACTCTAATCAAAAGGACAATAGCAAAATTGAACAAACCTTGTGTCCAAATAGTACAGCATGGAACCAAATGTGCTTTAGATAAACAGAATTAGGTTAATTATTTGCCAAACTTGATTCCCTAAATGGAGGCAGAAATAATAAATAATAATAAAAAATAAAACAAACAAATGAATAAATGAATAAATAAATAAATTAGTTCACAACAACTCAATTCTGGTAAAATATAACACACTCATTTTAGGTCTGCCATCTTAGAAAGATTAAATATTCTGTGTTCATGTTCAACTGACACATTTATTAAATGTAGTAAAGTAATCCGGTACTAAACCAAATTAAGGTCCTTTGACCAAAAATTGAGCAAAAATAAATGGGCTTGTCATTAGAGTCAGAAATTATAGTATATCAAGGCAACATGAGAAGTCCGTCTAAGAGGGTATGGATTAACCAAAGTCCAACATTTATATGCTTTAGTCAATTGAAATCCTGACTATGATTTTAAGGACTTTCATTGTCAATAAATCATCAAAAAAAATGAAAGTAGCTTTTTTGATGAAGTATAAAATAAATTTTCAGTTGCAACTAAAACTTTGGGGTTAAAAACAAATTGAAGGGGGGGGGCTGCTTTTGCTCAGGGACAGAACATCTAGTAACTAATCTACTGTGCATTGACAACAAATACAATAACTGGAAAAGCAAGCCTTAGGTATGTTTGAAAAGGAATCTCACTTGAGAAACCTTACTTTTGGCATTTTGTTCTGAAATCTGACACCTTTGAAGCTATTTTGGACCAGCTCAAACTTACTTGTGAAATGGCTTTCACATTTTTACTCTCCCCTTCCCCATTTTTGAGCCAGGAATAATCTCTTCTGACACAACCTTTGGGCTTTATTTTAGCGAGGAAGCTTAAAGTTAGTCTGAAGGGCTGCTAAGGTCTGTCTGACTGAATATAGCACTTCTGAAGATTTACCCTTTCATATAATGTCTGTATCTTTTTGATCAATCTTCTGAGTTGATCCTGGCTAATGTGCTTAAAGTGCTTTGTCCGCCCATACCATTCAAAAACCTAGCTGCATGCAAAAAAGCTTTAGAACAACCAACATGTAGAGCAGAAATATATGTGTGTGTGAAATTAAACAAGCTTTTTTAATATTGTCAGTTTCTGCTAATGTGACAATCACCATGAAAATGTGACCTTAGACAACCGGATTTGCTTTAAAAAAGTCAACAAACAAAATCTGGGTTTTGAAAAGTTATCCATAAGCTAAATGTTTGGACAACTTCTCGCTAAAACTGAGCATCAATTAAAAGTGTTGAATCAAACTCTTCCATAATGTAGTATGTAGAGAGCTGATGTAACCAGCATGCAAACATATTAGCAAATGTGATTAGTTTAACTTTGCCGCGAGAAAAATCCAGCGTTTCAAAAAGCTAACACCATGCTAAAGCTTTGGACCAACTTGTGGCTGAAAAGATTTGGGGGGATAAATTGACTTTAGCATTGAAGTACTGAGCAGAAATGTTGGGAAAAAAAATGTACAAAACATAAAGTGAAATCAAACAAACTAATATTCTAGCTGTAATAAGCTGATGTAACCACCAAGCAACCAGTTTAGCTAACGTGATTAGGTTTACAATCTTCTTGTCAAAAGTTAAGGTTTTGATATGATAATGCTACATGATAATAATAATGCCATCCATACTGACAAAATGGAGCTCCTGCAGGAGTTCATTTTAACCCAAAACACGACAGCTGCTGTCATTATGTATTCATTGGGAGTCAATTAAGTCAGTGAATTAATTAGCAGAATGAACACTATGTATGTGATATCTTTTTAATTACTTGCTAATATTTTACGTCCTTATGTCATGTGGTCTTTCTGCCTTTTTTCCCTACTTTTGGTTGGACTCATGTCGTCAAAAGAGGGAGGAGTCTCAATGTCAATGGACTATTTGACTTTTGTAGATCAGAAAAAAACAAAAAACAAAAAAAAAAAGCTCATCGAGCTGGAGACTCTTACAGTAGATCTGCTCTCCTTTTTTCCATGGCATTAGCTCCATCTCACGGTGCACTGCAACGTGCTGAGACCACGTGCAGGCATCCAACTCTCACCGCAGTTAGGAACCTTGACCTCACTTCATCCCCTAGAGTGCCCTCTTTTTCCCCACTTACATCCTCTCCCCCTCCTTTATACTTCATTCAAAACCTTTATACTTCACCTATCCATCAACCTCTAAATTTTCCTAGTTTTACTGTCTCTCTTTAGTTTTTGTTTCTTTTCCTGCGTGCGTTTACTTTTTGCCAGCAATGAGTAGCCAGCCGTCTGTGACAGGAATCTCTCATTACACTGGCGAATGTGACAAATCAACAAAGACATGTGCTCCCCCGCCCCCTTTGTGCTTCAAGGTGCAACTTTTATTTATCTGCAGCTCCATTCTCTTTTTCCAGACACAAGGCTCGGGCGATGACGATGATGAATGTGAGGCAAGCATTTAATTTTACTCGCTGTCATTTCATTTTCTGCCTAGAAAAAAACATCTTTTCCTAGAGGCACAATTTGCATACTAATCAATACAAATGTCGATGTAAGGGAGGGTCTTTTAAAGAGTTTGTGTTGGCACTAACTCCATGTACCTATATTGTTGTCTCCTAATCTTCCTCATGCATCTTGCTTAGCATTTTCTTCCGTTTAATAATCGCTGATTAAACAGCGACTGATTGTATTTAACAGCTTGCTCACATTACCTATCCCCTTTGCTAATCTTTGTCACAGTCAATGGTAATGCTAAACATGTGGCGCTATTAACATATCAAGTCCATGTTTCACATGAATAATTGGCCCACCCCTGTGATTCTAAATATGATTTATGGAACATGCTGCCACAATCGGGAGTTCATTTTTCCCTTTCCAGGAAACAAAGAAAAGGCTGTTTTGCCTCACTTGGTTCTATATTAAAGCAACACCTAAAAAAGTGTCAAGCAGATTTAGTGTAAAAAGGCCTAAGGCTTAATAAAAGTAATCAAACTTCAGATATGTTGCTTTTGGGCATTTTTCTTGAAGATATCAAAGATCTTCCATGCTCATCAATGGAAATCACCCATTAAAGATCATTTCTCATCACTTCACTTATCAAGTTTAAAAGCCCAGAAACGCTACCTGCCCTAGTTTCATAGCAACAAACACCTCACCTTAAATTCAGCGATGCTACAACACCCAAACCCCACACAAGATTAAAAATGCATGCCAAGTGGCACACTCTGTCTGTCACAAATATGAGTATTTGAATTTGTCTCTGATTGCTCTATGTGATATCTATAGGCTCAAAGCTCCCTTTTTTTACCCTCCCCTTGCAGCTAAAGCTGGCTGGCAGTCAGCCCGCACACATTAACACTTACAAGCTCACTCAGATACAGACAGCCACATGCACACACGCACACACACTTTTAAAGAGCTGCAGGAAGGCAGAGGACGATCACATCATGCAAATCGCTGCCGCTTGCCAAGACGTGCGGGGCATCTGAACAGAGATGGAAAAGAGGGGACTGAGAAAAGGAGCCAAACTAAAAAAAGGCAGATAGTGAGAGCGAGAAGCAAAGCAAAGGCAACAGTGACCATGTTTGGAAGCTTCTGTGCTCTTGACCCCCACCGGGTGCTCTTCACGCCCGCTTGATCATGGTGACGGAGTGTGTGACATGCCATCGGACACAGCAAAGGTCGGGATGATAAGCATATGGCCCCTGGGATAATAAAAACAACAAATATGTATGTCGGCTTGTGTTTGCCTGCATCACCCTCAGTAACCCCACCTTTTCTCAGTTGGTCAGCAGTTACAGGTGGCTAGCAAGGTGACACGGCATCTTGTTGTCGAAACAAAAGCCGGCCATATGCCACCACATTTGAGATAAGCTGTTTTCCCTGTTAAGTAAGCATATGTCGGCTCCAAAAGTTGGTGCTGTGTTGGTTGACTTGTCAACTTTCTTGTCAGCATCTGTTCTCTTCATTTGCGTACATATGGGGTGGCGACTGTGCAAAGCTCAGCAGCACAACAAAGTTTAAGTCTTTATCAGCGTAAGAATATTTCAAATTTAGACTTTCTTTTTCTTTGTAATTATGGGAGATGTCATCTAGAATTCATTCTTGAGAAGCAAACCTTTCTATAATCCTTGTATTTCCATTGTATTTCTAGGTCAATTTAAGGTTATTCTCTCACTGAATACCATTTTTTCATTGAAAATATGTTATTGTAATGATGCCATTTTGAATCAGTATATCCGGTCAGTTGCTCCTTAAAGTACTGAGGACTAAACAACTTAAGAGGGGATTAAGCATTTTTTGTTGCTGCTCCGAAGCTCTGGAAGGCGTCCAGGCAGGCCTCCTCATTGCCTGTTTTTAAAACAAATCTTAAAACCTATTTCTTTTTACGGACTTTTAACCTAGCATGAGACCGTGTTCTGTTTTAGCTGTTTATGCTTGGTTTTACTGCTTTTATTGTTGATTTGTTTTATTGTTTTGGCCTCTATGTACAGCTTTTTTGTTTCAGTGGCCACAGTTTTAAAGCACTTTATAAAAAAGTTGATTTGGTTTGCTTTGAATATTGCAATCCCTAACCTTAATGTCTTCTATCCCACCTTATAGGCTAAATTAGACACTGAACTAAAAGCTGAAGCCTCATAAGAAATGTGTCTCCTTGTACAGGGGTTCCCAAACTCTTTCATGCCGTGGCCCCACAAACAGAATTAGCTTCTTACACAACCCCCACTCCTAACACACAGACACACACCTTGCAAACAATGGTACAAAATATGAAAATAAAAAGTAAGTTTTTGCAAGTTTTCTTTTCACTTTTATTTATTGTTACATTTTTTTTTTTGCAATTGTTTAGCATAAGAAGCATATTAACATGTTTTAAACACTGTTATATTTCCACAAATTTCCTTTTTTTCAGATAAACTATAAATTGGGCCTCAAGAGTACTATCTTTATATTTATGTGCAATTGTTGACAATTTTGTGTAAATTTGTTTAATTCTGCAATATTTTGTCTTGGTGCTACCCTCTATGGCTGGGTGTTTTTTGGGATCATTAGCATGTACATTAGAGTAATTCCATTGGCTTCATTTTTTTCTCTTGATTTTTAGATTTTATGGGACAGTTTTCAAACCCGAAGGATTCAGTATGAAGGATTCAGTGGTAAACATCAAAATCCATTTAAGGTGACGGCCAACTTGGATTTTCAAAATGGCCACCAGAATACACATTTTGGCCTTTAACCTGGTTTCCATATCACATAGAGCCATGCTCTTGGTGTCTACATGTGTTCAATTATAGAGGATCAGTGGTCAGCTATTCTAGGTGACAATCATCGTGTATTTCCAAAGTAGCTGCTGAAATACTCATTTGGCCATCTAGACTCATTTCTAGTTCTTATAAAGACAGTCTTGGGGTCTTAACCCATGTTTTTTTTAGGTATGAAAGGTTCAGTGGTGATCACCAAAATCAGTTTTAGCTTTCGGCCATTTTTGGATTTTCAAAAGGCCTGTTCAAATACTAAGGTTATAAAGCAATAATAGGTTATAAAGCAAAATGTGTATTCTGGTGGTTATTTTGAAAGCCCAAGATGATCAGTGGATTCTTCATACTTGAAAACATAGGTTTAGACACCAAGATCGTGGCTTTATGTAAACTCAAAGCCAAGGTAGAAGGCAAAATGTGTATTCTGACGGTTTGAAAACTGTCCCATAAAATCCAACAAATGAGATAAAAAAAAATAGAGCCAATGGAATTACTCTAAAACACAATCTAACGATCCTCCCAAAATTTTATATTTGACCTACTTTATAAAAAAGGATAAACACGTACATAAGCCACTACACCAAATAGTTTAATCTCAACATAGACAGTTTTTTTTAATACGGATATTGTTAATATCAATGAAATTTAAACTTACCCTTGTACTTAACCTTGAGCCCACTTCTTGGATTTCAGAGCTTTTATTTTTATTTTTTTTAACAAACCAGTGAAAAATATGCCCCCAATCGGTTCCAGGGTCTTGCACAGCAGAGATTAAATGATCAAAAAATATAATTTAAATACAATTTAGCAATTTGGATTTTTTTTTATATATGAAAGTAATAAAGCTACATGTTTTCACTGGCATTTGTCCTGAACAATTTGACTCAATTTAAATGATTTACGCCATGTGTCAATAAGTTGAAAATAAAGTTGTTTCTCCAGTGAAACTGTTTAGAATGGTGACTGCAGGAAACATGCATATCAATGTACAATATAAAGAGCAACAACTCTGCCATGTTGAAACCATGTTCACTTCATTAAACCTGTTCATATTGTGATCTGATAAAATTATCTGAGGTGCCTAATATCAGAACCTTTATGGATTTTGTAAACTAAATGTATCAACACATTGTGTTTTTTTAACCATCCTATTTAATAGTGCTTGAGTTAAGAAAAAAAGAGAGAGCTGATTTCTTTACTCTTAAAAAGTTACAGCAGTAACACTGATGTCATGTATTTCAGCCAGTGGGTAAAAGCAGGGGGTGGGGGGCTCCACTGGCTTCAGGCTTGTTGTTGAGAGATACACGGTAGGTTTGGACACACTCCAGAGTCCCATGGGCACTCACTGAAGAGAATCTCCTCCAGGTGTGCACACACCTTGTGATGTGACATGTATTACCTACAGAGATTTCATGAGTCCTCATTCTGTTTTGACAAGCTCTAAATAAATATAAAAAAGGGTGCCCTGGTTAATATTTATTTTTTTTCCTTTCTTTTTTTTTCTTTATCTTTTTAGCTGCACGTGTATGTTTGGCAAGACGCTGCCAGCAATGTGGCTCAGCCTGGGGGAAGCTGGGAGAGGGGTAGAAACGGAACCCCCCTCCCCTCCCCCTCCCCCCTCCAATCACAGGACCCTACCAGATGCTGGAGTTGTTCACCCATCAAGCATGAAATTTTGTCTGCAGGGAGAATTTATAATTTTACTCTTAGCGCTGGAGGAAAACAGGAAGAGACACTAAAAGGGTGAAGGGTGATAAACATGTAGTTTTTCTTCCCTGCCAAAAAATTCCTGAATGTTCTCCAGACTTTGATTATTTTTCATTCTGTGACTGCAATAAGTTGGATGGGGAGAAACAAACAGGGGTGATACAGAGTACTTGGCATTTGGAAGCAAGATTGTTGGCAGCGGCCCTTGATGATGTTGTGTTTGCATATATCTCTAATCTCATTAGATTGGAGGGCACACAGGAGTTCCCTGGCTAAATTGGGGCCCTAAGCAAAATATTTGTAAGGGAAACTAAACTTTACCCACCACTTGTAAATTACAATGACGGTGGGTAAGCAATTTCATGTTACATATTTAATCTAAAATAATTTCTCAAACACTTTTCAAATAGCAGTTAGCTACACACACACACACACACACACACACACACACACACACACACACACACACACACACACAAAAATCTGTTTTAACTGGTTGACTAAAAAATAAATGGAATTAATGTGGTATTATGACCAACAGCTAACAAGTCACAGAATGAACAAACACCAGACTGTCGTCTTTTTTCATCTTTAACTAATAAATAAGTGTGATAGTTTGTTGGGCTAATTATGTGAAAGTTAGAGAGTGAATGGTTTTCTCATTTGTTTCTATGTGGCTCTTTATTGAGCTTGCCACCTGCCCAGGGTGTACCCCATCCCTTGCACAGTGACTGCTGGATGTGGACACCCGTGACCTGGAGAAGAAGAGACCTCATAACTATTTACCCCTGTAAATAGTTATGTATGGATGGATGGTTGTTGGGTGTCATCTTTGCAGATTAGGCTGAATTGTACATCACATTACTGCTTTTGTGGGAAAGTTAAATATTAGTTAAAACACTTGTCTTTGTCAGTTTCGTCATGTTGCAGCTTATGTGGGCTTCCAAAAATTTTTACTCTGTCTCCATGCAGAAACCACATATATGTATAGGGGTCAAATTCCTTAACCCTTCTGTTGTACTTTGGTAAAAATAACCTATGAGGTCTAAGTTTTAAAACTGAGGAGTCACGAGAACATTTTGAACCTAAGCAGGAGGATGCAAAACGTAGATATTGGCATAAAAAAACAATAATATATTTGTGGGTTAGCTTTAAGCCAGTGATGTCCAGTCCTGGTTCTCAATGGCCTTTATCCTGCATGATTTACTTGTTTCCCTGCTCCAACACATCTGATTCAATGATTGGATCACTCTTTAAAGTCTGCAGTAACTTGTTCATCGTTCATTTATTCAAATCAGATATGTTAGAGTAGAAAAAACAAGTAAAACATGCAAATTGGGCCTTTGAGGATCACTACTCTAATGGTGGGTTCACATCGAACGCGTTTTGAGTGGCTAAAACGAGCCCACCGCCTCAAGTTGGACGCTTTATGTTCACACCGGGACAGAGACTAGACGCGCGGCTGAAGAGGGAAGAGCGTCTGTGTCTTTTTCCAGTCAGTCTCAACCGCGGATGAAGTAAAGATAAAATAAAGAAAATGACTTTGCCATATAACGCCATATAATTTGCATGTAAACCGGCCGCTCCTGCAGCTCAAAACGCGTTCGGTGTGAATCCACCATAAGCTGCCAAACTCCAGTCTGTATTGCAGCCATACATCCCTTGTTGATAGTTTTAAGAAGGATCAATTTGTATTACCACATAGGACACACATCAAGTGTATGCTGACCTATAAGTCAAGTCACCTTTAGTCCCATTTTTTCTTGAAGTGACGAATATTTATTAAGTGTCACTAATCAAATGTTTGTCATTTTAGGCTACACCTTGCCTCACTAAACAAATAGGAACTACTTGGTATTTTATAAATCTAACATTTAGACTTGCATGGTTTATTACAAAGAATGTGCCCAATTTTGTCTTAGAACTGTTCCTTAAAAGGAGAAACAAATGATTGCCATCTGACTTTCTGATTTTCATGATGAATAATTTGAAAGTGACTGGCAGACTGACTTTTTTCCAGGCTTTCTGGAGATGCTTCATTTCCCTTCATACCTGAGAATGTACTTTGGTCTGAAAAATGGGCACTAATTACAAAACAAATGCCTCATTGCACATAACGATCATGATACAGTATGGGCCTAACAGGTTTTCTGATCAATACTAAGCTTGGATGTAAAAGTCCTCTTCCAATAGCATTTTAAGTGCAAATACTCTACAGTGATGAATTACCTTTCAGCGTTTATGCTGGCTTATTATTCAGTTGTTTTATTATTTATTTATTATTTTATTATTATTTATTTATTTTTATCCCCCCAGAAGGGAGTACCATAATTAATTGGTCCCTTGTACAAGACTGTCACCTTAAAGATTAAGTGCATCTGACCTTTAAAATAAACACCTTTTAGTTGTTAAGAACACTAAATTGAAACAGATTGTGAATGACTACCATCATCATGCTAACAGTTGGTGCAGTTTTTAGGGTCCAAAGCCCCTTTGTGAATCTTCCCAACACACTTCCTGTCACTGCAGCCAACCAGCTCAATCTTTGTCTTGTCTGAGTACAAAATATTGGCTCCACTATGCAGGCAGCTGCAAATTTCCGTTGAGTTTCAAGGTGAAGCAGCTGGCTTCTGTTTTGGTCAACACTCTCAATCCATGGAAATATAAAACTAGCACAATTGTTGCCTATGACACTGGTGTTCCAGCAGTTTCCAGTTCATGGTAGACTTGAGTCTTGGTTGTCCCTGAGTTGGTTTTGAACAACTAGTGATGTAATGGAATGATACTTATTGATCTGTTCCCATTTAGGTGATGTTATAAGACATTCAATTGACCTGATGACATACTCTTACTCTCACTCTGTTCTTTTGGTTATCAATAGATAGGGATGTTTTAAGACCAGGACAAGATTTGCTAGAAGTAATCAATCTTGTCATTATTTCATTGCTGTTATTTTTTCAAGTTTTGGCCTAGGCACCTAAAGCCGGTGTCGTGGAAATGTTTATTTAACAAAGACAGAAATATGTGGTCCAAGAATGAAGGTACTCCGTGGGATGATCAGCT
>JARVGW010000357.1:3049098-3066706 GCA_031762495.1 Anablepsoides rubrolineatus | reverse complement strand
GTCCGCACATCCGCTAATGAAATATTTAGTTCCGCTAATAGCGGATGTGCGGAAGTGCGGAACTGTGCCCACCACTGGAGGCTTCCTAATCAGATGCCCAAACTGCCTCTTAAAGATTGCTTTCAATGCGAAGGAGCAGCAGCTCTACTCTGTGCTCTGTGAATGATGGAGCTTTTCACCCTGTCTCTACGGTTGAGCTCAGCTATATACAAAGAAAGCACATTTTGGACACTTGTATCCACAATCTAATTATGTCATGATCCAATCAGTGCATTCTGGCAGTAAAATCCTTGTAATTTAAAATACATACATTTGTATATGTTTTGCTAGCACAGATCATACCAATTTGTCTGACGTGCCTCTTATAAGTCTCCATAAAAGCTATATAGGTTTACCTCTTTGCCATCCCCTAAACGTAAAAGCACAGAAAACCTTCCATCCATCCTAAAAGCACAAACTTGTAAGATGTAGGAGCAAGGCTACAGAGTAGGTGGAAGGGGTAGATGGGCTTTCATCAGCAGCATTCCACTGGATCTTATACTGTAGCAAATATTTGGGTGTTGGGTTTAACAGTGTTTTCTTCTTCAGTGGTAGAATAAAAGCTGTGAAACATTTGGATCAAGATGATACAGAATTTATCATACAGTCAGTGTGAAACAATGTTTTTTGGTTTTTCTTTTTTTTTGTTGTTTTTAGGTATGAAGAGATTCTAGCACATCATTTGCATTAAGCGCCTTCCGAACTTTTCTATTTTGGATACTTTAAGCTTCAGCAGTATGCAGTGTTTATTGACTACAATAGCACACAGCTCCAGCCTGTAGACTTTCGCTTACATGACCAGTTTTTCCTCTGACTGACAGCTGGAGGTGAGCGGCGTACAGGAGTCGATGGGATTCTGAAGTTTGGGTTTGAAGGCCTGTTTCTGATGAGCCTCCTTTCTGACAGGAGAAATAGCGAGGAGCGAGACTAAATATACAGAGTCTGAGTCCTGGCAAGACTTTTTTTTCTCTCTCTTCCTTTTGTCATAAAAAATTCTGATGCAGAGCATGCGAGACAGACTGTGACACACGAACTGTGCAGAGTAGGACCGTGGGCGGACCAGCTCCTTGGGCCAAGACAAACACACACACAGATGCAAGGGGATCTTCCATCATTTGCAGAGAGATTCTCATTGCAGATGAGCAAAAAGTCGTCCTGTCTTTGGGATGTCGTCTCTAGGCAGGATTTTACTCTTGGCTCCTTGGGTGCCACGTTATTTCCATGAGGATGACTGCAAGTGACATCAGAAGTACTAAAAGTAGAAACGGGAGGATGGAGCTCTGGAAGGGGCTGCAGAATCTATATGCCTCCAGGTCTAAACAAACCCAAGAACACAACTGGATCATTTGTTCTCTGTTAATGCAGCAGAAAATATGACCTTGATAATGAGGGGGAGGGGGGGGGGGGGGGCAAACAGCTGTGGAATACGTGAGCGATGATTGTGCATGTTGTTATCATGCCATTATGCAAAATATTATGTAAAAGGCTTGTTTAGCAAGAGAAAGCTTTCAGGTAACACTCAACTTTCAGAAAAATACAAGAGTCAAGTCAGAAAGCTACGACTTGAGTGGTTTCTTTAAATATGCACAAACGCAGCTGTACCTTGGAGGCCGACGATTCAAAAAATATTCAAATCCCCACATCCTTGTGATAAATTGAACAGCTTTGAAACAAACTACGCTTTTTTGTCATCATTCAATCGTGTATTTGCAACAGAAGAAGAGAAGTCATGCTGGTACAGTTAGTTAAAGTCGCCCTGCCCTTGAATAGCTTCAGGCAGACAAAGAGGGAGCATGGAATTGTGTGGGTACAAAATCGTCTGCCAATATGTAGAAGTAAGATGGCGCTCGTTATTGAGGAAAGTCAGGGACTAAGATCATGCTGTGGACTCTGTGGTGGTTTTATAAACACTTAAGGACATGATGATTACAATAAGAGACAGGGCAGACATGTTTAAACAGCTGCCAACAGATGAGTTCAAATTCTTACTCTGCTTTTTAGATTGTGTTAAGTTCATGATAGTATTTATTTCACAAAATGTTAAACTGTAAGTTCAATCCTTGTAGTTGAGGTTCAATTGGAAAAAAATGTGGATAATGATTATCTTATCTGTTGGAGATAGCTCTTTGAACAACTTCAGTTTGGGAAAAACAAAGTTTAATTCTGTTGGATTGATGTCATCTTAGATTGACATAGTTATAGCTGTCTTGGTTAAACTTTAAGATAACAATGTGTTTCATATTACGCAAGGTGTTGAAATTTTTGTGTTTGGTAAAGGCCATCCTACCTTCAAAAGATTAGTCTTATAGCTGTCCAATGATTACTTTAGTATTAAATAAGATATGCCATAAGATGTTTTGCTAACAAAAAGCTCACTTTTTTTTTGTGACAGGCGATAAAATTCAGGCTGTTTGAGTTGAATTAGCCCAACTTTTCAAACAGTGAACAAGGCCCAACAATAACTCCACTGTTTGTTGCTTCACTATCCACAGAATGTATCAAATCCTTCCAGCTGACTAAAACACACAGAAAAGGATCAGTGTTTTCTACTTGAGCTGCGATGTGAAAAGTGCTGCTTGACTGTGAGGGGATGTCTGAACAGGGTTGTACATTTGAATAAAATTATTCATGTGAAGGTTGTTTTTGCAGCCTCAGTGTCCACGCTCCCGTCTTTAACGGTTTCACTGGAATTTATTGTAGCTGCATGAAACACATTTGGTAACGAGCTCATCACGAGCCGTGCTGATGGGACCCATCTGCACACCCGAGGGGTATAGTATATTTGTTTAGGAACAAAGAGTACCTCGGTGTTTGAACAAACAATAGATTGATAAGAAGATGTAAATAATTAAAGCACACAAACAACACCAATGGGTGTTCTCAGCCTAACATCACAAACAATAGATATGCATCTTATCTTTTGTTCTATTTTAGCACCTAGTGTGCTTTGGAAGAACTTGATGACAAAAAAGGTCAACAGGCTTTTTGTTTCCAAACTTTGATTATCTGGAAAGGTTGCATCAGTTCAGCTAAAAAGAATTCTGTAGAAGTAAAAATAGATAAAGGTTGTTAAAAACTTTACTTGGCACTTTGTTTTATTTGGGATAAAAGATGACAAAAGCGACATTTGCTTAAGGAAAAAAAAGATTTATGACAATCAAGTCAAAAAAGAGTGTCCTTGGTTTGGTTAAAATGAACCTATGGCTTGGATGGTTTAGGTTTATACTGTAGATGATTCATGGGATTTTATGGAGGGATGTCACAAAATTGAAAAGAAAAATGTGCCACTGAAAGACAGAGATGAATCAGAGGTAGAGTACCCAAAAGTTGTACTCACCTGAGAGTAGCACTATTTCAACATATTTTTACTCAATAGTAAAGGTTAGTTGTAAAAGAAATTACTCATTTAAGAGTAAAATAGTATTTTGTAAAAAGGTTACATGAGTAGTGAGTTATTGATTATAACATCTGATGTAATATTTTAAAATGTCATCAGACTGGCAAAAAAATAAAAAGTTATGTGCAAATTATAGTGTTTAAAAGTCTAAATCAGGGGTGCCCAAACTTTTTCCTCAAGAGGGTCAAAAATTAAAATCTACATGAGGGCTGCGGCCAAATGCAACAATTTAATAAATGTACAAATACAGTTTAAATAATGTCCTTTTTTAATGATTAAGCTACAGCCAGTGTGGCGACAAGTGTTTGTTTGTTTTTTTTGTTTGTTTGTTTGTTTGTTTGTCTTAACCACATGCACTTGGAGAAAGTTTGACATATACTCTGGCAGCAAAGGCTCATGGGACATTTTGCAAATTGATCAAATATGAGTTTTTGTGGTCTTTTAATAGTGTGAAAATCTACATGTGTGTTTAAATCTAATCTAAATGTCTCTTGTTGTTACTTATATTGCATGTTTAATCTTAATATTTTATAATTCAAAGATAAAGTCAGTACCATAAGTGAAAGTGAAGGGCCAAATCAAATGGCTTGATGGGCCAAATTTGGCCCGTGAGCCCCACTTTGGGCCCCTCTGGTCTAAATATAACAAAATTAATAGGAATAACATATTGTAATTACAAAATAACAAACTCCACCAGGAGAAACACTGTAAAATATTATCTTAACACTAAAAATAAAATACTTCCAGTGACTATATCTATAAACAACAAAACTTGTGTATAAACAAGATGTGATTAAAAATAACCTGTAGGTGTGTCTCTGGTGCTTTGGTTTAAACATGTTTGTATTTATTCAGTGAAATTACTTATAGTGGGAAGATAATTCTAAAATTTTACAAAAGTAAGAGTAGTGATATTTCATAATATTACTCAAGTACAGTAAAAAGTATGATTTGAAACAAAAAAAAGTTTACTCAAGGAATGTAATCAGTTACTATCCACCTAGGTTTACTTCATCTAAAGCTAATTTCTCCCTGCAACAAATTTCAAACATAATTCCGAAGAGAGTTTATAAAAAAAATCTAATGTTTGCAAGGGCTTTCAGTTTTGCGTCATTTGCAGGGTCTCTCATCAGGATTTGGAAACACATTTTAAAAAAGACATTGACCAATTTGAACTAGTAAGTGATTCTCTCATAGGGCTGATTGTTGGGGACAGGGACAAGATGGTGGGATCACTGAAAATCCTGGGTGGGCACCAAAACCAGAAGCCATATAAGAATTTAAGATTTGTTCTGCTGTTATCATAAATAGGTTACTTGAAAAATACAATAATGCATCATTTAAGGAATCACCTTCTTGAGGTTTGACTAATCTACCACTACTGTTCTACAAGTTCAGTAAGACTCCAACTGAGATATATATATATATATATATTTCTCAGTTGGAGTCTTACTGAACTTGTAGGTTTGCACAAACACCTGGTGACATTTTAGGCAGAATTTGCATGCATATTACATTGTGTGCTCTGGAGTTACAGAAACAAAATTCTAAAGAGTTTGAAAGGAATTTCTACATTGACATTTTAATTTTTTGAGACAAAAAAAAAGTTTCATTATTTTCCAAACAGCAAAGAAAAACAAAAATCAAAGCTTGTAAATATGTTGACATTTTGGAAACTTAAGGCAATTTGTTGCCAAGTTGGGAACATACTGGCTATAATGTTTGAGTCATGTTTTTTTTTTTCTTATTATTTGTTATTGTGTTATGTACAAAACAAGCCTATATACTATAAACTTAATTTAATATAAACTTTTAATATAAACTTTTCCTGGTAAATAAATGAGTTCTGGTTCAAATTTCTACAATTTGTTACAGATTTATTAGTAAAGATTTGTGTTAATATCCATTATTGTGCCTAAATTGGTAAAAACATCCTCCACAGTTCTCATGTAAGCCAAAATTTCAGGACTAAGCTTCTTATTCAACATTTAAAGTTTTCTGTTTTCCACCTCCTTTTCTCTGAGGGACCATGTCTAGGTTGGGGTCAGCAGTGAGGTCGAGTGGCACTCTGATGTTCCAGATGGGAGGACACTTATCTTATGACCAACCCCACTTGGCTTTATGCAGCAGACACACGCAGGACGTTTCCCCGACCCGCCCGGAAGTGGTCGCCCAGTAAGCTGTTGAGAATAGTGGCCACGCTTCAGATGCTGATGAATCAGATACTTTCTTCCCCAAGGTTACCTCTAACGGTTTAATCAGTTAAACTGTTTTTTTATTAGTTTTTTGTGTTTTTTTTTTAGTTGTTGCACAGCAGTCGGGCGTTGATGATGATTGTGTCTGAGTGTCTGCACCACAGGGGGGGTTAGAGGTCAGGATGAGCAGAAACTCAGTGGGACTGGTAACACCAGAGTCATTCTCAAGGACACAAAACAGCTTGAATCTCCTGTTTGCTGTGTGATCACTTCATTATTCACAAAAGACACAGATTTTCCTCTCAATTGGTGACTGGCCTGTTTTTTTTTATAATTGTGTTATAAACGGTGAACATCAATAATGGAGGTTTTTTTTTGTCCTAAGTTTATTTATTTTTTGATTGTTTGTTGTGGACGGTTTAATCTATTTTGGATGAATTATCTGTTTATGCCAGCTGTAGAATTGTATTTATCCCTGGGGCTCAGAGCAGCAGGTTAATTAAAGCTTATCAATGTTACATTTCTTCCTCCCACCCCTCCACCACCACCACCACACTTTATTTGATGAGGACCTCATAGAGGAGGAGCACTGCATTACTGCTACACAGCTCCTCCAGCTGTTTAACCAACTGCAGTGTATTTAAACAAGGAAATCGTGAGTGTTTGAGGAGCATCACTACAAAATAAAAGCTTACTTTTTAAATTGTATGAATAAAACGTAATGCTCATATTTGTGCTCCCCATTGTACTGCAGTTTAAGGTAGTTCACACAACATGTAACACTTTCTACCTAAACTGTCCAAAAAATAAGTTGTTCTTCTTGTTTATTTAAACAAGTTGAATTTAAACGTGTTTTATTTTGAAACCTCCGAGAGGAAGCACTTTTGTTAGTTGTAACAAAATTGAATTTCGTTCGCCGTAATCCACGGCGACAGCATGCAAATGACCGAGCAACTCCAGTGCGTCTCAGATTGGTTAACTACACAGAGCGCGTGAGGTGCAGCGCGAGAGCAGGACATTGCGCGCGTGCCTACAGTGGCTTCCTTTTTTTTTTTTTTTTTTTTAATTGCTTTATAAACTGAGAAAAAAAAAATCAGAAGAGGTGGGCGTTTCAACGTGCACCCTCCCCCCCTCGAACCGTCAACTTTAAACCGTAATTAAACTGTGAGGAGAGCTGCGCTCAGCAGCATCCCGGGACCGGAGCCTGAAAAACGAGGAGCCTCCGCTTTGGAATAAATTGGCATCCCGCGCGTGCGTTGGCAGCAATAAGTCCGCTGGACCGGAGGAGGACAAGAAAGAAAAGGCAACGGGGGGGAGGCTAGAAAAAACCAAGTTTTCCCCTCATATTTCATTTTTTTTTTCTCTTTATCGGACCGTAGAGGGACACTCAAGTCAACTGTGTTCCCCTGTTTATCATAATGGACCCAGTATGTTGACATTTGGACTACCTTTCTTCCTTTTTCATCAGTTTTAGTCGGTAAGTCACGAAGCAGAGTTGGAACATGCGTGTTTACTTTACTTTTAATGTTATTACTGTTTTAATGAGCTGGTTTTTAATGAACTCATGGGACCAATATGGGCAGGTTCATATAGTAGCTCGTCATTCATCTTTTTTGGGAGTGCTTGAAGTTAAAAGGAAAAAAAAGACCTGTAAGTTTTCCCGAAGGGAAAGCGGGTGGGCTTCAGCACCTCCAGCACACCTGGCTGTCTGCCACACACAGCTACTGTATTCCCAACATGCCGTGCTGCTTTACTGCGCCGATACACCTACACTCTGCTCCTTCTTACACTAAAATATGGTCAAAGTTAGCTGGAAGTGCTTTTTTTTTGGGGGGGGGGGGGGGGTTTCAAACTAGCTACAATAAAAACGTCCTGACATTATGAATCCTAACAGACTCTCAATTGTTTTCGAATTGAAGCTAAATTCGGACGCAATTGGTCACAGGTGTTTATTAATTAATACACGTTACGTCACGGCTCAGCTCAGCCAATCAAAAAAAACCCACCAGCACTGCTGTATATCACGACTAATTAAGTCCAGCTGCGTTTATTCTCAGTTTAATAAGTCGCACTTTGTCCTCCAAGGCTGAACTATTTTTTTTCTTCTTTTATTAAATGAGTTGATGGCTCTATTTAAATCAAAGTTAATAAGGAAAGGCACTGTTTAATTAGGTTGCGTGTAGCATAATTGAATCTGGACCCCAATTTTTTGCTTGAATGAATTGACAGTTAATAACCAAAATGGATTTGGTGTCTGTCACTGTATGGCTTGAATGTATGGTAGGAAAAGCACAAGTTATTCTCCCTTCACAGCAAAAAAAATCATCCTGTGTAATCTGTTGTTTCGCCAGGTTTTAATGTGATAGGAGTAATTGCTCAGCTCTGTTTTAAAAAAAATATATATAAATAAATCTCCACAAATCTAGTTCTGCGGTGACAGTAGTACCCAAACTGTTGGCAGTGAAGTTTGTGTTTGACCAGGTGTTGTAATGGGGGAACAGTAGCCAAAGGAAACTGGCAGCTCAGTGGTTGAGCTTCAGGCCAGCGGAACTTACAAACACACTTACAAAACGGCATGTTCAGGCAGAGAAATTCTCTCTCCACAAAAAAAACAAACAGAGAAAAGAAATCAGCAGGGTGCATGGGGAGGAAAAAAAAAAGTTGAATCAATAACCAAAATAAATCCAGGCTGCACAGAGGGCCCTACGGAGTTGAACATTCTCTCGTCATAATTATCATTTCTCCTGGACTGCAGTGGAGGGCTGCGGGCGCTGGCAGGGATCTCTGCAGCTCGGTGGGTGTAGTGCTGTTGTTTGACTTTGCAGGGCAAGCCACATCACTTCCAATTCAGAGTGTGGGAGGGGGAAGAAAGGCGACAATTCCCGTGGTAATTGGTGCCTGGGAACCTCGTCTCAGCCGGTCGTATAGGGAACATACACCAGGCAGAGGATGCACGGAGGAAACCCACACTGAAGCAGCAGAGTGCAGAGGTGTTGGTGGCGGTGGGGAGTCTGATCTGTGATCCCATGTCACAGTGAAATGAAACAACCCCCTTTTTATTTTCTGGACTCAACAAGGCTCGCTGTCTTGCACTCTCCTCTTTTTCATCATTCTAGACTTTATAGAAATCTCAGTCGGTGACCTTTAAGTGCATGAGAAAAAGAGAGTCCACTCTGTTTCACTTCTAGACTTTTACATATTGAGGCGTAATAAAAACCATCTTTACAGCGTTATAAATAGATTTAAATCCAATCCATCAAGTGTACAAAACCACTCCACATATTCCCCTATGTTATTATTCATTAAAGGAAAATAAGGCCTAAATTGCTGCTTCGATAAGATTTAAGAAGAAAAGTAGCAGCCCCGTGCCTCATTTACCAGGATAAATGTCATGACAGGACAATAAGAAAAAAATCTAAAGAAGTATGGCTTGTTAGGAAAGGTTGCAACAAATAAAGTAGTTTCTGTCTAAAAAGGAAAACATGGCAGAACAACTTTAAGTGTGTAAAATTACATTTGAATGAACCCCAGAACTTTTAGAACCATGCTCTTTGGTGAGATGAGACCAAAGCACAGTCCACAGTGCCATGTTTGGAGAAAACCAAATTCTTCATCCTAACTGTCAAGCATGGTGGTGGAGGGCTGATGGTTTGCGCACCCTGAAGTCTTTGAGTCAACCATGAGCTCTTATGTATGTAAACCAAAAGATTCTAGAGTCAAACATGAGGCCATCTGTCTGACAGCTTAAAGGGAGGGTATTATGCAAAATAGAATTTTTGGAGACTTAAAGTGGGCCTATTATGATAAATTCTTTTTTTTTTTTTACATGTTTTTATATTTCAATTGGGGTCTTTGCTGCTTCTAGAAATAGTCCAACTTCCAAAAAAACGTTTTTTGAAATCTCATTATCTGAAAATGATTTTGTGTTTTAAATCTATGTTTTGTGCGCATATGTATCCTAACTATGTTCAAGGAACCATAAATGGTCCCCTTTGAAATCATGTAATAACTTTGTTTCCTTATCAAAAACATACCCAGACTGTTGCTTTGACTCATTCATGCATGTTTGAGAAATCCTTGTGATAGCCGCCTTAACGCTCGCTGGTTAAGGCGGCCTACATCTAGGCCGCCTACATAGGCGGTATATTTACCCAAAGCTCCTCCCTGAAGCTCAGTCAGCAGCCAAGGCCCTGCTCCACAGAGCACCCCTCCCCTATGCCTCCCCCACGCCACTCCACCAGACTAGAAAAAACGTGTCTTAAAAATGGTGAATGTTCATGATTTCATTGTAAAACATAGTTTCTTCATAAAACGTAGTTTAACATTAACATATTTGAGAGGATGACTGGGAGATATATTATCAAGCTGAAACATCTTGTAAGAGCTTCTGTGCTCGCTTCGGTACTTCAGAAAATGTTCTTTACGGGTCCAATGTGGGATTATTTGAGTAAGGTTCAACTCAATCCTGACTTGCCACTTTCCAAAACAGATATCATTTAATGTTGCTTCTTTTTTTTCCAACAAAATATAACACTCCTACAAAAGGTTGCAAACTTCCTGTTAAGCATTGTTGTGAAGATGTGCTGAAGTGGGAGTGTCAGAAATGGTAGGAGGTTCTTAAAAAGACAGAGGCCAATGTCATCATTTATTTTTGTATGTACAGTTTTTCATAACAACCGAAGGCAACATAGTTATTTAATTAAGGTATAGAATTGAACTATGTGCTTGTAAAATG
The DNA here is from genome assembly GCA_031762495.1 of Anablepsoides rubrolineatus. NCBI lineage: Eukaryota > Metazoa > Chordata > Actinopteri > Cyprinodontiformes > Rivulidae > Anablepsoides > Anablepsoides rubrolineatus. The sequence goes on along the minus strand of JARVGW010000357.1, from coordinate 3,056,340 downwards.
CATCCTACAAGCTTGATCAAAGTGAAATCATGCAAGAAGACAATGACCTAAAACACAGCTGCAAATACTCAAAAGAATAGCCAAAAAAAAAAAAGCTAAGTTAAAACCAAGCTCTCAACTTGACTGATCTTAGGAGCTAAACATCACTTTCAATGATTTGAACAATGATGCAAACAAGAGTGGGGTACATTTCCTCCATGACGACTCAAGCAACTGATAGTTATATATAAAAAGATGGCTTCAAGTTATTGCTGCTGAAGGAGGTTCTATGAGCTGTTCAATCATGAGGTTTATTTAATTTTCCCTCTGCACTTTTTTTTTTCATTTTGGTGTTATTTTTGTTATTCATAAATAAAGACAAAATGGAATCTGTTGTGTAACACTTGAAGTCAGATTTGAATAATTTGATAACCTTATAAAAAGTTAGATCACTTCTATTATGTCCTGTTGTAGAAAACCTTGAAACTAAATGAGGGTGGGCTTTCTCTTTCTGCTGACTGCATGGCCAGGAGTGCAGGGGCTTTTCAACGCAGGTTGTTTGTCAGTTTTACTTTATATAAACCTTAAAAGTCGGTTTAAATCGAAGTCAACGACCAGGTCTTGTGAAATGTACCTCCTTTCTGTGCATCTGTGAAACGAGGCACACTGTATCATTAAAAGTAGCTCTTCCCTGTTTGGGCTTAGTCACCCCGTGGTTGTATTACTGTTGTCCAAGAGTGTGTTATATCAAACACCTGCGAGAAAATAGCCCCTTTCACCAGCAGCGCTTCTCGCTATAAACCTCTCTTTTAAAAGGAATATAGGAGGCCGGAGCTCCAGGCCAGTCATCTTTTATTGGAGTCTGGTGAGTCAATAGAGTCCACACAGGGCTCCTCATTATGGGTTTTCCACTTGGGGCATTCAGTCCAAACGTCCAAATATAGGATTCATCCATCCATCCAACCATTTTCTTTCTTGCTTTTTCCTTTCTGGGTCGCAGGGGAGCTAGTGCCTATCTCTAGCAGACACTGTGCAAGAGGTGAGGGACACCCCAGACAGGTGGCAAGTCCATCATAGGGATACATAGAGACAAATAACCATTCATGCTCTAACTCACACATAGGGACTATTTAAAGCTACCAACTAACCTAAAATTAACCCAACTAAACTGTGATGGAGCAAAATTGAACATTCCTTTTATTCTTAAAAGAAGGCACCTAAATAGCTGCAGACAATCATCACAGGTGTTCTGTCTGCGGCGCTTGTGAGTATTAAAAGAACAATGCTGGAAGGGAAAGTAGCTCATGCAGCACGAGGAGGTATTCAGGACAACACCTGACTGCCTTTGTTTGAAACGCGACGGTCTGCCCCGTGGCGCAATCCACGTTTCTTATGAAGCGTGTATTGTCTGTAAATGCTGCCGCCATGATTCCAAGAATCTGATCAGAATCTAATCCATGTCATCTATAAATAGAGACTTACTGGTAATGTTTTTTACTTTTTAACTGTCTTTAAAGCATCTGTCCTGATTCTAACATGTACTTTGAATGCTGTCCAGCAGCTTTAATTATCCTCTGTAGCATTCCTACTTAATTGGTCTACAGAGGTCTTGTTCAGACGGATGGTTTGGGTCAACTCAAGCCCCCATACTTGTTAAGTCATCAAGCACTCAATTAAGTCAGCCACAGTATCAAAGCTGGGAAAAAAAAGAAAAGGACTACAAGCAGGTGCAATGTATTTAATTTAAAACTAGACTCCTTTAGGTTGTCTTCTAACCTAAAAGTTCTTGAAAAACTGAAAGCAAAAGATCAGATTGTTTGAAGCAAAATTATGTGTGAAGGTCATAAAAATTAAAATAATAGTTTGGTAATTTTTGGAGTGATGTGATAGCTATTGGCACTTTGCACCATATCAGCTTTTACATCACTCTGACAAATAACATAGGAATGAATAAAAAGTAGAAGGTCCACCAGTCTAGCCAGGCTGGATGTTTTATAGCATTTGTTTTAGACAACAAAAAACAATATCTTGCTCAAAAATACTTTGATAGAATGCCATATAAGTAAAAAACATAACTTTCTCACGCACAATTTAGTTTGTCATGGGTTTTATTGGCTGAACAAAGTTCATGTTACTGCATAAAATGTAGGTGTGCTAAGGTGACTAAATGCATCAGTTCACCTCATCAGGGATGTCAGTCAAAATGTTTAAGCAATTCCTGGCAGGGCAAAAAAAAAGTTAATTTGTGCTGGCAATTTAGATTGTGGCTTTTGACCTAGTAGGGTAAAGCTGTGAGTTTTCACATATTTCTCAACTTTTCTTCTTGATATAGGGCTATATAAGTTTAGGCCATTTATCATTACTTTTGTGTTTTTAATGTTAGCATCTATGCCAATTAAATAAACATATTTATATTAATTATAACAGGTCATTTTTTAATGAGACTTTATATATATATATATATATATATATATATATATATGTATGTGTGTGTGTTTTTTTATGTAGTTATGACCGTAATTATCATGCAGCCTCACCATCCATAGCTGTAAAAATCCTAATTAGGCCTCATTTTTTTCATTTAACAACACCCCAGAATATCTGAACTATGTTTTTAAGTATCAGGATATTTGTGGCATTCTCAACAGTGTGGAATAGAGCTATTTCTAGTCTTCCAGGATTTTCTTTTCATTTATTTATTTATTTTGTTTTCCTCACTCATCTGCCTCCATCTGCTCACTGTTAAAATCTGCTGCTTCTCTGAATGGCTGTTCCGGTCAGTCTCGCTGTTTCCCCTGCCGCAGACTGGATTTCCTTTTAATTCTGAAAATCTGTATGCTCCGAGAGTCACATGGGTGGAGTTTTAGTCTCATTGGCACTGCATCATAAAGCATCTTGCATGGCTCTCCGTGTGATACAGGAATGGATTATGAACAATTTGAGCGACGTAAGATTTAGGGTCATATCTGTACAAGATAGGCCTGTCTAATCAATAAAAGCAACACCTAAGATGCTTATCGTTTGGCCTCTATTGCATTTTTTTAAAACACAAAACATGAGGACAATCAGTGTTATTTTTTGTGTGGTGGGAAAGCTGGAATTTACTCACAAGGCTTAAAGCTTAACTTTAATTTTTTAAACATGTAAAGGCTTAACTGCCACAAACCGTCTCAGTGCCTTATGAGAACAATAGTCTAGACTTTGGCAGTTTGACAATCAGCAAAACATAAAACAAACAGATGTGACTGCCTGTGGCTCATAGTTTATTTTTAGAGCTTTTTAACTAATTGTCACTCTTAACAGCTCACATTAAGTTCTTAACTTCTTATTATGAAGGCCACCAGTAGGTCGACTTTCTAAAAGTTTGTTCAATTAGTCAACATAGCAGGGTTCTGTTGAAGAGCTGTGAGCTAACACTTTGATACAATTAGCACCTGCTGATTTGAAGATGCTACAAAAGAAGTACCTGATGGTTTAACATGTCATAACAACACTACACTTTAACTATGTGTGAGTTTAATTTGAGATGCTCCAGCCACAATGGGTGTTGTGCCATAAAATGCACTCCTGCTTGGAAAAGCTTTGCAGTATTTGTGGAAACTTGGCGTACTGCTGCCACTTTGATTATTGTTGGCAGCATTACTACAAGGTGCTGGTGGAAAAATGAAAAGTTATTTTATTAAATGATAAAAATATTAGGAAAATGTGGCTCCTTTGAAAATCTGTATCAGAAATGAGGTCTATCTTTGTTTTGTGGGTAAATAAAATATAAGTATTGAAGTATAGCTCCACAAAAACTAAAATATTGAGCACTCGTCTAGACTGTTGCTACCAAGTTATTAGTGCCCCTCAAAGAAAAAAAAAACATGTTTGTTCTGACTTTCTTACACAGCTGCTAATTTTATTGAGTTTTCTGAACAATTTCATCTCCAGCTGGTAAGTCCTGTTGGTGACTCACTGCAGAACAGAAAAGTGTTGCTGTTTAAAAGCGACAGCAACGGAGACAACACAGATACATACATCTGTTGGGCGCAGATGGGTCTCCGTACAAAAATGCACCTTGATGCCACTGTGCGCTGGTGTAATGTGCATGCTCATTTCTGGAGAACTAATTAGTGCGCATTAGTTAAACAGACCATTTGAAATGCAAGCCTGCTAAATCACACTTGCCAGGGGAGGCGAACCATCTCCCTCCCTTCGTTATGCAGAGACCTTGTGCTTCTATTATTAGTTCTACTATGCATATGTTTTCTATTAGAAATGAAAGCCCACCAGTAGAGGACAGTAAGTCAGGAGACTTTATACCTTACGAGGTATTGAAGCTGGACTAGTCTATTCTTACATAGCTGTGTTGGTATATTGTGTTTATATATTGCTGTACGATCAGCTGTCAGAACTACACAACTACATGATAGAATTTCAAAAATAAATGAGCCATTAAAGTTGCTTCTGAAAATGCAATTGACTTTTCTTTATTAAAGAGTAACTTACCCCAAAATTAATTTTTTTAGCTGATAAACTATCTAGAATGTGTCTAAAATGTACTATCTCTGTGCTAATTTTGACGTTTTTGTTCGTATTTGTTAAAATCTGTAATATTTGGTCTAAAAACAATTTTTTACTGCATACTATGGGTTGAGCAGTGGTACTGCAGTCTAATTTACATATTGGTTAATGGCGGTACACGATGACATCTCTGGTACACGGTTTTGTCACAGCGGCCGTGTTCTGGAATAAAAGCCTCTCTCACAGACACGCCCCTGCAGCAGTCAGGAGGAGGAACAGCTAGCATAGCATGATCGTCTGTTACAGCTTCGTATAAGCATGTTGGCAGCTAACATCACCCGAACACAATCACACACACAGACACACAATGCCTCAGCAACACAAGGCTTCATGTATCGCTGAATCCACCTTTGAACCAGCAGCTAAATCTGATAAGACTTTAGCTCAACTGAGCTCCACAGCCTGACTGCCTCTCACAGCCTCCGGTGAGGAGAGGAGGAGGCTGACTGCTGCGCTGCTATGTTGAACCAGCAGGTTCTCATCTGCCTCTTATCAGTCATAAAACAAACTGAGCTAAATTACTCATAGATCCTCTTTGTGGTTCTATATTGATTTAAACAAATTAAAAGTTTTTTTGTCACATAGTTTTGATCGAAACTAAACCACACACAGACACACGCTGTACATCCAGTCCACGATCAGCTCATCAAACCAGATCTGAACTTCAGTCAAACAAGACCCAAACTTTTTTTTTTTATTTGTGATCTAAACTGTGATCTTGGAGCAGAGCAGCTGCAGCACAGGTTTTTTCTATCAGGCTGTCGAGCCGCTCCACCTCTGCTGTCCGGGGCTGGAGTGGTCTGACATGGACAGAACTCAGCCGAGGCTGCGGTAAAGAGCTTTTTGTCCTGAATTATCACAAGTCAGTCCCAGACTGAGCTGACTTGTTCATTGTAAATTAAATATGTCATGAATCATTGTGTATGTCATGACACTTTACTTTTTACAAAACATAATTTGTTTAGAACAATCAGAAATGTTAGCTTGTCAAATTAAGCTAGCTGTCTGTCACGTTCTGGCCACACCTCCTCCCTCCTCTCTCCTGCACTACCCAAATATAATAGAACATTTTAAAAATGTTTGTGCACATACAATGCAGCAACTTAACATATTCCATGCTCAAATGCATGCATATAACAGTTGTACTCTTGTTTATAAATATGAAGACAAAACATTTGAAACAAAAAAAAATACACTTTAGAGAGCTGAAGTGCAGCAACACAAGACAACTTAAGTGCAGACTCCAACGTCACCCAAATGTGGCCCGCAGACCACCAGTTTCCCATTTCTGCTGTGTATAGAGTGTATAAAAGGTTATCAAACATTCATCAGAATTTGCAAAAAAACATTGTATAGATCTAAAAAAAAAAAAGACCCCACAGAGGCTGGCAGTTTTGTCACCTGAATTATTATAGATTATTTTAATCAAAATAACTGCAGATTGGCTGACATTAAAATGAACAGAAATCATCAAAGTTCTAGGTGATGGAGAATTAAAGAAGAAAAAGCAAAGACCATTAAGCATTATCAGCAAAACTGCGACATGATATAAGTTAGACTTATGACCTTTACTGTCAAAAGCTATTATTGATAACAAGCCTTTCATATTCACCTCACCCCACAGCTTTATGAGCTGCTTGTGGCTCCAGCTTGCAACACTTACTTTGACAGAGACAAGCACAAAACATGATTCAGCTGAGTTCATTTTCCTTAAAAGTAATGCAGTGAACTGTCGAAAGGATCGCGTGCCGCAGCACTGTACAGCATGACCACAGCTCCATTTGGGTCATCATTATCTGCACACTGTGGGTATTAGTTCACTGCTAAACTCTGACAAATGTTCAGATGATAAAAATATGTTTGCCTGCAGGGCTCTGACCATCATGTGCGCGAAGCGTGCAAAATCAATGAGTACCACAGGCGGATTTTCTCTTTGGTATGGATAGTGAATGTCACTGTCATTCAGCAGTTTATCAGACTGTTGGAATGTCTAATTCATGCTAAAAATAGAACAACATTACACACTGGAACCAGTTAAAAAAGGCTGTGTTTTCTTAAGTATTGGAACATTAGTTTTATTAAGCCGGATTATGCAAGTAAGTCTTAAACATATAGAATAGATGGAAAATGTAATCAAGAGAAAAAAGGAAGTTTAGGTACACAAGGTGATAGGCCTACTTGTCATGCACCAATTGTTCAGATCTTTTAAAATGGGGTTCTATAAAAGGTTAATTTATGTGTCGCAGACATCTCTGTGGAAAAAAAAATGGTGTTGAGCTTAAATCAGACAAGATTGATTAGATTTGATAGTGGCTTACACTATTACCTTACAGCAAAAAGGTCCTAGGTCATAGCACTGGGATGGGCTTGACTTTTTTCTGTGGATTTTGCATGTTCTCTTCTTGTTTGTGTGGGCTTTTCACACGGTACTCAGGTTTCCACCTATAGTCCAAAAACATGCATGTTAGGCTGCCCCAGTTCTTCCTTGCCTGGGTAAATAAAGGTTATTTGAGAAGGTAAAAATATGAAAAATTTTACTTGGAATAAACAACATAAACTCCCAGGTAAATTTGGGCCATAAATCACTTACTTTGTATACAGTGGGGAAAATAAGTATTTGGTCAGTCACCAATTGTGCAAGTTCTCCCACTTAAAAAGATGAGAGAGGCCTGTAATTGACATCATAGGTAGACCTCA
>JARVGW010000357.1:3036321-3046869 GCA_031762495.1 Anablepsoides rubrolineatus | reverse complement strand
TTATGTTTGTGGTTGTAATGTGACAAAATATGGAAAAGTTCAAGGGGTATGAATACTTTTGCAACCCACTGTATAAGTGATAGTGATGTAAAGATTTAGAAATGAAAAATACCTTTATAGCAAACCTTCTAATCTTCACCCCTTTTGGACTAGATGGTTTTAGAGATAAGCATCATAAACAAAAGCACTTTTCGAATTCCTTGGTGTTCATTTGATTTTTCTTTCATCATTTAATGTGTGTCACTACAAGAAGTCAGAGTAAAACAAAAGATGGCTTTTGTGGTGTCATTATTTTATTTCCAAATTTGCACACTTGACACTAGACACTGAATATTTGACAATCACAGGCAATCCCTTGCAGTTGTCTGGCCAGTTTGGTCAGAAACAATTTATTTGTCCAAACTGAGGTCACTCAAAAAGCTACCTAGGATAAGTGAGACATTAATTTTTGATGAGACCTTCACAGAAGTCCACTTCCAAAAAATCTAAACTATTGCTTTTATGTCTGCCTTGCTGAAGTGTTCATCAGCAGAAAACAGCATCATTAGCATCCGCAGAACTTGACTGTTTTTAAACCCGAGCTCAACCTTTGAAGTAGATCCCATCATTAGAACGTTGTATTCACTATTAATCAGTGGCCATATCCAACTGGTGGCAAGAAACAATAGCCTATCAATTCTCTGTAGTGGTGAATATACATGTGTGTTCATGACACCTGTGTATCTTTTTGCTACAATCATAGTGTCTTGATATTCTTCTGAAAAGGCACTGCTCTCATGATATAATGGGGCGTCTCACTGCACTGAAATGATACAGTTTAAAGCTGGCTCAAATGAAGTGTGAACAGGCTTTTATTGGTTTGTAAGTGGCCAAACCCTATTGCCTGTGCTACAGCAGCTGTACAGGCTGAGTGTGTGATAGATATTCTGCAGATCTTACCATCTTTGTGCCCACCTCTGGTCTGTGCTGCTTTTGATTTTTGAATGAGGTGGCCTCCCGTACGAAGAGAGATCTTCACTAGATACCTAATTGAATTGCCTGAACAGCAAGAGACGCAAATTTGAATCTGTACACGGGTGTGCAATTGAAGACTGGTACCGGAAAAAAATGGTTTCATCTCCTCCGCCCGTCACACCGAATTCCATGCAGCATTGATTGCCTGAAAAATGGATCCTTTAGAGAAGTCTGTTTGAAAAACAGAAGATGGAGTGTGGCCAGATATTGCCTCCCCTCAACAGCACTGATAACATATGTTAATAGTTTTTTTTATATCATCCTGTATTGTTCTGCCAGGCATCAGGTGACAACATTGAGAGTTTTGGACACCGTGACCACCATCTGACTCCTGAACAAACAGAATGATCACAAATGAAATGGCCTCACTAAAAATCTGTTCTGGAGGCTAGTTTCACAATTAATGTATAAAGGCTTTTCTCTAAACAAATAAGCCATATTTAATAAGTTTAACAAATTACAATTTCAGTTTTCCATCCATAAATATTAGTTCATCTGACAATCACATCTCTCAATTTTCTGCATGTGACTGATGGGACATCTGGACATTTTTTTTTTCTTTTTAAGCAACTCTTTTAAACATCCCTCTTGGGTTTTTTTTTATTTTTATTTTTTGGAAGTAATTTTTAAACATACAGGCTTGGAAAAAGGAAATAGCGGTACACTGTGATGATCTATATGGATCCTCTATTGGTGGACTGCAGTCCAGAGCCAAACGACAATGAAGTCTTATCTGGACAAACATTGTCATATATAAAACAATACTAACCTATGTTTTCTTGCATTTACAATATTTAATTTTAGGCTTTCTTATTCTGTCTTTTTTGTAATTTCCACAGCCTCGCTTTCTTTGGTAGAAGTATAAGCCAAAGAAAGCAATATTATGAGTGAAAATCATCATGGCTGTAGGACTCAATTACAGTCAATTCAATCCAACTACAGAAGAGACGTATACAATACATTATAAAATTCCAGTTGGCCCAATCTTCCATCCTGAGCAACATGTAGGCAACAGTGAAAAGGAACAACTCCAGTTGAACAAGAAGGAACCTCCAGCAGAACCAGGTTCTGAACAAGCTGCCATCTACCTTCGCTGATTTAGGGTTGAGAGAAAGAGACACAAACAAAGGCAGACGTGTTGAGCCAGGAGCATGTAGTTTATGTGGGAAGACAAGCAGAGAATACAAAATTAGTGACACCAATAATTTGTAAAGATTGTAAAGACAAGCAGCAAAGTGAAAAAAATGTGGTTAGTATGTTCTCCAGCAGTCTAAGCCTATAGGAACATAGCAAAAGGACTCCTGCAGCAGTATTTTGGCTTAACTGAAGCCTTTATAGAGAGTCTTTAGAAAGGCAGATAATAAAGACTAACTTACTATTTTGTGTTCAAACTTATTACTATTACTGTTACTTATTTTATTTATCATCAGTTTTATACTAGCTCACCCACAATCCTGCAGAGAAAAGATATTAAAGAAAATGGATGGATCAATTTTTATTTGTATTCTGTTTGACTATATTTTATTTTAAGACCCATGCTTGAAAATCTTCTCTTTATGCAGATCACTGAATATTAATTCAAGCCCACTGATGTAGCACACCCAATTCTACATGATGTATTACAACAGCCGATAAAGGTTACAGGAAATACCTTCAACTTTCTTATTCTGTTCAAACTAATCCTGATTTTGTAAATGATCCCTAATTAGTTTGTGTCTGTAGGATTTTTTTCCCTGTTATGGTGCATCACTCATATTGTTTCTCATGGCAACTCAGAGCACAGACCCATCCCTGGAGGCAAGAACGTGCTGCTAATTACTCTGGTGTGTTTCATCTGAAGTTGTGGTGGATTCTCTGTGGAACGGGGGCAGAGAAGGGAGGTCTAGAAAGATTATTAGTACATTCAGTTAGACCGAACGCGGTTTATGGTGCACTGCAGGGCGAGAATTCAATAACATTTATAGTGATTTATTTATTTTATTTTGGTAAGAACTTTGCATTAAAGTGGCATTATTTGGAAGTCGTTGGAAATGAGAGCAAGTGTAGATCTTTCATGACTGGAATTCTGAGTGTGACCTTGCAGTTCATGTGTGAATAGTGATGACTTGGATTTAATTGATAATTTTGATTTAACAGCACACGATTAGATTTAGGCTTGGTGTGGGGGTGTAGGAGAACAGAAACTACCTTAAATTTAGCCCTAAATTAGCCTGGAATCCAACAACCCACAACCTGTCTAAGCTCAAAGATGAACACACCCACACCTCGTTGAGTTTCAGCTGGGAGGAACTTTTGTTTTTCTCCTCCAACTTGAAGGTTCAGTATCACCAACTCATTGTGAGTCACAGGACTGCTTCTCTGACAAACAAGGCTCACCCAGTCCTGCTAATATAAAGGCCCAGCAGAAGGAATGCACATTGCCCCCCACCCCCCTTTTCATGCTATAATTTTAACCTAAGATCTTTGTTGATCAGTTCTGGCCAGTTTTGTCAAACCTTCCGAATAACTTTTTGAGCACTCTTGTACAGTTTTGTAAGATGTCTTTCTCGGAATGTGTGCCATGAATAACTCAGGCACTACTACATCAAATTTCAGCTCAAGATTTGTAAAAGTGAGTTCTAGCCATTTTTGTGGCTTTAAAGGTCAGTTGGCTGTGGCAGCCATTTTGAATTGGTTGGCTCTAAAGGACAATTCCCAATGGACAGTGATTAAACCTTCTCTTCATATTTATAACATTTTCATACTAGACACACAGAGACATGGACAGCAACTGTATTGTCTGCCTTTGCCTTTTGGTGGTGGGCGATAATGAATCTTTCCAAAAAGCTAATCAAATTCAAAAGCACAAAGCGCTGTCATCTTTCTACATCTTAGCCCTTTGAAGAAGTCTGTTAGTTACCAGGTTATATCCAGTTCCTCCTTGATCTCAGGAAAATGTCAACACTTCTCTACCAGTCCACGGAGAGTCTTAGCCTTTGATCTGTTTTGATGTTAGTCAACTTAGTTTATTGGATTTAGAAATGATGCTGATATTGCTTATCATTAAAATCACTTCTGAATATTCCTCGTGACATGTGGTAGAAACTCTGCTTGCACACAGTGTTGGGGTTGTCTTCTTCAAAGCTTGTTTTCAGCAGAAAGTGCTATCTGTGTGTTCCTCTAGACTGATTGGTTCAGGCTGGCTTTGAGTTTGCAGGTTAACTCTGAAGGCCCCTCATCAGTCATTCACAATGCCTGCCTTAAATGTTGCTTTGACATCAACCGGAGTGACTTTTACATCGCATGACTCACACCGAGAAGGTCTTAAGTCCGATGAGTCAGCACGTATTAAAGGGCAAAGAAATCAGTCAAATGCGAGTCATTTTTGTAAAATGTAGCACTATCCCCATGGTGAGTCAGTGAAAAGACACATTCTCACTCTCATTTCTTCACACGCTGAGAATGTATCTGTTCCAGCACATCAAGCTGATAAGTAAAAATTTAACGTTATGGCTCATTTTTATAGGATTTAAAATCCAGTAAAGGAGATGGTGTTTTTATTGGTCTTTACCGTCAAAAGGCAAACAATATTGTTCTTGCTTGTGTATGTGTTTGTGTGTATTTGTTTGTCTGTCTGTAAGCAAAAATATCTCATGAACCATCAGAAAGATTTTAATGAAACTTTCAGAAAGTAATAATAGGATGGACATCTACAACTGATCCAGTTTTGGAACAAGTCCATATCAAGATGACCACCCTACCTAATCAATATTAGACCCCAAAGAAATGATTATAAATCATTAAATCTTGCAGATAATGACCCAAAATTAGATGTTGTAGTAGCTGAGAGTTGTTTGCAAAACATACCCTAAACATGACATCTAGAAATATGAAAAAATAAATATTTATACATTTTTGACAAAAACAGCTTTCCATAATTTACCTACATAAGATATTTGCTATGGCATGAAAGGGTGTGGGCAATGTGCATTTCTTCAAGGATAGCAAAGTTATTTATTTTGTTCTGCAGGGCATAAATGCTTTGATCCATGATGGGCTTGTATTGTCTTTGCACATATAATCACCTACTAAAACTTGCATTGCATCACCTCTACACTCATGAAATTCAAGTATTTTTAGCACAGGAATCTTTGGATTGATGTGGCTGAATGTCATCTACCGGTCATTTTGAAATGGAGTGATTGTTTAAAACAATTTATTTGATTCATGTGTTCTGAAAAACTCAATGATCTTTTTTTTCTCTCTCTCTCTGTCTCTTTTCTCTCCCTCTCCCTCTGCCCCTGCCTCTGTTTTCACAGATATCACAGACCGAAATGCAGCCCTGTATCATTTTCATCGGCTTGTTTCTCACTGCGGCTCAATCCCAAGATATCCATCCCTTAAAGCCATCATCCTCCATCAGTGAGTCTTGTGACTCCTTGTGCTCCTGTGAGGCGAAAGATGGGATCCTTCATCTCAACTGCGAGCAGAGGAACATCAGCAAAATCTCCCAAATCACAGTCCCGTCAGGTGTCCCTTTCCATCTGAACCTTTACAAAAATGACTTGGTCGAGCTCCGTGCCGAGGAAATGGAAGGGCTTAGGAATGCCCTTTCGCTGCACATCGGGGGTAATAGCATACAAGAGCTGGAGCCAGGGGTCTTTAGCACTCTTGGTTCACTGAAAAAGCTCCACATAAATAGCAATTTTCTTGTCACACTGAAAGAGGACACTTTTCAAGGCCTGGTGAATTTAGAGTTTCTTCAGGCTGACACAAATTTCATTCGGGTCATCGAACCTGGGGCCTTCAACAAACTGATCCGACTCAAAGTCCTGATTCTCAACGACAATTCCATTGAGTTTTTACCCAGCAACATTTTCCGCTTTGTGCCCCTCACGCACCTGGACCTGAGGGGAAATAAGCTCCAGACGCTTCCTTATGTGGGGTTTTTGGAGCACATAGGACGAATAATGGAGCTCCTCCTGGAAGACAACGACTGGGTGTGTGACTGTGACATTTTACATTTGAAAATCTGGATGGAGAACATGAGGGCCCAGTCTGTCATCGGTGATGTGGTTTGCAGCTCGCCGCAGCACCTTAAGGGAACCATTCTTGCTAAAGTCAAGCGGGATGTTCTGTGCCCGTCTCATGCTGACATTAATTTAGAGGAACCGTCAAAGTCACTGGATATGGTCGTTACTCAAATTCCAAAGCTGATCAATGTGGAAAATGATCCCAGGCTGCCAACTCCGTCTTACAATTCTGGCAGTCCCTGTGTGGAGCACTGCACGTGTCACAATCATCCCGTGGCTGGGTTTCTGATGCACTGTCAGGACCGAGGAATTCAGAAGGTATCTGATATTGGAATACTTCAAGAAAGCCCCACCAAACTGGTCATGACAGGAAATATGATTCAGAAACTCTTAAAATATGATTTTGTCACATATGACAGTTTGGAACTGCTCAACCTGGCAAACAACAGAATCGATTACATCGACAATGAAACTTTCCTCAGCCTGAGCAGCCTAAAGAAGCTGTATTTGAACGGCAACAGAATAGAAAAGCTGTTCTCCACGATGTTTGTGGGACTCCACAACCTTGAATATCTGTATCTGGAATATAATGTCATCAAAGAGATTGCTCCGGGCACGTTTAATCCCCTGCCAAACCTGAAGCTGTTGTCATTAAATAACAACCTGCTGAGCTCTCTTCCAGCTCAGATATTCCGCAACGTGCCCCTCACCAAATTAAACCTCAGAAAAAACTTGCTCATGCACCTGCCAGTGAGCAATGTGCTCGATCAACTCGACTCGCTGGAGCAGATTTATTTAGAGGAGAACCCCTGGGACTGCAGCTGTGACTTGCTCAGCCTTAAACAATGGCTAGAGAAGCTGAGAAAGGATACAGTGGTGGGCTCCATTTTGTGTCACACTCCAAAGAAAGTGATCCAGCTCGAGCTGAGGAGCCTTCATCATGAGACGCTTTGTCCCGGTTTAGGGACATACCACCCAGTGTCTCAAGGTGGGGAGGAAAGCGTAACGGCCACATTAGAACCCAATAACAAGAGTTTGTTTATCTCACTCACTGACACAATCCCACTCTCTGTGCTCATATTAAGCCTCCTCATTTTTGTCCTCATGATTATATTCTGCTCGGCTGGACTGGTGGTGTTTGTGGTGCATCGGCGGCGGCGGCGGGCAAAGAAAAAAGCAGCGGAGGAAGCACCACGGGAAAACACCACCAGCAGTTCTCCCATTCACTTGCATTACAGCATGTACGGGCAGAAAACAACACACCACACTGTGACGCAAAGAAGCGGGACTGCCACTCTGTATGACGACAGATCCCACAGCCCCATTGTGCAGATCTGTCGCAACCCCACCTACTGCTCCCAGCACAAGGGGCACGACACAAATCTGGATTACAGCTTGGAAGATCCCAGCACCAAGCACCACCTCTGCCGGAGTCTCATGGAGAAGGAAAATACTTCGCCTCTAACCGGAAACCCCAGCTCCAAATTCCGAACCATACCTGAAGAGTGCCCCGCGGAGTTCGTCACTCTCGGGACCCCCAGCTCCTTGTACCGGAACATTCTGGAGAGGGAAAAGGAGCTGCAGCAGCAGCTCGGAATAACTGAGTACTTCAGGAAAAACATGCCTCAGCTCCAGCCTGCCGTCGACATGCAGGTCCCCGGGCACCAGGAGGAGTTAAAGCTAATGGAGACAATAATGTACACACGACCACGCAAGGTCATGCTCGAGCAAACTAAGAACGAGTACTTTGAGCTTAAAGCTAACCTCCACTCTGAACCAGACTACTTGGAGGTTCTGGAACATCAAACTGCATTTAACTGAGCTGAAGTAGTAAAGACAATTATCATGTTTGAACCAAGTGCCTTACCCTGTTCGCCCAGTTGTACTTTCCACAGTGTGAAATGTATAAATATATAAAAATTATATATATATATATATCATGGGCACATTTTATTTTAACCGTAGCACAGAATGTAACTGGTTTGTTACTTGTCATCTTTCGACAGCCATGTTATGTAGCTGCTGTCAGATTTTCAGCCAAATGTAACTCAGACGAAGCTGTTGCTGTTTGTTGAGCGGGCTTAGGGGTTGAAACCCACTGTGAAATCCACTCAATCAGCTTTTTTACATATGATTAAATTTTCATGGTGTTGTTGCGGCCAAGTGAATTGATCCACATAGCACACTCCCTCCCCCCTCCCTTTTCCTCTCAGACTTTCCTCGCAGGATAAAGCAGATGTTTGGAAGAATTGAGTGAATTTCAATCAGTGCTTGACCCAGAATTGTGCTTAATCAGTCGATCCTGATTCTGGCCGTGACCTGATTACACCCCCTGTCAACCCCCCCCTCCCTCAGATGCAGCTTTTAAAAGCTGGAACCAGAATGCTCATTGTGCCGTAGAGTCAGCAAATTGTACAGCCAAGTGTACATTGAAAAACAGCGATAGGAGCGCAGTTCTACTGCTGTCCTCCTGACAGATGATTGATCCAACACACTGCAGAGCTGCAGTTTGAGGAATTTTATTTTTATACAAGCTAGGTTATATTCACATGAAAGATTTTTTTTATTTATTTTTCTTCCCTTTTCTTTCAGTCAGAAAGTGGAGCACTTGAAGTGCAGTATATACATGACTTGTAAAAATGCATTGCACTACTCGAATGCCATAAGATGGTGCATGACAATCAACAGAGTCCTGCTGAAATGTTTTAGTTTTTGTTTCTGCTAGAAGACATGAGCCTCTGAAGCGTATGGTCATTTAGTTTGTGTGTGTGATGCCATTATTTAATGTCAAAGACATGGAATAGGATTCAGGAACGTGGCCCCAGTTCATTCAAGGCGGGGCACATTTTAACAATGAACAACGATCCAAACATTTTCCACCTGAAAACAAACGACGCCTCTTTGCTTTTCAAATTAAAAGCATTCGACGGCTGAAAACGGATGGTGTGTAGATCTTTTCATTGTTTGCTATCGTACTTGGAAAAGGTTCCAAACAGTTCACATAAGCACACACTCTGTAGCTTTTCTACTTAACTAGATAGAAATATTTATTCTGTATATTTTGTATATACGTCTAGTATATCTTTGGGTTTTGTGTGCCTTCAGTGCTGTACAGAATCTAAACAGAAGTTGTAACTGAAACAGGAAATAAAGAGTTGAAAGATGTGAATTTTTTGGGGAGTAATTTTCACGCACACAACGGTACAAGAATGTCAACCCTGCTGCTTCTCAGCAGTGCACCGCTTCTCCACTAATTAACACACTAGGTACCTGGAGCTGCAAAAAGACATTTTCTCTCTCTAGTTGTTATCTGTCCTCTCCAGTGCTACTGTATATTCACGCGGATGTACATGTTTTAAGCACCATTTGGTTCATTTCCTGCTGTGTGAATAATTTGGACCCCCACCGATGGCCCAAACTTGGTCCTTAATCACACAACAGTGCCTTTAAGGTCTTTTCCACTCATACTTTTCTTCACAACTCCAATTTCCTTTTTCTTCCTGAAAAGAAAACAAAGCAAACTCAATTTTTTAATATAACCGATGAATATAAAGTTTTTTGTTGCAAGAACCCTTGTAGCCCTTCAGTTTTATTGACAATCTGGCATGAGGCATTCAAAAACAAAAATTTATCTGCAGAGAAAAAAACAACTTCATATATTCCCAAAGCAAATACACTATTTAAGCAAAACAACCAGTGCATTCAAAGCGGCAGAGAAAACATTTTATCTTCTAGTGTTCAATTTAGAGAGCTTTATATGTAAAATCAGTCACATCAAAGATGGAATATTATCCAAGTGCATATTCGTTTTTGCCTAATGGACTAAATTTTGGGCTAAAACAATTCAACAACACCCTGGCATTTGTTTAGGATAATAAATAAATGCTGAAAAGTAGGTAAACTGAAGTTTGTAATGTTTGGCAAAAATGTTACAAACTTCATTTTATAAGAACCAGTAAAATGATCAAATATAGGAAGGAATTTAAAGGATTTAATAATGTAATTCATAGTCATGTGTTAGGCTAGATACTGGACACGTTTAAACTTTGGACCATCTAGCAAGGATATTAATATTCTTTAACGTTTTTCTTTGTCCACATGGTTCTAACCTAATGTTAAAATATTCAGCCTGCTCCACTAGGGGGTGAGAATGTTCACATTTATAATGTATCAAAATAGAGAATTTATACTGTTAAAATCATAGCTCACCAAACTGCGACTTTCGGGAACAAGCTGAAGACGCGTTTAAAGTATGTTTTTAAGTGGGATCACATCAAACAACCCATTTGAACGAACCTGGAAAAGTTTTTTTTTTTTTAAGAAAGTAATATAACTAATATTTAGTTCCTTTTTCTACTGAAGTGAAAAAAAAAAGTTATGACATTCAAAAGATAGGAAAAGGCTTCCAGACGTCTGCACTGCACTATTCTGAAATTCCGACCTAGCATAAGCTGCGTTTCCATTGCAAATGTGCGCAAAACTTTGCCGATATTTTGTTAATGTCGAAAAAACACAGTTTCGA
>JARVGW010000357.1:2779313-2791913 GCA_031762495.1 Anablepsoides rubrolineatus | reverse complement strand
TTTTTTGGGGGGGGGGGGGGGGCCGGGGTTCTTAGTCTTTCCCTCCTACCCAACACTCCCCCCCACATCTGGGTAAATAGAAAAATCCTTACCCATGCTGGACCACTAGATGTTGAATGGGGAAAGATTTATTTAAACATCCAAATACAGCAAATAAACAATTAGCTTGACGGAAAATTTCCCCAAAACTTTAGTTTTTTGTTTGTCTGGTTTTTGGATGTTTTTGTTTTGTTTATACTCATGAACCCCTAGAGGCCCCCCACCACCACCACCACCACCACCACACCCCCCACACACACAAACACACACACTGAAATACTATGGGGAACTTGATATTATTCAATAAATAAACAAATCACTGTACAACACTGCATTATATAAAAGAACAGGTTTTATCTTTTACCTTCTAAATTTGTTTAATATTTTTGCATTGAGTCATAATTTAGAATTTAAAATTGATTCAAAATTTGTTTTTATACTTTTTTTTTCTGGTGTCTTGATTTCCCTGGTGCTATTTACTTAAAGCCAATGTATGCAGCCTGTCTGGTGACATTAGAATAATTTGATTTTATCCAATCCAATTAATTTTAGAACTCCTTGCCAGTGTGTTTCAGGTGTGCCTTAAATTACATCCACAGGTGTGTTTCTAATGAACTCAGATGTTATAAATAAACCTATCAGAAGCTTCCGAGGACATGCCATCAAATGTCGTAAATTGCTTAAAAGGCTAATAGAGTAATGGCATTTGACTTTAGAATTATCTCTCATTATTCTGGCATTTAGCAAGTAACGGGAAAAGTTTATTTTGATTTCATGTGAAAGACAATGCACCTGTGTCTTTTTATATAGTGTAACTTCTGGTTTCAACTGTATTTGAGGATATAGATCTATAATAATATCAAAGTGTTATTTAGGATTATTTAAAAATTTGAATAGTCATCTTAAAATAAACACAGCAGACTAAGTAGTTCAAATCCTAGTTTGCCTTGAAAAATCCCTGTCCATGCAGTTGTATGTAGGCAATCAGCAGCTTGCCACAGACTACACTAAAAGAAAACAACTTCTGCAGCTCTGGAGCACATGTGCTCACCCACATATGCTGGTGGTGTAATTTTCTGCACTCAAAAGATAATTAACATTTTTATGTCACAGCATGTAATTGCGGATGCGAGGAATTAATCACATTATCTCCATTTCATAGTTGCTCTGAAGGGTGCAAAGCAGAGACGAGCTTGCTCCTGAGGCACCTTGGGACTATTTAGGTCTCCTGTGGGTTTTGTGAGATGGGAAAACTATCTAGTTCTTAATCTTTTTCTATAACAAGTCATTTATTTGACCTTGTTTACGATTCGGCTCCATTTAAATAACATGGACTTGATGTTTCAGGATGTGTCTGACATTAACCTAGGCGGAGATGAATTAAGTTTTGGGGAGACATTAATTTCCACCTACCTTTTTGCTTCACGCTGGGTGTTGAAAATGTTCTGATTTGATTAAACATAAGCAAAAATAGGGGGGGGGGGTGAATAACTTGTGAAGATAAATACCCAATGATGGAGGATTTTTGGTCTGCGGCTTAAATTATAAATGTACAGTTTTGTTTTTGTTTTTTCATCATCTGAAGTTTCCCAAGTCATTGGTGACCAAAAAAGTCCTGCATGGATAATAAAAACGTCAAACGGTTTCTACATCAGAGGTAGTCCACATGTTGCAATGTCCAAACCTGCAAGAGTGATTTCCCAACATCAACCTTTTAATTTCTCCAGCTTAAAAAGGATTTACGGCAACATTATAAAGTAAATCTCCTCAGCCTGGGACAACATTGTGCAGATAAGGTCATACGTTGACTTGGTCCAGCACCTTTCAGCCGTTGCTGTGTGTGTGTGTAAAAGTGTGTTTAGGAGTGCTGTCCACCCTGAACGCATACATTCCTCATGACGATAAAAAAAAATTAACCTTCAAAGAGCTAATCTCAAGTGTCCAGATGCGTTTTAGCTGTGTAATCACGTGATTTCAAATGTGCCGCCTGGGATCATGGAAATATTCAGAAACTCAGCTTTAACATTAAAGATTAAAAATAGCTCCTGAGCATATGCATATACATGACTTATGCAAAGCTTTAGATGATTTATTTACCAACACTTGTAAAGAGTCAAGTAATAGTAGCAATACTTTGAGTTTTACACCAAGTAAATCTCAAAACTTAGATGAATTTAAAATATTTTTAAGCAAGGTTCTCTGGAATGGTTACTATCAATTTTAAATTATTCTTAGAGCAGTCTAAAAGTTTGAAGCTCTTTAAACCTATGTTTGAAGAATTAGAGTTTGTTTCCAACAGGACTCATGAGCTAATGGCTAGTTTAAATGCAACTCAGATAAAAGAGGATGAACATCTGCAAGTTTTCATTTAGAATCAAGCTGAAATAATGGCACATGTGACACAACCATATAGTTGCTAATAAATTGATATCAGAGTGACATTGCGAGTAGCATGTCTTATTTTAGTCACACAGTCTTGATTAGTTCTCAGTGTGATCACAATTTGTACAAATCACAGTTTAGTTTCATAGGTATTTAAACCCTCCTGAAGTTGTCTCATATCTCACACTTAGGATATGAAGACTTAATTTCAACAAGATAATTTGTTTTTTTCTACCAAAAGAGGATTGCTGAGGTTGTTTTGTTACCTGCAATGTGAGAGCGAGGCCCTGCAACTCAATGGAGGAAAATGAAAAATCCTCGCAAATGTTTTGAACTTTTTTGGAAACCCTTTGGGAACGCTCACAACATTTTGTCACCAAAAGCTTCAGCCTGTAACATGCAGCCTTTACAACACCCCATTCAACCATCCATCAGTTTAATTTGAACCCACTTATTTTTCTTTCTGAGCCTAGTGGAGCTGGTGCCTATCTGTGGGAGTCACTGTGTGAGAGGTGGGAACACACAGGGACAAACAACTATTCACACTCTCACTCACACACTCAACTTAGAGCTACAAAATAACCTAACATGTATGTTTTTGGTTTGTGGGAGGAAACTGTTACTAAGTAACTACATTAAGTACTGTTTACTTTGTAACCGTACTTAATCATTTTTTGGAGGATTTGTAATTTTACCAAAAATATTTTTTAGTTGTAATTTTACTTTTATTATGTTACCTTCAAAACATAAAAATACATTTTACTTCTTTACTTTAAAATTACCAACTACACATTACAAATTTAAATATGATTGAAACTCATCATGAATGGAGTTTTGTATGCACTCTAAAAAAAGTTGAATTTACTTAACCAAGTTAAGTTATCGGGTTCCACTGAGTTGAGTACTCAAATTGGTAAAATAAACACAATACTTCATTTCTTAGAGTGTGTGAATAACATAACATAACGAGGTATTTTTACTTTTACTTTGTCATTTTTTAAATATCTGGAGAAAACCCACAGTGATGATATAGAGGGGGAACATGCAAACATCACCCAGAAAGGCCCTTGGCTGAGAAGTAATCCTCCAACCCTGAGTGACAAACACTGCTAACCACTTCTCCACTGTACAGCCTAGACCAGGTGTTTCCCAATCTTTTTAGCTTTTGACCTACAAAAGAAAAACAGCAGAGCCCTCTGATCCCAACTATTTTTGGGTGATAAATAATGGTATCAGGTCAAATAAACAAGTACTTAATTATGCTACTGGATTATCATATTATTTCTGCAAAGTACAAGTGCAATGTCGTGTAATATAAAAGTTTATATATTAGTATTTGTGAGAACAACTATGACATTTTGGAACAGTTTTATGACAGAATCACTCCACTCTAGTTTTAGATATACAGTTGTTGTCAGTTCACTCAGATGTAAACTTTTTTTTTAAACTGAAAAATAAAATTAAAAAAATTCCAACAGGTATTTTTTTCATATCCTTTAGGGATGGCAAGTTGAAACAGGTCATATTGATTCATAAACATGTGCATGATGAGACTGAATAAGTAAAGCAGTCGTGTACTGGTGTAGGAATAAATTTTGATTTATTGTTGTCTTACATTTGTGTCCCAATAAAAGCTGACCCATTTAATAAAGATATTGATGAAACATCTGCAACCAAGTTTTTTTTTTTTTACATACATTTTTTTATAGAATTGTATTGTAGTAGTTTTTGCTGCTCATGAATCTTTAATGGATCAGATTTTTGTCACCATGTTGAGATATATCATATCTCCTCTGGCCAGAGAAGCTCAACCCTATTTTCCACAGAACCCCACTTGAAAATAACCCACAAATTACTTTAACTGGATTAATGACATAAATCAAAATGTTGTTTAGGTTTTGGTTCCTCAACTAAACATGATTTTAAGCTGTTGTTTTTTTGTCTGGCCAGCAACAAGAAACTCTGCTGTCAGTCTGAGTAGAAATACTGCATATCTGCAAACACTTTACTCAACAATAAATAGAGATTTTGCTTCAAATAGAAACATTTTTTCAAAATTTCATATAAGGCTGTAGCTCTGAAAATATTAGCGACTACATATTCACAGTCTTGTAAAAAGCAGGAAAACAACTAAAAGTTGGCTCATCTTTAAAACGCTTGGCTTGTTAGTTGAGAAGTTTGTAAGCAGCTTTAAAAAAATTGTATGTGCAAATTATAATCAAGCTAATTTCTAAAATAGTTTGAGTTCTGTGTGAAATCTTCATATATTTGGATTATAATAATTTGCAAAATTCTTTTAATATTGTTTACCAGCTCTAAAACGATTCATTAATTAGAGATTTCTAAAACAGGGAAAAAAAAGACTGAAAGAGCACTTGTTTTAATTAGAAGACAAATGTGATCTTTAACCAGATTGGCGCACCACACAGACTCCTATAAAATATATTTTTATTGGAAAACTTTGAATTGTTTTCGGTTTTCAAAAAGTTTTCAGTTTTATTTCTTGCAATGAGGAATTCTACCTATTATAGTATTTTATTCATCTTTTCTATAAATTGTGAAATTCTACAAAAATAAAAAATTACACCAGATTTTTTTTTGATACCCAATCACTTTTAGATAATCTTATTGAAGGTTTTTGTTTTGCCAAACCACAATGTTAAAACTACAACATCAAGTCCTGCAAAACTCATCTTGGCCTTTTAAATTATGAATAAATAATAAGACCAGCTGCAGTTATTATAGTTTGTTTTCAGTCACCTGTATTTACTTAGACTAAAAAATCTCAGTGGCTCTTTAGAAGAGCTGGAGCAGGAATCTGTGAAAAAGGTCATAACATTCCTTAGAAAGGTTCAGGCACCAAAGCTACTTGATTAGGATAAAGAATGAACCTTTCTTAGGTTTTTTGGCAGGTTATGGAGCACTGTGACTGTTTGCAGTCCTTATAACTGTTTACTGACTCACTTTTAGCTGCAGCTTCAGAGTGAGGGCTTTCTTCCATCCTGGGGATGTAGAAAACGAAATGTTCTTTGTTTCCCACACAATTAAAACTGCTTTTGCACTCCTGAAGTTGAAGAAACTGAACTGTTGCTGCTGTCTGTGATTATGTGCTCCTATTTGAGCGTGTGTAGCAGATAGACTGATCCCACGTAGCAAAATTTGCCTGGACCAGATCTGGCCCCCACAAACACATTTAGCTCAGATGTGGCAAAGAAAGATGGCCCTGTGTCCTGGCCCAGAGTGAGGGTCTCAGTACAAAGCTGAAAAAAAGGAGAGTTTCTTGGCTGAGTGGGCGGAATTTGGAAAATTGTGATTGGTCCAATTAACTTTTGGGGGACGTTAAAAGATGAAGTAATAGTAAAGTTATTGTGAACATGTATATATAATTTAATGACTTCAAACTATGTGAAGCTACCATTTTCTTGTTTCAAGGTATGAGTAAAACTACTATGTGAAAATGCAGGCACTTTCTGGCCATTGCGACTGAGTTACCACCCACTGCCCAGTGTTCATCCAATCGTTATGGCTTCTTCACACCCCACCCAAAATAGTCAGTCTGATTAATCACATCTTCAACAAACTCCTCCCACAAAAGTCAAACAGACCAATCATGTCTTTGACACACCAAGAAACTCCCACTTAGTGACTGCAGAGACCCCCTTCTCCCTGACCCTCATCCACTTGTCATGCTAACAGTGCCAGATTGACACCAGATCCAGCCCACACCTGTCTGCTGTGTGGGATCTGTCATCCAAGTCTTGGCTTCTATATGACTTTTTTTGTAATGTTTATAGCACTTTTTTTAAGTTCACTTTAAAAGTTTAACCAATGTGCTACACCTCCTAGCTTTACCTTGGTGCTCTTTGTTGTTGTTTTTAATAAATGTTAAAAACATGAATAGGCTTTTTCACGAAACAGCTCTGCAATATGATTGCAAGGACAGACCCTACTTTAGTCTGCATTTGACTGTTCATAAATCACCAATTAAACAACAAAGATGCGCACATTCATTAATGATGCCAGCATTTCAGATTCAACAGAGCCAAGGAGTTACATTGGGACAAGGGTGGCTACAGTTTGTCGGACGTCTCCTTGGACATGTTGGAAATTGTACAACCCATGACTGGCAGGTTTCACACAAACCGCTGAGCCCTGAAGCTTGCTTTCCCCCTGTCATATGTCAACTGTTATTGAGTTGTAACCACTTTGCTTGGCAGCTTAGAGACGTGGCAGAGGTGGGTCGACTTCAACCCCACCTCTCCCACATACCACCTCGGTTCTTTCACAAATCACATTGAGATGACGAGAAAACGCCTTGCTGCCAGGTTGGAGTTGTTTGTGAAAAAAAGCCTGGGAACATGGGATTGTGGGCCATAACACAAGCCTAATGCACTAGCTGTGTTTTCCTCAAATGAACTTGTGTTCCATGGCAGACTAATAGTTCTTAAAACACTCAACACAGCAGTTTTTTCAACTGTTTGGCCTGCAAGTGCCTTCTGTTTGAATGGGTTAAAAATCCAACATTCACAATGTTTAATCCTGCATCACCATATTTACCTCAAGTATTAAAGTCTGATACCGGAGGCCCTGACAGAAAAGTAACATTTTGATAGCACTGACGCAAGAATGAGCTTTTAACCAAGTAAGCTGTGGGAATGCCTTCCAGACACCTTCCTAAGGGGGTGTTTCAGAGATCCCCTACCAGAACTAGCCTGTAGGTAGAACCAGAACTCATTTGAGATATATTTCAGCTGGCTTGAGGGCATCATGAGAGCTGGAAGAGGTATCTAAGAAGAGGGAGGTCTAGGGAATTCTTCTGCTGTTCATGCACCCAGGTTTCCCATTTCGGTTGACTTGTTTTCAGATAAAACACCTCACTCTGGTTGCTAGTTTACAGCAAGAAATCCAAGTTTAAGCATTGGGGACACATTTTCTTTTAAGTAGCAGGTAGAACAGGTAGAGCAAAGTTACTCAGGCAGGATTCAGGCATGTCAGAGCGTTCAAAGATTTAAGAAAGGAGGTGTTCACAAATGCTCCAGCTTGCGCCTACTTAGCAATTACAATACAATTCGGAGCAATTACAGCATTCCTTACACTCTCATTACAGCCACGGGGAGTTGTCAGTAGGCACTTCTGCAGAACTTGCCAGCTTCCAAGGCAAGCCTAAAAATACACGCAGCAGTTTACTGAGTGATGCTTCCAAAACACGCCTGGCTTCACGTTGCAGGTGAGGATGCAGAGGCGGAGGGAAACCGCGAGCGTTCTCCAGGTGCCACGGCCTTAATTCAATGTGATGTGTGTCCAGCAGGACCTTTTGTTTGGGGGAGGTGCTTCCTCAAATGCAATAATTGATGTTTGAAGTTAGTGTAAGATCCTATTACAAGCTGGGTTTTGGATTTGCAAGGTGTTTTCTTGTAATTGAATGAAATGTAAATCAGAGTAAGGCCCTGTGAGGCTTAATGGCTGGTGACATAATTAAAAGGTGCCTGACCTGCGGCTCCCCTTTGTGTTCGCCCAGAGCCATGACAGAACACGGATCTAAAGCCAGTTTACTCCTTCAGTATCTGTCATGTTGTTTACAGCCGGAGCTCTCACCACACTCTTTTCTTAATCCTTTCTTCTTCTCGCCACTCTCGAAAGTGCAAACACAGCATTGTCAGTGTCTTGTAATAAAACAAGCCCTGCTTTCACTTTGATGTTAATGCACCCCACCATTGCCCAAAGGATCCAAAGACGGGTGCAGTTTAGTTACGCACATGGGTATAGTAAGTCATCAGTGATGTTTACGACTAATAAAAGCTCTCTTTAGTCTGGATGTGTTTTAAATAAAGCAGTTGTGTAGAAACCTTCTTGAAGCAATTTGAAGGGATTTAAAAAGTGATTTTATTTTCTTGTTGCTTTTACAAAACAAATAATAATTATAATAATAATTATTATTATTATTATTACACAAGTAATATTGGGTGCCAACAAGTATTTTTTTTGGACTCACTGCCAAAAGGTGGGTGATAATGTTTGTCCATGTGTGCATGTGACTGCCTGTCTGTTAGCAAAATATCTCAGATACCACTAACCAGATTTTAATTAGGCTTTCACAAAATGATTACTGGATTAAGATTTACAGTTGAATAACTTTTGAAGCCCACCTAATTCAGAATAAGTGCTACAGTCCATTGAGTTTTGGAAATACAAAAATGACCATACCATGGTCAGTTTTACAAATATTGAGCTAAGGTTTGCTGTGGTTCTGGCTGAGACTGTTCTAGAACACATAGTCTGTCTTGATGTTGTGATATTGCATCAGATTATCACACAACCTTTTCAAAATTGTGAGAACTGATTTCTCAGCCTGGGATTTCTTTTAAAACTCTGGTTAAAAAAAAAAGAAAAAAAAAAGTGGTGGGCGATATGAATTCTTTCAAGGAATGCTAGATTAAAATATACAATCTGCATTTCAAACACAGCAGTAAAATTGCCTCTAGGACTTTTAAACAAAAGCTGTGTCAAAGTTGTTTCTTTTAATATAATTTATGATATTGTTTAATCAAAAAGGTACTTTCAGGAGCTTTTGTTTTTACTACACCATCGAAGCTTTATTTGACAAGCATCTGTGCTGAGATCCATAAATCCCAGCAGAGCTCTGCCTCCATCTGGTGTTGGCTCACCATCAGTACAGCCTGACTTTCAGCATGATGCTGACCTCAATAAATGCCTGCATTTCATGCATCATTAGCTCGCATCAACGGCTGACAATAATGAGGATAATTGGATTTTAAATGAACAGAGTTGATCCTTTGCCTCAGAGAATGATGAAGATTACTGATGTGCCTCCCATCGGCTTTCTGACACCCTTCTCTCAGCTCAGCTTTGAGTGTCGGTCCTTAAGTCACCCCGACACCTGGCTATTCAGCACCACAGCCATAGTTGGATGCTCAGTAAAGCAGGTGGAGCAGCTGCTCTCCTGTTTTTTTTTTATTTCTATTTTAATTAGAGGTGTAAACTTAAATATTTGCTCCCCCATTTCACCTAAAACCATATTATCACTCCCAGCAGTGAAACAACCCTAGATAGTGTTTAACAACTCTGATTTTCTTAGAAACAAACTGAAAATATTAATTTGATACATTGTAGAGACATTTCTATCAGCTTTGAGTTGGTTCAGTCCAACTCAGCTACAGTAACTGCCGCAAGCTCACCACTCACAGCTGTGGAGAAAGAAAAAAAAAAAGAAAAACAAATCACTTTTTAAAGCTTCAAAATCATGTTGCATCTGTTTCTTCCTATAAATCAGACAATGTAAGAACACTGGGATACTATATTTTGGAGCGCAAGATATCCAGAATGTATAAAAAGTACTGATCTTATTTTAACATCTATGAACTAGGAGCTATTTGCAGGTTATGATAGCTAAAACTGGACTAAATGTGGTCTAAAAGTACGGCCTTAAATGTTTCACTGTGTTCATCTACAACTTTGAATCTTACCATTCAAGACACCTGTAAAAAAGAACTAAAAAGAGAAAAATGGGTAATAATTTATACAGTTTTACAGATTTTGATAGAAAAGTTAGCATAAATGTAATTTACAACACATACTCCAAGTGCTACTTGTTTGAACAAGATCTTTATTTCGGTATTCACTCTTGTCAACATTGTTAGCAAAATATTTAATGAACCACTGAACATATTTTAATAAAACTTTTACACAGTAATGTTTGGTACACATCTACAGTTGATTATGTTTTGGAGCCATCTTAAGTCATGATTGGCACAGCTAAATAACATTAACCAACACAAAAATGATCTTAACCCAGTACCATTTTTACAGATATTGAGTTAAAGCTTTCTGAAGTTAAAGCATACTGCAAGTGCTAAGACATTAAGAATTCACATGAGATCTCCATTTGCAAAAAATTTCTCAAACCATATTTTAGTTTGACCAAAACAGCTTTGGAGGATCCTGATCTGACCTAAACAGTCTAAACTGCTCACATGTTGTTTAAGACTGGGTGAAGGGGTAGGTTCCTGTTTTAGGCAGGGCAAGGTGCATGATATTGAAGAATTAGGATTGCCCATGTCTGCTTTCCAGCTTGCATTATTACAGGATTCAGTTTGTGCAGGTCATTTGAGCAACTTGAAGTGGTGAGATAAAATATAACTTTTATTGGTCAGTTTGGTTTGGTAATGTTAATCACTGGTGCAGGGAAGTGTTTGTATTCATTACAAATTTAGGAGGACGTCTGCATACCAGTTTTGTATTTGTTTTTAGTTAACCACAGTTTACACCTAGGCTGTTTAGCAATAGACAAATCCAGGACACTTTCAGAAAATCTCACGGAGGAGATGCACATTTTAGTCATTGGAGACTATTTCTGAAAAGCGTTCAATCTCCCCAACCAGGAAGCTCAGAGGTGGATCAATACTAAAATGAGTAATGTTATCAGATGAATACTAGTGTGATAGGATTATTTTGTTTACTCTTTATTTGTACTACTGACTTTATGTTTCACAAATAAAGTAAAAAATAAAGTCAGTCGTGCAGAGCCTCCAAATTGTTACATCATACCTGCGTGCAACGGAAGTTATTTTTTTGTTGTGGTATTGACATTGTTATCCAGTATTTATATATTACATTATTGTTTTTTTTTGTCATTTTGCACTAGTAACTTTTTTCTTAAATTGTATTTGGTACCAAGTAATTGTTTTTTGTTTTTTTGTATTTTTAATAATGTGACATTGTTTTATTTTGTTGTTGCAGCTAAACATTTTAGTTTAAAATGGGTGTTGTGTTTTATCATGATTGACTAAAGGCAAAAATGCATACTCAATTAACATGAGAAGTATCTATTGGTTTTAGCATCACAATTGGTGATACTAGACATGCATTTACTTGGTATCATATTGATTTCAAAATTCCTAGGGTTGTCCGGCCCTAAAGATTAGACAGAGTGATGATAGAACAGTGTTCCATTGGTTTGGAACTGCCTGCTCTGTTCATACAGATTAGGGACAAATTCACAGTACATTTAGTAAAGAAACTGAACTTCTCCAGCACTAAAACACCTAAAAAAAACTCACATCTAACCCTAAGAACCTTAGTCAGTTTTGTGGAGGGGTCAACAGGACACTGTTGTCAATGTTGTGCTTATTTGAGGTGAAAAATCAGGCCAGTTGAGACTTGACTGTTGAATTATGCACTATAGGAATAAAGAATTTTCTGTAAGAATTTTTTTGGGCAGGAAACAGTGTTGTCAGTGGATATCTTGTTGGGTTTTGGTACAAAGATTCAACTTACAGAATAGGATGGGTCTACAAGCCCAGGTCAAAGGCAAGCAGAAGGAGGCATTTGATGAGAAGGCTAAATAGCAATATTACTCAGAGGAAGCTAGTCTGGGCTGAAAAAAGAGGTGTGTGATCAATTTTAAATTTGATTAAATTGATTCAATTAAATTAAAGTCTATATTGCTTTAAATGCTTTGATAACGATTTCATAATATTAATAAGTGCACAAAAATCATTTGAGTCCTTTTGGATAATTTTTAGATATTTATTTTCTTGCTCAAATAAACAGAAATGGTATACAAAAACATTTTTGACAAATACAATATCTGAAAATAAAACAGTACTATCCTGTTAATACTGATTCTAAAAATGGAGTGTAAACATACAGCGTCTTTCTGTGTTAATAGTTTTATTCAAGAACTAAAGCAACTGAGATAAACACGCTGTGCGCATTTCCATCATGGCTAAACAGTTATTAGCACAACACTAGCTTACCTTTCATCTCAACTGGTTTGTTTTCTGCTCACTTTGAAGGTTACATTTACCCATTTTTGTCTCCCCTCCTAAAGTTTTGTTTTGACCAATGACCAGCGACCCACGATCATCACCAACTAACCTAAAACAATAGCCTCTATTTGTCTATTTATAGCTGTGCCTATACTGTCATATACATTCTAACAAGTTTTTGCTTTTGCATAAAACTCATGAAAAAGTTGACTAAAATAATTTCATACTCTGTATAACACAAACGTGCGCGCATACACATACACCTACCTTGTGAAGAAAAATGGGCCTCATGCAAGAACATGTTCATATTCTTGTCCTAAATTTCTCTTACTTTTGTTCGTATGAAGGGTTCATATGAACATGTCACGTCAGATTCAACAAACTCTTCTAT
>JARVGW010000357.1:2070665-2087933 GCA_031762495.1 Anablepsoides rubrolineatus | reverse complement strand
CCCCCCCCGGGGAGGGGAAGAGTGCTTGGTTCTGTTGACAGGGTGGGGCGCTCACTTGGATAATTGTAGAGGAAACACTTGAACCATTGGAATTATATTTACAACTGATAAACTTTTGGAATCCACACAGTTTAGGCTGGCAACCACAGCTAATTTACTTTCCCAAACACTCAAGTTTTACAGATACTGAGCTGACATTTGGTGTGATAGTAGCTGACAGTTATTCTCAACAAGTTTTGAGAGCTGATACAGCTTACAAGATCTCACAATATCACTTGAATTCACACAAACCATCATTTATGAAGTTTAGATCCATAATTTTTCAGCATAGAATGATCTTAGTATAACACTGGCATAAAGGCAGACGGCAATGTGTACTCCTTTAAAGAATGCTAGACCTTTAAAGTTATATAGTAGAAGAATACCCTCAACCTTTTACATATTTGGATTCTTTCAACTGTTTTTTTCCACCCATAATGTGATAAATACTGCATTCGTCTGTCTGAAAGGCTTTCTGTTTGTTCCAGATAGCTAAGCACTTTTCCATGTCCGAGCCCTGCTCCTGTTACAGTTTGCAATCGCTGCTTTCATCTCGTTTAATACGTTTTGCACCCTTTTAACCAAAAAGGATTTATGTAGCAGATCCTGAACACGCCCCCCCTTCCTCTTCCTCCTCCTCCTCCACCACCGACCTGCCCTTCCCCCCCAGCTCCTTCTCGAGCTGTAATTTCAGCAAACACAAAGCAAGATAAAACCTCTTAATCTGCCCGTCGACTGCTGTCACTACCGCTCAGAATGTGCAGGCATGTGCTCTGGCTTGCGTGCATGTGTGCACATGTGTGTGTGTGCGGCGACAGCTCCGGTGTTGTTTGTACGAGAGCGAGCTTGAATGCCCAGGGCATCTGTTGACCCAGCTGGCATTTGCTGAGCGGCCGTAGTCCGCCAGGTTAAGGACAACATTTATCCAGCACGCATTTGTATTTTTCGACTTGTGTTGCATGGGAAAAACAAAAGTGATGAAAACAAAGTAGTTGTTTGTGTGCATGTTTGGACTCTGGGGTGGGTAAGGTCAAGGGTTATGTTTTTAGTTTTGCTTTTAATTTGACAGAGGAGTATTTTCAAAAAAGTGAAATGTTTTTTATTTACCAGATAAATTAACATGGCAACCAATAAAAGCCAGGAAATCAATCCCAGAATGCCAAACAATGGATATGAATTAAAAATTTCAGCATTTTTTTGAAGAATGCATATTGCCTGTGTCTATTCTAAGGCCGTTAAATGTTGAAAAAATAGTGGTGTTTTAGCCATTTGCTGAAGATATCACATCTGGCATAACTCCATCAAACCTTAGCTCTAATCAATTCCAATAATTGACTGAATGATGAGCATTTGTCTGTGGCTAATGATTAGTCATTGCGGCCATCTTGATCTGGGTTAAAACCAAAAGTTTAATTAAAATCTGTTTAATGTGACATTTTGATACAGATAGACCAACTAACACACAGACACAAACAAAAGGATTTTTGCCTGAAGCCTGACAGATTTTATGTAGCAGACCCCTGTTGCCTCATCTTCCCTCCACGAGAGCCGTACCAGCATTTCTTAGCCTGAGGTGCGAAGCAACATCTCACTTGCTGTCTCTGTCGAATTCAGTTTTAGACAAAAAGTATATGCTCTTGTTTTGATTTGTTAAAAAAAAAAAGTCTTCTAGGCAATAAGTGCAGTGGAGAAGTAGAACTTTTCTTAGAAAGCAGCAGCAACAATGATGTTTTTTTTTTTTTGTCTTTTTCAACCCTCTCGAATAAGCCGGAGCTCAGGAACAACTTTCTGTGACAACCAGGAATAAAACTACAAGTTCTAAAAAAAAACAAACAAACAAAAAAGAAAAAATCATCCTCAAATACATAAAAATGTAATCACTAACTAAACAGATCATGGCAAACAAAATCTGTTTTTACTCTCAAGCTGACAGATGGCACCGTCAATTAATTCAGTATATCTTGATTTATGAAGGAGGTAATGGTCAATTCAGTGAATGCAAGGTGCCCATATCATCACCTCTCTCTGCAGGATAACATCCATGGCTGGTTGTAGTGCATGTCCCAACTTCTGTAACTTCTCTCAAACTGTTTATTGTAAAGCAGGAAGAGCAGCAAGACCAATTAGTTCTCATATGCATGTGTATGACTCAGCAAACCCAAGTCTGCACAAGTATGATTGTTTCAAATGCAACAAAAAACTTAAAACTGCTTCAAACTAAACAATTAAAACAGCCTTGTTCCTTTTTATGTACTTTGTAAGATCCATCGACTAGATAAGATTATTTAAAACACTCTAATTTTGCATTTTGACCTAAAATGTAATGCCACTGTCAGATGTTGATCTGAGATGAATAATGTTTGGAGATAAGTGGAGAAAAGCTCTAAAATAAATGAACATGGTTCAGTGTGCATGTTCTGTACAGTGTTTGTACTTTTCAAGATGTGACTAATGGGGAGGTTTTTTTTCTTCTCCTTTGATAGATGATAATGTGAGCCTCTTTTAGATTGTCAGCTTTTACAGAGTGCATGCTAAAGAAGTCCTTGCCTCCCTGGATCCCATCTTTAAAAGCTGATCGATACCATCAGCTGTCATCAAATAGTGACGGAGTAAAAAAGTCAAAATGCATTTATCTAAATAAAACTAGCGTAAACAGGAAAAACGTCAAACATTGTGCTATAGAAATAAGGGGAGGGGGGGCCGAAAAAAGGAAAACTAAAATATGAGCGGCCTTTTCGTGGCACCTTTCTCACCATTCAGCTTGTGATTTCATGTGGAAAAATGTGTCTTGAATAGAGGATTCAGCTCGCCATCCTTCTCTCCAAGGCATCGTTTTAAGTGTCAAGGAAGCTTTGTCATGTTACGTTAGTCATGGTATATTTTTCTTTCACTACTCATAACCCTTTACATGCACTGTGGCTGCCGCTAATGTCGCCTGAGCTCGAACTCCACCGTGTCTTCTTTGTGCTGAATATTTAATCAAGCACCTGTTTGGCTGCATGGTTTCATCTGAACGCTTCAACGTGTTTGAGTCTCCTAAAGACCAGGTTTCAATCCTGTACGGGCTCATTTTGTGCACACCAAAACGTGGCTTGTGCTTCTAATTGAAAAACTGCTACTTGAAAGATATCCATTTGGATAAAGAGTTTAATTTTGACCACACTGATGTGCTAATGTTTAGTTTAAGAGGAGCAAAGAGCCTAGCAAATTGCTGTTGTTTTACAACAACCAAACTAATATCTCACCGAGCTGCAAATGTTGACAACTAGTTGGTGAACAGCATTCACAAGAGAGTTTCCAAAATGTCTGGAAACGTTTGCAGAAGTTCTCAATGTCTTTATGAATTGCAGAAACACAGTTTTGTCAGTTAAATTACGACAATGTTCAAAAAGTTCAAAAAACTGTGAGCAAATGTTCTCAAGTAGTCGCAGAGTTGTGCTGGAGTTTCAAACATTTCTCTGCATTTAAAATCATCAGATATGTATCTGATTTAGTACACACGATTAAGGTCAGTTTACTGTAAATACTATCTTGAATTGACTTCAAAGTTAGTTAGTTGTAGTGCCAGTAATTACTTTGACAATTTCAATAAAATGTGTCCAGTTGTTTATAGGATAGTTTGCCAACAGACACCATTCACCTTGTGGGAGCAGCCGGTGACTCCGTGTTTGTCCACCGACACAAGCATATCAGTTTTTTATAATTACCTGAAGTATCATTTGGGATAAAACATCACTACTTAACATGATGTTTTAATAAATAACCTAAAACTATATTAAAACATAACTTTCCAGACATCTAACATGACTTATATTTTGACTCAAGTCCATACGAGTGACATCATTGTAAAATAAGTTAAACTTTCTTCGTGTTTCTTGTAATACTCTACTTTATAAAGTTTTAACCCTGTAGGCTACAATCCCTGCCTTTGCTGCTTTTGTCTTATCTTGTCTCACAGCAGGCAAAGTGTGAAGCACATCAATGGAGACAGCGGAGGCCTTCATTGTCCATTCATCCTTTTATATATATTTTTTACCAGCTTCTTTCTTTTCTAGGTGGCCTTTTATTGTGTCCAACAAAAAGAACATTACTGGCAATACATGTTAGATTTAGGGAGCTTGTTTAAAATGGAAAAGTTGGTCCCTTTAGGACAGAGATCAACTGTTACATTAAAAAAAAATACTTTTACAAAACAAACTTACTTTGAGCTGAAAAGTCAATGTTGCAGCTGTTTAAAGATTTAAAAATCATTAAAAAAAGTTATTTTTATTAAGACTGACATTTTGCCATCTATTTGAATAACTTTCTTTAAAAATAGTCTATAAATGATTATAGAAGAAAAGCATAATTTAAGAGCTTTTCTCCTTTGACTTTAAATGCTGCAACTTTGAATTTTTAAATCAATCGTCTAAATAGTACTTAATAGTAATGCTAGGTAGTACTATGTTTAAAAATGTGAGTTATTTTGTAGCATTTCACAAATTATTGCTTCATTACGATGTTAGTCATTTAACAGCCTCGAAGAATCCCTTGATTTAGTTTTTCACATTAATTTTTGGCATTGGTGTTAACCTTTACTTTAATTTGTGTTTTAAGACAGTATTATAAGTTATTATAAATTACTAAATTACTAAAATTCTACAAGTCTTGTTGCAAGTCATACCCTGAATGGGCTCAAGATGGTAAAACACAAAACAAAACAAAGGTTTGATTATTGGGGACAAATTAAGCAGTGTTGTATGTAAGCCACTGTCTTACTGGGCTCTGACACTTTGGCTAATGACATTCATGAAGTCCCTTAAAATGTTTTGAAACGTTTGTTGGGAAATTAAAGTTTCTCACAAGCTGCAGAGGCTTTTTGTTTTGTTGCTTGATTTTTCAACATGTTTATAATTATTTGTGCAGCAACATGTCCTTCAATATAGTCAGTTGTCAACAGGCAACTCAAACCTTTCTCACATTAGTTTCAAAAACAAAATCTAAAGCTGAAGAGGTTGATTTTGGCACCATCAGAGAGCACTAATAATAAAAAAAAAAGTGAGGGTACAGCCTCAAATATCCAGGTCTAAAAACCATGCCAATGATTCAGAAAAACCTGTTTCAAATCTGGGTATTTTCTTTTCAGACATGTACACCAGTTGATTAAATCAGAAACATGATAAACACAGCTGCAAGATTTACTGGTTATTTGGTCGCAAAAGTTAAGAAATCAGTGAGAACGTGACTTAAAATTTGCTGATTTTGTCACATGTTGGAATCAAGTTTCAACTTGTCGCAGATCATTTAGATACCTTAAGTGACCAGGTGAGAATTTCACATTTCCAACTGGGGAAATAAACCTAGAAATGTCCAAATTGAGTCTCAATTGAAAACCTTGGCCAAAAAAGCCTAATTTTTGTCTCACGTTAATCCAGCATTTTCTTTAGAAAATTTACTATTTAGTTGCACAGCAAAAACAAAAAATAAAAAGCAAACAAGTTGAAATATCTCGTTTCAGAGGTGCAGTGAATGCAGCATGAGTTGAAGCCAAAACAGCTTGAAGATAAAGACGGACAGGGTGGATAATACCCTGACGTAACGGTCCATTTAAAAGCTGAAGGACTTTACTGAATGTGTTATTTTTAGATTTACAACTAAGTGACAAAGTTTTTCTTTTAGTTGGCACCTTCCTCAGACACCTAAATATAAATATTTAATACACACCCATTAGCACAGAAAATGGATAAACATGTTAATTAATATGATCCCAAACAATTTTGAGCCTTGTGTGTTAGAACGTGATCCACTTTTCACAGTTCTTTCTCCAAAGTACAGATCTGAAGGTCCAGTTTCTGACCTCAGTACTACAGGTTCATGTTCACATGTAAAATATTTGTCCAGGGTACCTTCAACATTGCTCTGAAACAGGATCCTCAGACAGCAGATTTAATCAAAACAGTGCCTTCGATGCAACAACTCCCAAAATCAGTGCTGGTGCTGTTGATCTATGTTTGTTTCCTCACATTGGAAATCATTTCTCAGTGACTCATTCTCCTATAAAGGAAATGTATTTCTTCATAAGCAGCTGTCCTCAAATGCAAAAGTTGGGTTTGCAACTTCGGAATGGGTTTCCTCTTCAGTAATTTTCCACAAATTAGGTCTTAACGAGACAAGACAAACAGGGAAAATAGCTTTTTGATGGGAACGACACATCGGAAGGCTCCACAAAACATTAAGGCTGGGCTTTTTATTTTTATTTTCAAGCCTTCCTTGCTATGTGTCATATGTTCTACCAGGATCCAAAAGCTCAAGCTGATTTTAGTGCATTTTGTGTAGATTCTGCTTTTCATGCCTGAAAGCTTACGTAACCACAGCAGGAACAAAGTGCCACATCGCCGAGTTTCTGAGTGTCTTCAAAAAGAATAAAAGTAAAGTTCCTGCTGTCAACTGGCTTTTTCTTTCCTCTGGAGTTCTTACCTTCAGAGTACAAGGGGGGAAAAAAAGCAGTCTGGTTCAACTCAAGGCCTTTTGTTGCCAAAGGCTGATTTTTTCACTTTGTGTAAACAGAAATTACATCTGTGATGAAAGTGCTTGTATAAAGATTGCAATTGAGCTCTTTAACAGTGAAAGCTACTCTTAGCATGAACCTTCATTGCACGCCATCAACACCACTTTAATACAAATTCTCTGTTATTGCCAGAGAGCCGTAGATGCACAACTGAGTCCATTAAGCAGCACACAATGTGTTTGGATCAAGGGTGGGCAATCCTGGTGCTCGAGGGCCGCTATCCTGCATGTTTGACTTGTTTTTTTTTTGCTCTGACACACCTAATCCAGTGCTTGAATCACCTCTTCAAGTTCTGCAGAAGCCTGGTAATCAAGAATTCATTCAAATCAGGTGTGTTCGAGCAGAAAAACCTCTTTAACATGCAGGATAGTGGTCCTCAAGGACCGGGATTGTCTACTCCTGGTCTAGAGTTCTCTAAAGTGTATAAACTGAAATGATGGAAGAGTTCTCTAAATGTTAACAAATCCCTCCGACCTCTGTGTGGAACAAAATATTTGATTTAACAATTTCTTGTTGGGGTGTATGGAAGTTATAGATTCAACCTTAAATGGTTGAGTCAGTTGAAAAATTCTTTCTACCAGAACAAATCTTACACAACCTCAACTAAACAAGCCCCATAGTACCCATAAGCTGAGCAATCCTAATTAGATCAGGTGGGGGGCCACAAACGCCGGTGAGAGATGGGCGCACATGTGCCAGCAAAATCAAATCAATGAGGTAATCAATAAGTAAGGGGGCTGGGAGAAGAAGATTACTTTGAGCCATAGGGGTAGAGGAAACACTCAGCAGACCATTCAGTTATCTTGATTAAATGCCACCAGCTCGATGGTTCGATATGGTTCAGGGTTCAACAGGTTAACACCCGATCTGGGTCAGTTATGAGCTGAGATTCTTTTAAATACTTCAGGGTCTTTGCTCTATTATCTGTCAGGCAGTCAGAATATAAGTACAGGTTGAATTATTCAATTTGCTCATGTTTGAGCTCTTCAGAACTGAGGCAACTCTCACCAGAGTTAGTCCTTGGATTGCTGTTTTTGGCACTCTTCATTACCCAAAGTCAGGCTGTCACAAAGCCAATTTTTCATAAATTATAATCCTGATTAGCCACTCAAATATGAAAAAAAAAGATTGACAAAAGCTGCAGGCAAAACAGTCCAGCACAAACACAGTTTTTTTCCCTTAAGATTTTGTTTTGTCTGTGTAATTATATCAGAGATGTGTTTTTAAGATAAGTTTTAATGCTGAAGGTTATATTAACAAGCTAAGTGATTATGCACGCTAATACCCACGTGTTTCCTTTCATGTAAAAGCACTTCAAGCTAATACCAAAGCTAATCACCAGTGCTGCTTCCAAGCACAACATTAAAGAATGGCAGTTGTTTCATAACTGCAGCATTGTTGCTCACAAAGATCTAATAAAACCCAACCACCGAGACTTATAGGCTAAGAGCGCTGCAGTGGATGGGCTAATAATAATAATATCTGGGAGCAACACCAAGAAATCCCTGGGGGATAATACCAGATAATCACTACCGCACACCCCCATGGGCTAATACCAGCAGCAAAAAGGTTCTGCAGAGGCTGCAGAGTTTGGAGGAACGGGACTGCTGGCAACTCTTCACTGCAACACATGGGACTTTGATCAAAGCTAACTTCAAAAGCTAATACCCAAGCTTAAAATCTTTTGGGGATTTTTTACAAAAACCTAAACAAGAGCTGACGCTCTGAATGTGACCAGTGGGAGTCAGATAAAAGCCAGCCACAGATGCTTTAACTCAAAAAAGAAAAACCTTTGTTTAAACGCATCTTTTTTTGCTAAAGCTAACAAATATGCTAAAAGACAGACGACATCAACTCTAATATCCTCCTTAATCTTCTTCCGTACAACTATTTGCTGCTATGTCTTAAAACTTTATGGCCTTTATTATTTTTTTTTTCTCTCCAGCAACAACAAAATAAACCAAAAGAGCCTGAAGTAGCACAGAATGGTTCATTTTATAGAAATACCGTAGTTAATGATCCAAAACAACAGAGGCGCCTCCAGAAAGTTTACAAAGTGGGACCAGATGGGAGCCACAGATGATTTTTCAAGCGGCACACCAAAACCAAATGCTATAACAGAATTTCAGGATTTTAATAATTTTTATATATAGGCTATTTAAAAAAATATTGCAAGGGAATTGCCTTCAGTTACTTTATTTTATTTTGCATTTGATATTAAAACACAAACTCAGATTATATTATGTTAAGAAATAGAGTCAATGTCAAACTTCAACATCGATTTAAGCTACTACTATGTCAAATATTTAACTAATTAGCTATAAAAACAACTGTTATAGTCTATTTTGTGTTGGTTAGGGTCAATACATTATGGCAACCTACTTAAACCAAACATATGGTTTTAAATCCTTCCTTTTCTCATTTAAATCATTCAATTAAGGTCTATATAAAGTTTAACTGCAATTCGTTTCGCACTTGTTTTGAAAAAGAACCTGTCCAGAGGACCTATTTAACGTTTTTAATTTGTTGTATCAGGATTAATGAGATGCATCAGGACATTGTTCTGAGGTGCGTCTGAGAGGCACTCGTTTTGGTGCACCCTCTTTAACTGCAAATGAGGTGCTTCACAAAACTGGTTAGATGGAAGTCTATGCCCTTATTTAGCAATTCAACAGAAAATACTGTGACATTAATAGTCAAAAAACGTAATAGGGAATAAAGAAAACTGAACATACAGAAAAATATGACTCAAAAAGAATATAATGTTATCCATGCAGCACCAGCAGACTAAATTACATTTTTCTAGTACATAACAAAATCTATTTGAGGGCCTAAAAAAATTGGAATTTGCACAATATGTCATATTTAAATATGACTGACTCCTAAGGTTACTCAGTTATAGATCTAACAATTAATTTCTGAGACATTCTTTTTAAACTAATCTTTCAGTTCATGAGATATTTTAGTCTATTTAAATTATTCTTGTAGATAAAGGCAACATTGTAAACAAACACCATCAGTCAGGACTAAGACTATAAACTGGTGATGACTTTACTAAAAACTCCAAGTTTTAGCTCAATATGTTAAAAACCTACTACTTTAAAGCCATTTGTTGTGCTTTCCAAAGCTGATTAGGTTTGGCAGCTGTCTCAAATTGTGTTTACTCCAAGAGTGAGTCAGTTGTAGACGTACATTCGATGACTACCAGAGTTTCAATAATATCCGTGCAGTAGCTCACAATAAAGCAGAACAACTCCACAAAACTGATTACACAACTCACCACAAACAAACCCTCCTCCAAACACCCTAGGGATGAAAAACAGCCTCAAACCTGAGTCAAAGCAAGGCCTCAGAGACTTAACACCAAAGCTGGGTGTTACGAGGCGCACGGATGATGTTATCCCCGCTGGAAGTGTTGCATCAACTGCCAGCTCCTCGCCGACTACGGCAGGCGAGCCGGGACACGACATCGTCTGAGCGCTGCGTGCCCGGCGTGTCAAAGAGGCCCGCTCGGCTGCGTTCCCAACAACTATTATACAGCGCATTAATGAATGGGTCCCACTGTTGTTCCCTGAGTCATCCAGGACTGCGGCAGCGGCAACACCTGACACTCTCTAATGTATTCAAGCAGAGGAAGTGTGATGGTTTTCAGGCTTTTATCCACTGCCGCGTACTGTAGCCCACTCTGCTGCTCAAACCTCACACTTTCAGCGATATCACAGTTGTTATATCTCTGTTCTGACTCAGAGAAAATAAAAGTACATGGATCATTTTTACACACAGACATTTTGAATATTGGCTTCGCCCATATTTTCATACACCCACGCAGCTGTATCTGTTATTCTGCTGCGCTTGCACTGCAGCAGGATGCAGGAACATGTTCCTGTTCCAACCCTCAAATCCATCTTTTCTTTTTCCATTCATAAACGGTTCTCTTGTGAACTCTTGTGCGAAACGACCCCAATAATAAAAATGTCTAAAACCAAACTTTTTTTTTTGTTGTTTTTACTCAACCTCAACCACACTTTATTTAACAAAATAGAAGCAGGTCAAATATCACAAAGCATATAAATGTAACTTTGAAACACAGCGTTTGAAAGTCATGACAAGTTCATCAGTGGGCTGTGGCACAGTATCTCTCCACAGAATAGAGGCAATCTACCGACAAGACCCCTCCCCCTCCACTCCCATTGTAAATGCACAAACAAGTGAGGGGAAATGTGTGTGTGTGTGTGTGTGGGGGGGGGGGAGCCAGGTGGATGACACTGAAATAAAAAAAAGAAAAGAAAAAAAGAAATGAAACAAATGGTGAGTCTCACAGATTTGCTGAGATGTTGGCTGCTGTGCGGTCACATGTTTTATGACGCTGGAGGAGGGGTGCGCACACAGGCAAACGCTCACGCCAGCTGCTCTTCCCCCTCCCCCCCACCTGCTCGCATTTGTCCTCACAGAAAATGCACACGTGCCCAAAAAAAGAAAAGAAAAGAAAGCAAAGAGAAAGAGGTGGGAGGGGAGACGGTGATTCAGCACCATAGACTGCGCCAACCTGGCTACTGGGGACATATACTGAACCAGGGGAAAGGGGGTTGGGGTGATGTGGGGTGGGGTAAGTCTTTACACAGTCATCAGAACCAAATTAGCCAAATCTTTTCAAAACCATCCCTTTATTAGTCTTCCTTCTGTTCCAGTTTGCAAGCGTTCAATCCTAGGAGTTCACATCAGAATTGAAAGAAAATCTGTGTTTTAAACAAATATCTGCAACACTTTTCTCACAATGTCTTAAATGGATAGTTTAAGTCTTTTAAAGTGGGGTTATGTAGCAAAACTATAAACAATGTTTGCATTAGGAGATGTAGAAGTATAAATAGTATAATATTATTTCTGACCTGATTGATTGATGAGCTAATAGTTAATTTGAGTAAGACCAAAACCAAAGTGTAGTCTTAAAAACAATTCCAAGTTCAAGAATCTCATAACATACCAAAAACAACTTTATAAACTTTTACATTTCTGTTTTGTTTTATATATAACATTCCTGCTAAAAGTGCTGCAGCTAGCTGCTAATGCCACCTATATTTGTGTTTGTAAATATGCAAAAAAAACTCAAACTAACAGAGTAACGTAAAACTGACAGAGGTCGTGAGATTTTCTTTTTGATGCATGACTGTTCGAATAAAAAAAATACATTGAAATTGTTTTTAAAAAGGTAGCAATTCATTGTGGTCATAGTCCTGATCAGACTAGCCGTTAGCTCATCTGTCCAGTCAGAAATTATGTTCATAAGTTTTACCACAGAACCCCACTCTGAATTATCCCATTATGAATTTGAAGACATTTTGCAAAAAGAGGGGAAAACAATGTTTTTGAAGTGTTTCTTTAAAATAAGCAGCAGACCCCCCCTCCCCACAGATAGACAGCTGACTTCTGCAAAAACAGCTATTCAGTCATGGCGTTGTTTACAAAAGCCCACTGTAGACAAACAAACAAATGGTAAAAGGAAAAACCAAAGACATGCGACCCACAGAAAAAGTAGCTCAAGTTTCCAAAATGCTAAGTTAAAAAAAAAAAGGCATCTTGTATTAACTGAATGTGTCTGATTTGGGCCTGTTCTGTCCAGCCCCTTTTATTTTCTACGGCCCTGCTTCCAGCACATTTCCCAGCAAATACAGTGCGGTTTGTATTTGGACAGGATTAGATGGCTTTACAAAAGCTCACAATATGATGAAAGTGAATCATAGCCGTAAGCTTCTTTTGTGTGGAGGAATACTTAAAAAAAAGGCTCTATTCTACATCAGACTAAGTGTAGATCAAATAGGAAATGCTTCTTTGCAAAAATAAGATGGTAAAAAGAAGAATATGCGAGTCACATAAAGAGTATGTCAAGTTTCCGTAATTCTAAGTTTGAAAAAGGCATCTTGCATTTTCGTCTCATAAGGGCCGTCCTCCTCAACTGCCCTACCCCTCTTAAATTATGGCCCTGCTTCTAAAAGCTATCTACAACAGCAAAATCAAAGGTTTTACCATCCTATTTTTGAAAAATCTTGCTTTCCATTATATATATATATATATTTCCTCCTCTCACTAAAAGCAGGCTATGTTCATCGACACACAAGAAAAAACCCACTGGACTGTTGTAGCTACATGAACTTTTGCAGCAGAAGCATCTGAGTGCCGTAAACCGGTCATGCTCATCTGCCATGTCTGGAAAAAAAAAAGTCAACAATTGGCACACCATTTAAAAAGAACAACAGGTTTTGTTTTTTGTTTTCCTCTTTTTTTGTTGTTTTGTACATTCATAAAGGAGATG
This sequence comes from Anablepsoides rubrolineatus, assembly GCA_031762495.1. Taxonomy (NCBI): domain Eukaryota; kingdom Metazoa; phylum Chordata; class Actinopteri; order Cyprinodontiformes; family Rivulidae; genus Anablepsoides; species Anablepsoides rubrolineatus. The sequence goes on along the minus strand of JARVGW010000357.1, from coordinate 2,075,040 downwards.
ATGACTCTCAGAGACGTTGGTTTCAAATCTGCAACCACTTAAGTATAAATAACCGCATTAATAATCGACAAAACCCAACGTAAATTAAAAAAAAGAAAGAAAAAAAGGAAACATGCACTGACAGCTTCACTTCCGATCCAGTCGATTTGATTTTTTTTAACCCCTTTCAAAACAACAAATACAAATCCTAACCGCAGGTTCACAAAAAATAGAGAAATGGCACTTTTTGTATATATAATTCTTAATATCTATATATATATATTGTGGTCATATTGATAGAACATGAAAAGTTTGCCTCTTTGTTGGTGGTTATGGTTCCTCGCCGTCATGTGTGTCTGAAACCATGCGGATCATCATCATGCATTTTTTATGATACATCAGTCCAGAGTATTTACATGTACATTCATGCGTTCGTGCACCATTCCCCTGATTGTTCTCACACGCACACACACACACACACACACACACTCAGTCTCTTGGTTCTCCTCCTTTCTTTTTAATATATTCTGTCTCAGAGATCTCGATTGCGGCAGAAAGGAGGAGGCTGGAGGAAGGAAGGGAGGGTGGAGATATATTACAGATTGGATGCTTTAAATACGTTTGTGTTCACACTTTAGTTTGAGTTTGTAATCCAGTGTTTTGGGGGGGTGGGGGTCTGTTTTCACGCATCGTTTGTGACTGAGAGGTGCGTGCTGCAGTCAAAGCCCCTGTGCGCGCCCCCGTCTGCGTGATAGGGCCCGCTGTGCCAGTAGGACGAGTCGCACACCGTCTGCAAGGAGTTGATCTCCGACGCAGAGGAGTTCCCCTCCCTCCGCTTGGAGCGCTTCCGGTTGCGCAGGATGAACACGAGCATCCCCACCACCGTGAAGGCCGACGTGACGAAGACCAGCAGCAGGCCTGGGACAAGGACGGAGATGGACACCCGGTTGGGCTCCAGGTAGGAGTTCGAACGCGTGCCGCCCGAGTCCTGGGCGAATGTGGCGTTCTTGGACGGGGAGGTCGGCGGCGCACGCTCGTACAGCCTGGAGCACATGAGGTCGTTCCGGACGTGGCGGAAGTCCCGCTTCCAGAACTCCTCAGGAGTCTCGCACTTGAGGTCGCTGACGATCACGTCGGCCCCCAGCTTCTCCGTCCACTGCTTGAAGGGCACAATGTTGCACGAGCAATCCCATGGGTTCCCGTGCAGGTCTATCTGGATGATTGAGCTGAGCTGGTCCAACACGCCAGCCACAGGCAGGTAAGGGAAATAATTATTATGCAGGCTGATTTTGGACAAAGAAATCCCAAGAAAAGCATCCATAGGTAAAGACTTGAGCAGGTTGTTGTTGAGGAACAGAACCCTCAGGTTGGGCATGGGGCTGAAAACTCCTGCCACCACCAGCTGGATGTCGTTGTATTCCAAACTGAGGTATTCCAGATTTACCAGGCCCACGAACATCTCAGCCACCAGAGTATCCAGGTAGTTCTTATCCAAGTAGAGCCATCTGAGCTCGCTCTGGTTCTGGAACGTGCCGTTGTCGATCACCTTGATGTTGTTCCCCCCCAGATCCAGCAGGTTGAGGCTGCCATAGCCCAGCAGCTGGTTTTTCTTTACCGCATGGATATTGTTGTCCCTCATGTTGAGCTCGTGGGCAGACAGGGGTTTGGGTTTGAGTCCAGCCAGGCTCTCCATCTTTTTGCCCTCACAGTTGACCCCCAGCCCCTGCCTGGAGCCCACCAGCTTGCAGCTGCATGGCTGGGGGCACGTCAGGTTGTGCAGCTGCTCCCCATCGCCGTTCACGCCTGTCACCACTGGAGTGGGTTTTGTTTTCAGCTGCCAGTTCTCACGAGCCTTGGAGTGGCTTTTGGGGCCACGAGGTGTGGGAGCGTCTCTGAAAGGCGTGGGGCGAGGCTGGCCCTTCTGAGCGGTCTCCTCCTGCGTGGGAGGGGCCACCAGGCTGGTGTCAAGGCCCCCACTCTGTGAGGGGCACAGCTCCGCCTCTGACGTCTCGTTCAGGTCACTGCCCTGCAGCCGGGTGGGGGCCTCGCAGACCACCCTGCCAATGAGTGCGTTGCGCGGTATGTTCTCCAGCCATTCTTTCAGCGACACCAGCTCACAGTTACAGTCCCACGGATTGTCCTCCAGCAGGACCTCCGCTATGCCCGGTATCTGCTCCAGTATCCCCTCATAAGGCAGCGTTTTGATCCGGTTCCCCCTCAGGTCGAGGTGCGTAATGGGCACATGTTGGAACACGTTGAGGGGCAGCGCGCTGATTAGGTTGTCGTTCAGTATCAACACCTCCAGCTTGTTCAGGTCCCTGAACACGACCGGGTCTATGTCCCTCAGTAGGTTAAAGTCTGCTTGGAGGTACTCCAGATCATCCAAGCCCAGGAACGTGCTCTTCTTAAATGACCTGATCTTGTTGTTGTTGATGTGCAGTCGCTTGACCAGCTGCAGTCCCAGGAAGGCTCCGGGCACGATGTCGTGCAGGCCGTTGTTCTCCAGGTGCAGGCTCACGGCGTTGTAGAAGTTGGCAAACTCGTTGGGGAAGAGCCTGGAGAGCGAGTTGCCGTGCAGGAGAAGGTGGTAGAACTGCGAGCTGGGACCTGCGAGGTGCCGCAGCGTGCTGAAGCCCCTCTTCTCACAGTCAATGTGCAGGTCGCCCTCCACGTCCCCGCACGAGCAGACCCGCTCCTTGCACACATCCCTCGTAACATTTCCGCTGGCAAAACAAAGAGCCGCATTCAGCAGGACAATCCAGAGCAGCATTTTCTTTCAGGGTCCCTCTCGCAACAAGCAATTCATTCCCCGTGTTCAAGACATGCGAGCCGTGAAGCTGTCTGCATCAGTGAGGAGGGGAAAAAACAAACATTTAGGAAGATTTGGAACAAATCCGTGCCTCAGACTTCCAGTTTCAGTCTCTGTTTTTCTCACTGAATCCTCAAATGTTGCAGATAAGACGAAAAAGCAGCCATCCTTTGATTTTCTGTCACTTCACACTGACCTTGGTGAGGTTTAGAGGGGGTGGACAGAGCGGCTGCCGTCTTCGGGAGTCGTGCGTGGCGCTGCGGCGTCGGGAGCTGTCCCCTCTCCCCTGGTGCTGCTGCTGCTGCTGGGGGGCTTCGCAGGCGATCCAAAACACCCGCATATCCTCCCCCCTCCTCCTCCTTCCGCGTCTGTTTGCGCCGTTTCGCCTCTTTGAAATTGAGAAAAGAACAAGAAGAATAAGAAAAAAAAAATCTCCTTTTTTTCCTTGCACGAGAAATCACAATAAATGGATCTCGGAGGCTGCGTTCATCCTTTTGCTCTGAGAAAGATCTGACACCCTCTGCTGAGCTGTAATGGCCAAGAGAAAAAACAGAAAAAAAAATCCGTCGACTGACTGAGGGAATGCTGAGAGGAGACGGGGCAGAATCAATCCACACACACACACACACACAAACATGCACACACACAAAAAGAGGAGAGATTTCTTCTTTTTTTTCCCCAGAAAATAAAGCAAATCCTCTTGTTTCAGTTTTGTCCACAGCGTCTCCAGCTGCGAGGTAAAAGCTCCATGATGACAAAAACCAGCCGAGGTTTTGGATCGTGATCAGTTCACTGACTTTGCCCCCCCTCCTTCTTTGCCTGTTCTCTCCAAACTGGGGAGGGAGAGAGAGGGGGAGGAGGAGAGGCTCTCTCTGCTCTGAAAACACTGTTGAATGCGGCAAAAAAGAAAAAAACTCTTTTCCTCCACAGACCAGCTTCAGTCCGACTTTAAAGGAAGAAAAAACAAAACAAATCTATACAATACCAGATGTGTCAGTGTGGCTCCCCTGTATGCGCATGTGTGTGTGTCTGACGTTTTTTTTATTCACTTTTATTTAAATAAAAATAAGAGCAACTGTGCAAGAAAAAGGAGAGAGAGAGAGCGAGAGAGAGAGATGGAGAGAGAGGGCTCCTGTATGGACTGTAATCCACAGTTTGAGATTATTACATCAGCTGAAGGGGGGCTGTCCTCTCCTCCTCCTCCCTCCGCAGCTCATCCATCTGCAGAGCTCAGTTTGAAAGTAAGAAAGTTAAACATTCACTCTTCCTCTCTCCCTTCTTGTCTCTATATTTTCTATAGGGGGGGACAATAAGGTGGAGATAAATACATTAATAAGAATAAATTAAAGTCCTAGCATTCCGTAAAGGATTCATATCACCTTTCTCAACAGACCTTGATTTCAAGATGACAGCCACATCTATGTGTAAGAGATGTGTAATGTGTTTAAGATGACTCTCAGCTACCACCACCCCAAATTTCAGCTCAGTATCTGTAAAATCATCAGTGTTTTGGTCCTTGATGTGTTGGTTAAATGTTGATTAGCTGTGGCAGCCATCTTGAATTGGAGTGACTCCAAAAGTGAATCA
>JARVGW010000357.1:1655843-1669753 GCA_031762495.1 Anablepsoides rubrolineatus | reverse complement strand
TAAGGCTGATGGAAAATTGTTATTGTCTGCCTGAAACCCAAACAGTTCCTTCTGTTCCAAAAACAACTGATTACAGATTTGGCTCTCCTGTACACGGCCTTGAGAACTGTACTCTAAATTCTTCCTGGATGTTGATGTCCACTGAGGGTCTGACCCTCCCCCCCCCCTTCCCCCCTCTCACTACCATCTGTGATCTGGTTCCTGGAGCAAGCTGAAAGCCGCACAGAATGAACAGTTAACATCAATATTCTGGACAATGGCTACACGGGTTATGGGTTCTTGATTCTTCGGGCTTACTTTTCAGATATTCACACACAAGTGCATACAACACTCATGGTTTCAAATACACCCCCCCCTAAACTCACTTACTCCTCTGGCTAATAAATGTGCTCTATACAGAGGTTTTTTCTAAACACCATCATGTGTCACTTTTGTAGACATAATATGATGATTTGTTTTTCCTCATCTTCCCTCATGTGTTTTTTTAGTTTTTCTTTTAAGGGTAGCAACTCCTCATGATGTCTTCATGATGATCCTTGTTCTGTGCAGGGGTCGGTGGCTGCATGACCCAGGGCACCTGTTCTCCTATGTTTGTTATGTTCTGTATTCTTCTGAATGGATGTTCTGAAATGTAATTTCATTGTGCTCTGTACAATGACAATAAAGGCCTTATCTTATCTTATCTTATTTTAAATGGGTATGACGTTATTAATAGGAGGTTCTTAAAGAGACAAAGGTCAATTTCAAGATGTTTAGAAACATACAATGTCAAATAAATGTTTGATTTATACAAATTGACAGCATTTTGATAACAACTGACTGTGACTGTTACTTTATTTTGGTATAGAATTGAACTATATGCCTGAGAAACACACTACTGGCCCTTTAAACAAATTAACAATAAGTGCACCAGAGAGTCAACAATAAAATGACACAGGATTGGTTTTTCAGTTGCACGCTACCTTTGGTGAGGTTCAGTCTCACTACTGGTAGCCTGATGCAGTGTTTGGACCCTACCGAGGTTGCACAGGTAGTCCAACCTCTCCTGCAGTATGTACCACAAAATACCAGAAGGTTCCCTGCTTCTTCTAGCACATTTCCCAGAGTATCCGGGGGGTTCCAGGAGACAGATACTGTAGGAAAGCTGGACTGGACCATAGAAGGTCCTTCACCCATCATCAGGAATGGTATGTGCTCACATGTGTAAGGAAGAATGGGAAGAGCAGTACCAGACACCAAAACATTCCCTCCAGCAGGCCACTGGATCAGAAACAGACTTCATGAGGGTGGCCTGAGGTCCAAATGTCATGCAGTGAGCCCTGCTCTCACTGGCCTGCACAGTGGAGCTTGAAAGATATTTGCCATTGACCACCAGAACCAAATAAGGACATTTCAAAAATGCAAATGTCCTTAATGAATATTGATGGAAACCACTGCTTTACATAAATTAGCATATTGTGTAACTTTTACTAAAAACACGCACAGTATTCAGGAAAATACAATATAAAATCAGCAGTACATATTGTTTGCAAGAAAGGTAACTAACTCCACCAATTAGTTCTTGTACCTTTGCCAATTTGTAAATTAAGTGCCAAAAAAAAAGTTTCAGAGTAGGAGGAAAGTAAACTTGAACAACACTAAATTTGTCTGTATTTACACAAACTAAGTAGAAGAGAAACCAAAACTGAAATGAGAAGCAGTTGGCAAAAAACAACAAAACGTTGATTCCCTCTTGGGAAGTCTGGGAAGCCAGATGTTCGTAAGCCTCGCTCTCACATGAGTGCAAGTTTCAGTACCAGTGTGCCTCTGTGTGTGTGTGTGTTAAAGGGAGAAAAGCGAGGCGTTTCCTGATGTCCTAGCCAGATGTTGCTGATCCCTGCCACTCCACAGAGGCAGGGAGTTTACAGCGCATTAGAAAAGACAACTGGGACGAGCACATCAGGCCCGCTGGACAAATTTGGTATGCCATTACAGGGAAACCAGCTCCTTTTATTTTGTAGGTGGGTGGTATCTGAACCAGTTAAAGATATAAAACTTTTTTTTGGCCGGCACATCTTCAACGAATGATGACGGTGTACAAATAAAACTTTACAATATTTAGTTTGACTTTTACCCTTTGAAATTTAAGAATTAGCCAAAGAGTTTTTAAAAACTGCCATACTACCAAGAAACATCAACAAAAAAATAGGTTAACTATAGTTGGAAATAGTTTCTTTTTAAACAAACAAGACTCTCTGGAGAGGTTTCACTACAGTTTATGGTTGGTAAAGGCCCTGTCACATTATAACTATAATAGTTTTATTGTAATTTTATGTGCATGTGTGTGTATGTACTGTTTCTATCCTTGGCAAATGTTATGTGTTTGCTGTGAAGCACTTTGGTCAACTGAGGTTGTTGTAAACTTGATAACATTTTAGACAGCTTGTGTCAACTTATGAAAATTTTAAAGACATCTACATTGAAGATGGAATTAAAACAAATCAACTGGAAGCCACTTTTAGGTGTGTACATACTGTAATGCTAACAAATCAATCAAATATAAAACTTTTATTAGTAACTTAGACAAAATAAATTCATAAGCTGGCATAAGTTATCTAAAATGTTATAATGTGAGAGGGCCTTTAGTTAGCTGAATGACTGTAGGTGGATTTATGGTTGGATGGTTGGTTGGTTCTGGTGTTGTCAGTTGAATGGATAGATAATTGGCTTTTTGTTTGGTTGGTTAATTGGTTACTCCATTAGTTAGATAGATTTATCCATGGATAGGTGGTTAGATGGTCAGTTAGTTCACTGGTTAAATGGATGGTGGTCAGTTCATCAGAGGAAAAATGTATGTACAGATGGTTGGTTATATTGACAGATGTTGGTTGCCCAATCCAGCTGTTCATCAGTTGAATAAATGGAGGGTTGGTTAGTCAGTTGGATGGATGGATGGATGGATGATTTGTCTGTTCGTCAGTGTTAGATGGTTGGTTGGTTGGTTGGATGGATGGATGGATGGAGTTAGTTAGCAGTTTGGTTGGCGGGTCCTGTTTATTGTTACCTTCAGACAGTCTGACACATTGGTTCTACTTTAATTTAGGTCTCATAATATAAAAGAAAATACAAGTCTAAGACAACAAATTTGGATTTTGTGGGTCTTTGAGAAAAAAATAACTTACAAAACAATAATAAATTGAAGAAGAATCACTACCAGACAATTACAAATATAAACTTTTAATAATCAAACTGAAACCTCATAGATAGAGTATAAAGGGCACCTATCAGAATTCAAAAAAAGTTGTTGTTTTTCTTTGAAATTTCCTGACATGTGACTGGACTAAGATCTTCAGATCATCTCAAAGGGGGTAAAATATTCTCCGACATGTTGCAGTTCATGGCAGTTTCTTCGTTGTACTTCTTGTTGGGTAAAACCTGTGTGGTACGACATACATCAGTCTGCTTGTCTGTAGGAAACGTGCATCTGTGCTGTCCTCCCGCTGAACGGGCTAGTGTCCACACTGAGATCCAGCTTGTGCGATCATGTCAGTGGGTTTCTGAGTGTCAGTTCTGAATGTACAGTATTTTTTTTTTCCTTCCTGCACTTCTACACTTACATCTGCCTCCATCCTGATACGTGCACACGTGTGAGTTTCTTTATGTGTGTGTTCAAGCGCCGGACGGGGATCCATCTGTGTCGGGTTAACCCGCTGGGAGCCTCACCCAGCAGGTAGTCCTGGATGGTCTAAATCATGTGGATGGCCAGAAGCGTGAAATCCTTCCAGGCCCGGACAGATGTCTCTTTGCTCAGGGATCAGCTTAGACTCCAGCGACCCTGCGGACCTTTCAAGACCCTCGAAGCTGACTCAGACTCCCAAAACACGAAGCAGACCATGACCAGCCCAGACTAAATAATCTCGCATTAAAATAATAATACTGTAATTGAATATTTAGTTATCAATTTACCAGGAATCAACTTGTTTGTGATTTGAGTTTCATTGTAAAGTTTCACACCAAATTATTAGACAAACTTCATTTTACAATTATTTATCCTTCACTGAATTTATCATGAGGGTTCCTGACATTTTTAATTTAAAATTGTACAACATATTCAAGTGAAGTTAAACTGTGTATAGAACAGATATAGGTTTTATTAATTTTTTTTTACAGCAGATCCTGGCCAGAGGTGGGAAAAATTTTATTCACCACCAGAAGAGATGGGAACAGCTAACCAAAGACTTAACTAAAAGCATAGCTTTGCTAACGCTAAACATGTAAAAAAATTAGAAGATAACACTAGCAGCTAATCGCTAACTGCTAATAGCAGAACTGTTTTCTTGTTGAGCTTATTATCAATTTTACTAACTTAACATCAGTTAATGATGTTTGATGATCGCTTCACCCCACAAAGAGCATACAAAAAATTGAAACTTCCACAAAGCAATGCTATTGTACATGTTAAACAAAGCTAAATTAGACCCGGCAGTATAAAGCATCACCCAGTGACATCACTGCATTTGCAGACCATTTTTAGCTTTGATTAAATTAAATTTTGTTAACTTTAAGTCCCCTAACAGCTAACTAACATGCAAACATCAACAAATTTGTGTCAGTCCCACCAGTCTTTAACTGAAAGGAGACAAACATGTGTGACACTGACTGACTGACAGATGTTTTAGCAGTTAGTGGTTTAGCTGATCTGTGCCCACTTCTGGTAGGAGTCATCTTCAATTTTGCTTGACCCAATTTTCATTTGGTATTTTTCTACCAACTGCATGTGGCCATGTAACCACAAAACCTCACTTATTTCTCAAGCTATCCAGCTCTCAAGTCTTATAAAACCCAATGGGCACAGTTCTGCTCATCCACTAACCCGCCATTAATTAAACTAATATTTTGATGAGAAGTTCAGAATTTGCTTTATAAACTAGTAGCAGATTTAACTTGTGCTAAACTAATAGCAGTTATTTTATTTCCCACTAAAATTCTTATGCACCATTACATCCTTGACATATCCAATGATAGTCTTTCACATGAAACAGAGACATTCTCAACAAAACTATGAGCTATGAGCGTAGCCATATCACACAGTCTCTGCTGTCTCATCCCTAAACCCAGAACTTACATGTTCACGTTGACTCTCCTCTTAAATAGACCACTCTGACTCATGGTTTCAGTTTACAGGCAAAAAAATACATATTCTATTCTATTCTATTCTATTCTATTCTATTCTATTATATTATATTATATTATATTATATTATATTATATTATATTATATTATATTATATTATATTATATTATATTACATTACATTACATTACATTACATTACATTACATTACATTACATTACATTACAATATATTATATTAATATATAAAATTTAATCAACAGAACAAAAATTTGTCAGGAAAAACTTAAGTCCAACTCAAAACTATTGTAAAAAGTCATTTTCCCAGCATCCTTTGCAGCTGGGATGTTATTCAGTCAGAGACAATTTCCTGAGTTTGTTTCAAAATGTAAAGAAAAGCTGTGTCTTTGTTTCACGTTTTTAATCTGGGATATACAAATATATTTTTTAGTGTTAATGTTTCCACAGGCTGTAATTTTCAATGGCCTTTTTCTCCCTCCAACATTTGCTTTTCCTGTTTATCAGTTGTAGCTCAGACTCCTGGCTTTATCGTAAAACATGGCGTCTGATGTTACCCAACATGTAATGTACCGTAATGTAGTTTCCCATTTTCTATTTTCTCATATTTTACCTTTAAAAATGAAATAAACGCTTTTATCTGTGATCCGTTTACAATAATTAGGTGACAGTAAACCCCAAAATTAACTAATAGTCTGTTTTGTATTTGGTAGATGTGTAACTACACAGGAACATTTGCCAAGCTAAAATTTTCCAAAATTCTTATTTTTTCTTTTAGAATTATTCTTTAGGGGGTATTATTTGCTGCATGCAAAACCACAACAATAAGAAATAAAAATGATTTGAGGCCAAGTTCTGATCAAAATACATTGTTAGGATGGTCTAATCCACTCTAGGTCCTCCTTTACCAGCTGACTGGTCTGGTGTCACGAGTTTGGCCCGTGTGGCTCAGCCATGGACCTAATAGGTTCCAGCTGGGATTGTGTGTCGGTATTTAAACCTCAAGTGGAAAAGTGGCTGTAAAATCAAACCACCTGGTGAGTCTGAGCTACTGGGGAGACTGAAACAGTGCCAAATACTGGAGACCCCGGTAAGCTGACGAAGGACAGTTTTGGCAAATGGTTTATTTATTTCATGTTAGTGTTAATCCTCTATGTTTTTGGTTTTCTATCCTTTAGCACCAACTTTCATAGAAGCATCTGTGTGTATGAATGTGCGCCTTGTCTAATGGCTGTAATTTTACTGACCTGATAATTGTCACAACAATTACAGGCAAGAGCGAGTAATTCTTTTACGAGGAGCATGACAGGAGAGATGGCGTACACCGATCGGATTTCACATTTGTCTCGCCAGCAAACAGATTTCAGTGCCAACCCGTAGTGGTTGTCAGATTAAGACTGTCGTGGCTGTGTTTTCAGCAGGAAAACGTGCTCAGAAGACCCCCTGACGCTTGCTTTTATTTGTCCAGTTAGCCATTAGCCTTCAGACTGGAAAGTAAAACAAGTTTTCATTCACTTCCCGTACACTAATACGCCCAGCTCCTCTGCGTTATCAGCGTGCCACACTGCATCCATCAAAAACTCGTCTCCGTCGGCCAACAGCCCTGGCTGGAGAACGATGCAGTTGATGAGCTGGCGAAAGATATTTATGAGGATCCTTAAAACGGGTGGGAAAGATCCCAGGCAGATGACTCAAACTGGGGGCAGCTTAGGCCATTTTTCCCCTTCCCTCTCTTTTTTTTCCCTCCCCAACAATAGCACTTAACATGTTACCTTCAGCTGTCATTTTAGGGAGTAAGTTTTGCTGCTACATGGAATAATCTAAAGCGAGACAGCTCATCAGTAATGAGCCGACAGAGTAACCACAATTGTAAATACATTCTCCAGATGAGACATTTTGCTTTAGCAGGTAAATCTCTTGTCTTAGGCTGAAGATGTTAATATTTTAAAGACAGGTAACATTGTGCCTTGATGACAGAAAATTTCCAAATTGACTTTTTTATTGGCTTAATTTTTTTAATTTAAAATGCTCTTTTTTAATACTGAGAAATGGAATAAAGGAAGGCCTACAATAAATTAAATCTGCTCTAACATAAGCTACAGTTTCACTTTAAATAGGAATACCATAGTGTGTGCTTATAGTTGTAGTATTTTTTCCTACAGAAATTAGATTGTTTTGAGGATGAGGGGAAGAGGTAGCTTGGTGGTCAGTGCTTCAGTGTCAATTTTGAAACTGCAGGTTTGAGCCTAAGTTGCGTCAGGCAGGGTATCCTTCCTAAAAGAACAGACAAATCTTTAATAGGAGTTCACCAGAAGAGAGCAACCGAAAGAACAGCTTGTTTTGAAGACAGAAAGGTACCAAATTGACATAAAGCTGCTTATTACAGCAACACAATTTGAGACTGAAGACCTGTACTTTCACCAAAAATGAAACCCTCACTGACAGACCAAGGCTATCCAATCTGCAGGAGAGAATCCATTGACCAGGATGATGTACTGTTTTTTCTGAAGGAGGGCAGTTCTCCAGGACAGACGTGGAGTAGAGCTGCTGCTCCTGCGCATACAGAGGAACCAGTTAAGGTGAATATTTTGGTAAAGAGGACCCCTAGATGCCTCCTTAGGGAGGTTTTCTAAACATGTCCAACTGGGAGGAGACCTCAAGGGCTACAGTTTGTCCCAATAATGCCTGCCCAACTCTACTAAGAAGAATGTATGATTTCTGTTCCATAACTTTTTTTTCTGCTCCAACCAGGAGAGTTAGGCAAAATCCTAAGGTGTGCAATAAATGGGCAGGGAAAATTGTTGCGCGATGATGACATATTTTTGTGTCATTATTACCGGTGCATGAGCCAATAAAATAACAACAATGGCAAAAGGCAGCGCAGACCAACTAATGCTAACACTATGAACTTGTTTAATCGCCTGAAACACCACCATAAACTGGAGTACGAGGAAAGCCAGAAAATGTGGACCGAGGATTCTTGGCACAAAGTCAAGCTTGTTCTCGGTGGGTTGGAGTCCACCAGGTCTGTCCTTTGTCTCTGATGCTGTTTGTGGACAGGATCTTAAGGTACAGTAGCAGATAGGGGGGGTTCGGAACCACAGGGTCTTGATTCTGGTTTAAGCGGATGATGTGGTTCTCTTGGCGTATTCTGGCCAAGAACTTCAGCGTGCACTGGGGTGGTTCACAATCAAGTGTGAAGTGGCTGGGACTAGACTTATTTCCCTCTAAATCTTAGGCCCCAGTTCTCGCCCATAAAAGGGTGGTGGTGGTGGGTGTTGCTTTGGTCAGTCATGGTGAAGAAAGAGCTGAGTTGAAAGTCAAAGTTCTTGATTTACTGGTTTGTCTACGTTTCAACCCTCACCTGTGGTCATGAGGTGTGGATCATGGCTGATAGAACAAGATCCCGGTTACAAGCGAATGAAATGAGAGCCGATACTCCTCCACATCTAAAGGAGTCAGTTGAGGTGGTTGATCCAGGACTCACTAGACGGATTATTTATCCTCTCTGGCTTGGAAACTCTTGAGTTCCCTGGGAAGAGCTGGAAAGTGTTGCTGGGGAGAGGGATGTCTTTCTCTCCTGGACTTTTTGCCTTTGCAACCTGACTACGGATAAGTGGCAAAAGATGTACAGATGCAGAAGCTGGAGCAGTTCAAAGCATAAACATCGATGGTTAACAGCAATACTGTACTTTGAAAGTGGTAATCATTAAAAGTCCAAATGACCGTCTCTCCTCTCTAAGAAAGTGACAACGAAGACATAAAACAATCATGACAAAAGCTCAGACTTTGATGTCGCCAGGTGATATCCCTGGGTACTCAGATTTTTCTTCCCACAAACTAAAACCATGCATATGAGGTTATTTAGTAATTCTAAATTGTCAGCAGGTTTGAGAGCATGAATGGTTGGTTGTTGTGTGTCAATATGGTGCAGTGACTGATGGAAAACAGGTAAAGGAAATGAATGGATGGAGTTTTAAAAAAGGTTTAAAATGTTTAAGTCAAGAATTTAGGATTCATTTTGAGTTTATTGGGTTGAGGTTTTCAGAAAACAAACAAGATAAAACACTAATTATAGCACCTAAATAATTTGACATTCTTGTTCTGGTTACTGCTTGAGCAAAGTTACAACGTAAGAGAGGAAATCAGTTCAGTAAGCTTTTATGATGTACAAAAAATAAAAAAATAAGTTGTCAGAGTAAGTTAAGAGTGAGGAAAGAAGAGAATGACAGCGAGAAGGAGCCAGCTTGATTTGGTCCTCCGTCATCCGCCGTCTGGATCCCCCCGTACACAAAACATGCCGGAGAGAGGGAGAGAAAACAGGAATCCCTGAAATCCATCTGGCATCCTTATGCTGCTGTTTAGGCCCTGTGGTGACTTCAGAGATAGAAGATGAGCATGAAAGGGAATTACGGCAAAACCCTTTCACCGATTCCAAAAAAAAATCTGCTCCGTATTACTCTGAGAGAAAACACACACACATACACACACAAATCTACTTAAACAGGCTGCGTCTCCTTCTACTCCCCGCTTCTCTCTAAGTTCATGACTTGAGTCCACCTCTGATGGATCGAACATGGCACTTATGCTAATTCACCCACGTTTTTCTACATGCGTTCCCGCTCATCCAAGACCCGGTTTGGAATGCACCGCTGTGGCAGTAAAAGAAAACAATGAAACGATGCTGCTCAGAACCCAAACTCTTTCCAAAATGTACCTGTGTACATGGGTTAGGAATTTAAAAACACTTTGTTAGGATTGGAAAACGTAGCTGACTTTTTCTTATGAACATAAAAAACTAAATAAATTGTATGAACTTGAGTGCAGAATAAACTTATCATGTCACGGTTTTCGGTTGCTTTGGATCCAGGATGCAGAATAAGAGAACATTTTATTGTAAAACAAAACAAAAAAGCTGTCTTTGCGGCAAATCTTGCAAATAATTTGAGGAGTACTGGAAAGCATGTTAAAATGCTCAGAGCTGAGGCTGTGAGGCTGATGGGGAGAGTGTCTGCAGCTGTGACTAATGAAACCACAAACAGGTGTGACTAAGAGAGCAGAAACTGAGAGGAAAACTAGAACAGAACCAAACAAGAATTCCCATCAAGAAAGAGTTTGAGTTTGTTTGAACTGGTCACCTGCGAACGCAAACGGGTAATTGTAGGGGAAATGCAGTAGCTATTGTCAAAAAATATTTACAATCAGATAAAGATAAATATTCTTATTCCTTTACTCAAATATCACTGTATTGTTCATTTTTAGTCAAGTTGTGTTTGCTGTTGGTGACTTTTACTTGTGTCTTTACCATTTAATGACTAAGGATGAGCAGTGGGTTTCAAATTATTGTAAGTTTAGGTAAAATGTGTGAATTCTAATGCTGCATTCACACCAAATGCAATTTGGGCCTCAAAAATGCGTCTAATTCTTCAAGTTGGATGCTTGTATACTTTGAGGTCAGATGCTCATCAAATTGTTCTTAATTCATGTTGAGAGACTTTTGTTTTCCTCCTCTGCTGGTCTGTGTTTAATGTCGGATGAAGTGGCTTTGCTTTATTTACTGAGACCATAAGTATGTCGCACTCACCAGATAATTAATTCATAATTAATTCACCAGATAATTCAGAGACATTCTGAGTTTGGTGAGTTTCACCACTCCAGGAACTGCGAGCTGACGAGGCTCACTTTCAGAACTATTTTTGTCCTGAGCTCAGTTTAACGAGCCGCTGACCGGCATCGGTGCTGATATCTCCTGCCAGGACACCGACTACAGGCACTCGATTTCAACTGAAGAGCTCCCGTCCATCTGTCTCAGGTTAGTGGACATCATTCAGGACACTGTGCTGTCGGAAAATCTGTCACTACATCACACAGTGGAGTCTCTCTGATTGGTTGATGCGCAAAAGTTCAGATTTTCCAACTCGAGCGTTCAATGCACTTGATGCGCGTTACGCAAGTTGAGCGCTCGAGTGCATCTCAAAATAGATGCACCACAGCACCTCCCAACACCCCTTTACACACTTCCACCAATAGACTTTGCATGTAAACCTGATACCTCTGACGCTCAAAACGCCTTTGGTGTAAGAATAATCCAAACGTCACACATTAAGTTTTTTGTCTAATGGTGCGTTTTCTTGCGGTTCCTTTTTATTCAACATAAAAACCTTTAACATTTTCATGGGTCATCCCCCTCTGTATTAATCCATTGAACTGGTGAAAACAAATGAATAAAAAAAACCACAGATGGTAGAATTAGGACACCTCTGTATCTGAAGATTCTGGGTTGTCTCCAGAAATGTTTTAAAGGGGGACATACGGGGGTCACTGTAAATCCTGCGGTGGCACCAAAATCAAAAGAGATATGTTATATTATTTCTTTACTGAAGTTATTTAACAATACGAGAGTTAAGAGAATCACCTTCTGATACACAGATGTCAACTTTAGGTTGATAAACTGGGAAAAGTTCCACCACTCAACTTACTGAAGCTCATCTCCTTCCTCATTTTCAGTTTCAGGCTGAGTTTATTCTATATTCTCCTCTCTTTCAATGCACTCTTTAATTTAAAAACTGCAGAAAATCCACACTGATTAACAAATTAACACTGACTTAAACACTCTACAGTATTTTTACAGTCTTGTTTTTATGGCATAAGTAAATGTTCATCAAATAATGCAGCGAGTCGGAGATCCCGACCTGAGAGGAGTTGAAGTAATTTTCCTCCTGGGTGTCAAAATAAAGTTAGACAAGTCGTTGAACCAATATTAGCTGTAAGTTCATCTTTAAGCTACTCCCTGCCGTTACACTTCATCCTCCACGCTGGAGGGTTTTGCGGACTTGACAGAAATGTGCCCTGCTGTGGTCTCTCTGTTTTTTATTACCTAAACACACATTTGCTCTGATTGATTTGCTCCAAGTGGGCCAACTTCAGCTCCCCGCCTGATGTGATCGCCATTTATTTGTTCAGCTTTAATTGTTGAAGCTCCTGTCAGCAGAACACGAGGTAGAGTGTGACACACTGGCACCGGATCAGAACAATTCGATACCGCTCTGTGTTTCAAATTAACATGAGACCAAATTAAAAGAAGAAGGAAAAAGAAGTCCACCACCATACATTCCTGTCAGCTCTGAGAGATAAAAGTGACGCGCACCTCTCAGCCATTACAGCAATTTAGGTGTAATGTATATTTTAAACACAAGCTTTATCTCTTTTAGACGGCGAAATGACGTTGTCAGCAGTTGATCCGAAGCTGCAACACAATCTTTCTCTTTCAACCTCTTTCCCTCTCACACACGGTGAATCATAAACACACTGTCAAGGCCTGTCCACATGTCTTATATTCACGCGGGGATTGACAGACACAATTGCACACACATGCGGTCGTCTGCTTTCAGCTCCGTTCGAAGCCACTCGAAGGTCAAGGATTTTCTCGAGAATTCTGACAAGGGGAACGTCTTCATCCGCCGTCATGAAAACAAATCTTGAAAATTACGGGAATTAAAAGCGAAGGAGACTCCACGAACATCTGGCGAGTTTTTCATAGCGGGTGAAACTTCTCCTCCCTCTTCAACAAGGCATGAGAAAATAAGCTGGAGGGACGAGTTTGTGTCAGTGCAGC
Source organism: Anablepsoides rubrolineatus (assembly GCA_031762495.1). Lineage (NCBI taxonomy): Eukaryota > Metazoa > Chordata > Actinopteri > Cyprinodontiformes > Rivulidae > Anablepsoides > Anablepsoides rubrolineatus. The sequence continues at coordinate 1,657,010 of JARVGW010000357.1, read as the reverse complement.
TCAGGAAAATAAGATATCATGTCTTGGTGTCGGTTTGATGTCAGCCTCTCGGAGTCGTACCCGAATGCCTCGTCCCGTTGAGATGGCAGCGAAGGAAAGGGTGGGGGTGGGGGGTTCAGCCAAAGTTCAAGTCCACAGCCACTAACCAGCTCCTCTCATCAGCACTGCCTCTCTGTTTACCTCTTATTCCAGTTTGCCTTCTCTGGCTTCATGTGTAGCGCAGCGCTTTGCCGCTAGGTCTCATGTTGGAGTTACAGGCCGGAGCTTCCGTGTCCCCACAGATCTTCAGATCTACATTTTATATATTTTCAAATCTCAATGACCTAGTTTGTTCATCAGAGGTGTGTCTAATCCAAGCCAACTTTATTTGTAAATAAATCATAAAGGACCACACAGCAGGCAGAAAGAAAAATCTATAAATAAGGGTTTTAAGAAGAAATTAAAAAACAGACAGTGAAAAGGAAGCTGACACAGAAAAAACATGATCACCCCTGAGTTTGAGCTTCGATTTGGGGACCATTAGAAGGGGCTCAGATATAAAGGGTTTTAAATTGAACACTTAATTATAATGAGGATCCACTAACTCTCTGATAAGTTGCATTATACTGCTTCTTGCCAGTTGGTGACAAAGGCGTAGACTAGTGTCTTAAAGTTTTTTTTTTCCTTGAAAGGACAGGTTTTATTTTGGCAAGCTGCCTCAAATGATCAAAACGTTTATTAATAGCCCTGATCTAATTGGAGCTCAACATCCTATTTGACCCCCAAATTCCTCACAGCTGGTTTGTTGTACTGGGCTAACAAACAAATTTACAGCTTTGGCTAAATTAGATTAGGAGACAAAGACATGTGAGTGAGTGTCAACTTAGCAGTTAGCAATTAGCGCTAACTTCTGCTAATTTTGACTTGTTTAGCTGCTTAGTGTTAGCAACGCTATATTTTTAATTTGTGGATTATGCTGATAGAATATGTATCTCAAGTAATGCCAACAATCTAATTCATTCAAAAGATTTATTAAAAAACCGGATATAGTTATATAACCGGATAATAGTTATAATAGATATAGATATATTCAATGTCTGCAGCAAGATGATGCAGATCTTCTATAAGTCTGTTGTTGAGAGCGTCATCTCTTCTGCTGTCATCTGTTGGGGCAGCAGCATCAGAGCC
>JARVGW010000357.1:1631978-1653654 GCA_031762495.1 Anablepsoides rubrolineatus | reverse complement strand
GTTTCCTGTTGTTGCAATAAAACTCAGCTGATCATCCCACGGAGTACCTTCATTCTTAGACCACGTATTTCTGTCTTCGTTAAATAAATATTTCCACGACAACTACCAAGTTTATGAATCAATAAAGTTCCATATGCTTCACCTCACTCCAAGTTCTTCTGATAATCAAAGTAGCACTCCACTAATAAATGTATGCCAATATCTCACATGATGTTATCCCTCAACATGTGTTGGAATAATTCTTGGCTGCCACTACGCCAAATATTATTTTAATATCTAAAAAAACAGACTGAGTCTGCGCCATTTTGTTTTTGGTAATAGGGGTGTAAGGATACACTTTTGTGATAAAGCTGGTGATATCATATTAATAACAGACTTACGAACTGAATCAAAGTCATATCATGACAGACTTTGTGATATTGGGAAACATTGTATTGTCATTCAAACAAATCAATATAATATTGTATCGTCATAAAGGTGGTGATATACACCCCAATTTGCTAAGGCTGCTTTGATGTTACAGCCACCTTGAGTGAGGTCACTTCCAAATCAGAGTAATTTTGCTAACCTGAACTGTAAAGAACATTTCTCACCACAGCACAAAGGACAATAAAACCAAACCATGGCATTTACATCTCAAACTCTTGCTGCCAAACAATCAGATTGATCACAAATACAAAGGCAACATTAAGAAAACCATTTAACTTAAAAAAATGAGCAGAGTAAAGTTATTCTCATTTCCTGCCTTGTGCCTAGATCCGTCTGCCATGTTACGTGTCAGATCAGATAAGCAGAAAGCCTGCCCTGACATCTGCATTTGGGATAAGCTGACGTCCAGCTTCTCATGCATTGGGGTACAAAACATCCAAGTGCAAGCTGGGATTTCTGTTGAGGGGGGGAGCTTTGCATGATATGAAACATTTATTGTGCACAGAGCCGTGCATTCAAATAGGAAACAGCAGGGCAAGAAAAAAGGAGATGTTCCTGCCTCGTAAGGAGAAAAACGTATGAAAACGTCAGGAATTTGTTTGACACTGCATTGACACGAGTTCATAAAAATCCATGACAAGGACAATTAAATCCAGGTTCCCTCTTAATTGAAACGCTCTCCCAAAGCTCCCTGATTAATTTATCCTCCAAACGTGATCTAAATTGACCCATCCAGCCGCGAGGTATGCGAGTGGCCTCACTGCTGCAGCAGACTGATATGTCATTAGAGCCCCGCTGTGATTGTGGCCCCAATTCTACTCACGATCAGGTGACTCCCACCACACAAAGAATGTGAAATTATCCCTCATCATCCACCACGGTAAACAAGCAGTGGGGCCGAGCTCCACATTTCGAGACTCCAGCAGCATAAATTGATCTTTGAGTCCAGATCCGAGCACCTTGTCGTACTCTTGCTAGGTCACATAAGAGGCAGCTCATATTTCTTATTTTCACACACCTCTGAGCAACCTTTTGTCTCGAGGCTTTGGCATTTAAACACTACGGGCTCCTCATCAGAGTACTTACTGTCTTTTGACTGTATCACTTAACCTTTGTGGAGCTGAAGTGTTTTCACAGCTTGTTTTCTTCTTCTCCACACAATCACACGCAGCCGACAACAGTTCGTCTCTCTAGTTGTACGGCTGCAGCTTAAAGAGGCGGCTGTCGTCTCCGTGGTTATATCGACGGAGCTCCGGGGTCTGGCTTCTATAAAGACGTAGGATAAAATTACAGCTAAATCAGTCTTGCGGCTTTTTTTTTCCTCCAGGAAAACTTATGAAGTCCTGAAACTGCTCCGGTTATGAGCGGGCCCAGCGGGGCTGCTGAAGGCCGCCCGACCGAGCACAAAGTGAAACATAATACAAGCGCCACTGATCCTCCAAGTAATAAGGCACTGACAGAGTGGAATGATAGCACGATAACTCATATAAGCTTTTAAAATCCAACACAGGTACACGACCCGCGCTTTGTAAAGAAGTCATTTTCTGTGATATATTCCTAACTAATTCATCTGGCACATGCTTCATCTCCCTCTCGTTTAATGAAAACTGGAATTATTTGCACCAATACACACATGGTTTTGGATCTGTTGGTCTATTTTTGATCCAATATAAGTCACAGCTTTTAAAAAAAGGATTAAAGCGCTGATAATGAAAGGAAGAAGCAGCAGCGACGCTGTTGGTTTATATGAAATTGATTTTTGGAGCAGCGGGGATTCCAATGAAATCAGTCAACAGCAGAGTTTCATTAATCTTCCGTGGTTCCCAAAGAACGTAAAACTGGACTAAAGTGAGGTGCAGATGTCTACATATTTGGTCTATCAGCCGAGATCCTGCAGTAACTCCACATCAAAGCAGAGAGAACGCTGAGCCAAAAGTAACACTTTCCCTTGTCTTTGATCGCTGGGTGAAGTGTGACGAGGATCGGTCCACCTACTGAAGACTGGGGTGGGATTTTATTAAAACAAAAATCAAACTGACTTCTGCAAATGACAACCATCTCCTTAAGGAGAAACAGTTGCTTAAACAGGTATGACTTTTAAATAAATCAGCATCGATACATTTACTCCAACCAACGCAGAAAAGTATCAACTCCATGGGTCTAAACTGAAACACTGAGGACTCATCAGACCAAAATACCAGCTCAATATAAAATGCTGACTATGACACAAAGAACAACATCATCACAGTTAAAAACAGAGGTAGAAACATTATACTTTGGTGATGGTAAGGGTACAAGATGACAGGACAGGACTATGTATGAGATTAAGGTCATAAAATGAATGTAAGTCCTGTTTTGCTTATTTCACCACCAGAACAATGTTGGAGTTACCAATATTAATCTGATGGTCAGTATGGCCATGTCACTTTTGTTTACAATATTTACTGACAAAAATACCACTAACAGTCTGTGATACACCCATCAGTAAATTGTTAGTCATCCATATTCCTCCCACACAATCCTGACTATGTCTATTATGTAAATACATGACTGTGGTGGGTCAAAGGTCAGTTTCACTGACAATGACGTTGTCCATGGTGTACGTCACAAACAGTCCTTTGAAGTGGAAGTTGTAATAAAAAGAAGATCCTATGTGGAGCCAGAGTCTGAGGACATTTTATGGCTGTGTTCACACTGCGGGCAAATGCTACCTATATCGGATTTTTTCATGAAACTCAGAACATGACAAACCCAATTTTTTCATATTCGACACAGGCCTTTAGGGGCCCATCCTTGTCCCATGAGATGTCCAGCTGTCCAGTTTACATTTTTATGTTAAAGGGTTATTAATTTAAAGCTCGGACAAGAAATTATCCAGAGAAAGACAAATCATGTCAATATGTATGCAACCCCCACGCAAACTTTGACCAATATTTTGTCTTGGAAAAAAATGAAAAAAATTCTAACCCAACATCATTATGTTCTTAGCAGTAGATTTTTTTGTTTTAATCAGCTGCTTCTATTTGATGCAGAGGTACAGAGTCGTGAGAGAACTGCTGAATGTTCAAAAAGCTCCTAAGTTGCCAAAAAATAAGCTACATACTTTTTCTAAGTTGGATGGACACTAAAAAAAGTCACTAAATCTAATAAAGTCAGTAAAGTTGGAAAGAGTGAGGTCAACTGAAGAAAAAAACAAAAGCAGAAACTAAAATAGACAGAGCATGTTTTTCATTTTTTTCCCCTCAGGATCAGTTTTTAAAGTCAGTAAAACATTTTGATTCTGATCCCAGCACTTGTTTGGTCTGTTTCAGAGGCAAAATGATTCCTCATAATCTAGAAAAAGTTATAAAGCACCAATCGAGATGTTTATGTCATACACAAAAGTATTAATGCTATTATTTTCTAAAGCAAAACATGACTTATGAAGAGAGAACTAAGACAAAAATGTTCTTTTAAATTACACAGTTCACAAAAATGACAGCTCTGCTACAAAGTTACATACACTCTTAAAGACTATGAATAAAGTCGTGGGAAAGAAACGTCCGTAATCCTTAAATTCTGGAATTTTACATAACAGGATTTAAAAAAAATTTGTTCAGATTGCTTTAAGACTGCAACATACTTGACAAGAAGTAAGACATTTGTTCTTGCTCGCATGGTTGTGAGATGTTCTTTTTGGCATGGTCATATTTCACTCAAAGAGAAACTGTTGTGAGAAATCCTTCCCACTATCCTCTGCAGCTAATAGAACAAATAGCGATGGTACATTTGGCAGAGCGGACGTTTATTTTCAAAGGATGATTGACAAGGAGGAGCTGGTAATTAATAGACAAAACATTAATTAGGAAATTTGTTTCAAAGAGACCACCATCATTTTTGGTCAGACGGTGCGAGAACCATATGTCCATATAAGCCCATTTATGTCCATATGCTGTCTCCTTCCTCTAATTTTGGTCAGACAATGCAGGAACATGTCCTTATCCTAAACTGCCTGTGTCTTCACAATCTCCTGCCACCAGTTTTGGCTAGATGATATAGGAATATGTCCCTATGCTGAGCTGCATGTCTCAGGTAGCGCCACCATCTCAGCCGCAAACACATCCCAAGACACCAAGACCGCTCAAAACCAAAACCGGCACCTTCCACAGCCCCATCAGGAAACCAGAGCCAAACACCCACTGCAGATGTGCTGGCCAGCGGTACTTCCCAACACACAGGTATGCATGAAAAGAAAAATACTGTCAAATACAGCGATACGGTTATAACTGTTAAAAATACTGTGATGTAAAATATTGGTCATACCACCCATATATAGGCAATAACAAATTTCAACACATCTTGCTGAGTTTAAATCAGCCTTTACCCTTCAGTTGAGGAATTGGGACATACTTATAGTATGTATTTATTTTACATTTTTCTGTAATTTATGCAGCGGTTGACTGAGTGACCTGCAGGTTAGTGGACAGAAAGTCTGGCTTCCCCACTGTACTGCTGATCCTTTCGCAACATTAAATTCTGTTTCATGTCATCTCACGCTGTAGCCGAAACAAACCAAAAAAAAAAAAAAACACCTCAGAGATCCTCGGCATTATATTTCCAGGACAAACTGTATATCCTCCTCCCCAGGATGGTCATTGGATCAACTCAGAGTATAACTTACTGTTCATTGTCTTTATGAACCAATAACTGTGTGCTGGACTACAGCTGGCAACAATCAGCTGAGACTGGAACTTAATGAAGCTTTGACATAAGAGCTCATACTCTGCTTCACTGCAGACAGACAATCCTACCTGGATCAGACAGCCGAGCAGCCTTATCTACTCGGGATTTACGGAGAACAAGACGTAATTTGTTACCATCTGAAGAGAACAGTTATTGTTCAAGAGGTCAGATTTTAAAGCTGCTACATTTTGTGATTAATAACGGTGATAAATCAGTGGCAAATTACTAAACCAAATAAGCTCACTGTGGACCGGCTGTAGTTATCTGCCTGGATTACGGTCCCATTAGCCATAAATTCTTCAGTTTGTTTTCTGCAGGTTTGGATGTTGCAAGTTATCCAGAGCACTGTTATTGCCAAAAACGATAAAAACCTTTCTTTATGTGGTAATCTGAGGGATTTCCCCATAAAGACCAAAAATAGAAAGAAAAAAAAAGAAAGAAAGAAACCAGAGCATCCATCCGACAAAAAGCAAGACTAAGCCTAAACGTGAGCTGCCAAGTCTTTCAGGAGGTTCAGTGTCATTGGCTGTGAAAAGTCATCTAAAAATAGACTCTGGGAAGCTTTTGTTGAGAAAGATCTATTTCCATTTACCAAGATCCATATTTTAATTATTTTCCGTGACTTATTTGCTGGAGTTAGACTAATATTTTTAACTTTAATTCATCACTGTCCTCAAGCTACCCACACAGTAGCAATTGTAAGGCTTCCAGAAAAAAACACATGTATTTAACTTTTTTGAGGTTTCATGAGTTGTCAGGAGAAAGAGTTTCTACTGGAAGAGAGCAGATTAATGGTTTGTTAAATTTATTGAGTATCAGACCTTAAAGGAGCTGATTTGTAACAAGAAATAGATGATTTTGAGCAGATGACCTCTTGATTTTCCTTTGAGAGAAACCAGTTTAATTGTTTCTTATTTATCTTTTACATTACTACTTAGCAGAATAACTGTCTTACTGTACTTTCTGTATTGGGTAGGGTCTCTAGGAGCTCCACTGTTAATATTCCCCAAATACTTTAGCTCATCACTAAATGATTTAGCAAAATTATACCTTTTAATTTTTTCCAACAATTGTTTCTCTTGGTTTTGCTAATGAAGCTCTAATTGGTTCATTACACTACAGATGTAAGTTAGATGGGACATGTAGGAATAGACTGGACATTCAGGGTTAGATGGGACATGGAGGGACAGATTAGACATGTAAAGACATACTGGACATGTAGGGTTAGATAACGTAGTTAGTTAATATAGGGACAGATTGGACTTGTAGGGTTAGATGGGACATGGAGGGACAGATTGGACTTGTAGGATTAGATGGGACATGGGACAAATTAAACATGTATGGTTAGATGGGACACGTAGGGACAGATTAGGCATGTAGGGTTAGAATGGGACATGGAGGGACAGATTGGACTTGTAGGGTTAGATGGGACATGCGACAAATTGGACTTGAAGGGTTAAAATGGGACATGATGGGGCAGATTGGACTTGTAGGGTTAGATGGGACATGGAGGGACAGATTGGACTTGTAGGGTTAGATGGGACATGGAGGGACAGATTGGACTTGTAGGGTTAGATGGGACGGATTGGACTTGTAGGGTTAGATGGGACAGATTGGACTTGTAGGGTTAGATGGGACATGGAGGGACAAATTGGACTTGAATGGTTAGATGGGACATGTTGGGACAGATTGGACTTGTAGGGTTAGATGGGACATGTTGGGACAGATTGGACTTGTAGAGTTAGATGGGACATGTTGGGACAGATTGGACTTGTAGAGTTAGATGGGACAAGACAATTAGGACAGGAAGGGAAATATGTAAGGATATCTGAGATTCATAGGAAAATATGAAACACAAGCTTTTAGAAATTTCTACGTTATTTTCCAGACATTTTCATCCCTTTTGCTGCTCTGATGAAGAAGTAGATCGATGGTTCTCAATTCCAGTCCTCATGGCCAACATCCTGCATATTCAGCAGATCTTTAAGTTCTGCAGAAGCATGTCCAGGGTTCGACAAATCCTATTGCCCGACTGACCAGGGCAGGTAAAACACATATTCGGGAAGGTGGGTGTGTCCCGATAACTGCCCGATCGGGCAGGTAAACAATTTCTTTTATTTATTTTTATAGGGCCATTTATTCAAAATATTCTGAAAATAAATTAGAAAATATAGCGTTTTAAAACACGTATAGAGGGAATAAATCCTCAAAATTTCCCCCTCCCGCCGTTGAAAAGTTACGTTGTGTCGCGGGATAGTAATCCCCCCTCCCCCTCAGTTCAACAGGCTGCAGTATGGCAGGCCGATACTGCATTTATTTGGCTTCATCTCTCTTACATTCCAGTTATCTGAAATTGTTTTATGACTAAATTAGACATATTAGTTATTAAGGATAAAATAGTAAAATGTTTTTCTTTGGTTCGTTTTATTTACTTTTTTTTTTTTTTGTAGTATGGTACATGTTTTTCTTAGATTTTATCAAATTTTGAACATTTTTGTTTTGGGCAGGTAAATTTTCATGTCGGGCAGGTAACATTTTTCGTCACCTGCCTGACAGGGCAGGTAAAAAATAAATCTTGTCAAACCCTAAGCATGTCAATTACTCATTCATTTAAATCAGGTGTGCCAAAGAAGGGAAACAAGTAAAACATGCAGGATAGGGGGCCATGAGGACCGTAATTGAGAACCACTGGACTAGATCAGGTTTAAAAAACCACAACCAGTGCCTTAATTAAGAACATTAAAAGTCCGAGGAACAATTTTTAAAACACTGCAGAGATTCAGGAAGGTTCAAACAAATATAAAAAAATCAACCCAAGCAGTTGTTCCAATGTAACATGATGAATCTCCAGTAAGAAAAACTCAGGTGCAATCACTCAGCAGCCCTGATGGGTTCAGCTTCGGGGAAAAACTCCAGAGCAGAGGGAGATTAATTAGTTAAACTGGGGCAGACATCAGTCTTCTAACGGGTCTGCAGAAGGGACGGAGCAGGGAGGGGGTCCCTCTCAGCTTTTTCGGTTTCTCCCGATTCTGCTGGCTTTTGGAGTCGGAGCAAACGGATGGTTTGGAGGCGGTGGAGAAAAGGATGGAGGAAGCGAAGGGAAGGGAGGGAGGACCTGAAGCTCATCCCTCACTCTTATCTGGACAGTGAGGGCTGTTGGGTCAAGTTTACAACCTTCCTGGTGCCACACTAATGACAGAACCCCTGCCTCCTCCAGGCTTTGAGGTCATATCTCCCACCTAAACCTGCTTTCTCATCCATCAGCAGAACCCTGCAGCTCCGACAGCTAAGGGTTCTAATGCCGCTTTTATTGTGCTGATCCATGATGATCCAGTGTGCATTCTTCATTTATCTCTAAACTCAGAGAAAACACGTTTAAAAAAAGAGAGAGAGCTTCACTTCGCTTAAAAAAAGAGTTTGCTGAATCTGCATGATTTGCTGTTTTATACATCTTTTGTCCTCCATTAGGGAGCTCCACTTGTATAATTAGAGGTTCGGAGGGCTTGCTTAAGGGCACTTCAGACATAATAGCTACGGAAAGGTAAAACCAGGGGCTGCTGGTTTTTATCTGCATCTGGAAGAAGCGATAAGCAGGAAACACTGTTAATGACCGGAGACTCTTTTCTTTAAAAAACTGTGATCCAGACAACACAAATGTTTTTACTTGGATAGAGCGCAGGATGTGATGGTGCAGATTGTCTGTCTGTGACTGCTTTGATTAAGTTTGGTGCCTAATTATGTGTCTAAACAAGATTTTGATCAGAATCTGTCTAATGCAATATGTCAGCACGAATCATGCAAAAAAGGTTATTTTTCCAATATTCCTGGTTTTCCCATTTAAACTCTTTTAAATCTGTTGACAAATTATTTAAAGTCATAACAGTTTCAATCAGTAGCAAAAGAAGAGTGTCGATGTAAAGTTTTACTGTCTTCACCAGGTTGAAAAAGACGTTCTGCCTCAAGTGGAGGAATTTACGTATACCCGAGTTTGGTTAATGAGCATATTCTGGACTCTGTGCCAGTTAGTTGTTGCTCAGATGGAGCTGAGCTGTAAGAGAAGCTCTGTGTACTGGTCAGCCTATATTCCTACCACAAAATTAGCACAAAATTCTTTGATTGGATTGAAATGTATTTGGAGTAAATAATCCAAATGTACTGTTTAGATGGGCACAAAATATATAATCCAATTATGACGAGCGTTTACATGCAGCAGGCTTTTATTCAGAATAGAAGTACAGACATGTGCAACAATGTGAACAGTCCCTAAAGAAACACAAAAGAAAAAGTTTTACTTCAATGATGAATGTAAATAAATGCTCTAATGCAGGCATGTCCAACTCCGGTCCTCAAGGGCCGGTCTCCTGCAAGTTTTAGATTTGTCCCTGCTTCAACACAGCTGATTGAAATAGATGATTTACCTTCTCAGTTTGCCATCGAGGTCTGCAGAGGCTCACTAATTAAGCACTCCTTAGGTTCAGCTGTGTTGAACCAGGGAAGCACCTAAAACATGCAGGACACTGGCCCTTGAGGACCAACTTTGGACACCACTGTTCTAATGTGTCCTCTCAGTGCTCAGAATGGACCCGTGCCAGGTTTTAATAACAGAGGAATCCTTACTGCACTCATAAACATTCTTGAATGTTCTATGCTGCAGCAACTACAACGTTGCTGTCCCTCCCTCCACAAAAGACCAGAAACCAGTGGATGAAAGTCAGAAGTCTTAAAACGTCAGGTTGGTTTTCCACAACCAGAACAACATGATCAGATTAAGTGTTTACATGTGCGGCATTCAAATTATTGGTCGGCATAAACCACCTCTCTCATACACTTAACATATTCATTTGGCTAAAGCTGAATCAGATCAGAATATTACCATTGGGGCATTTACATGATGCTTTTTTATTCATATTTGACCTCCCTGTTCAAGCTTGCTGCTCTGGAACACATGGATGGATGGATGGATGGATGGATGGATGGATGGATGGATGGATGGATGGATGGATGGATGGATGGGAGGATGGATGGATGGATGGATGGATGGATGGATGGATGGATGGACGGACGGATGGATGGGAGGATGGATGGATGGATGGATGGACGGATGGATGGATAGGAGGATGGATGGATAGGAGGATGGATGGATGGATGGATGGATGGATGGATGGATGGGAGGATGATGGACAGATGGATGGATGGATGGATGGATGGATGGACGGATGGATGGATGGACAGATGGATGGATGGGAGGATAGGAGGATGGATGGATGGATGGACGGATGGATGGACAGATGGATGGACAGATGGATGGGAGGATGGATGGGCGGATGGATGGATGGGAGGATGGATGGATGGACGGATGGATGGATGGATGGGCGGATGGATGGATGAATGGATGGATGGGCGGATGGATGGATGGATGGATGGATGGATGGATGGATGGATGGATGGATGGATGGATGGATGGATGGATGGATGGATGGAAATTAATTTACATCCTTCTTTACGATGTTGAAAACAGCACAAAATAGTTTCAGAAATAAAATGAAATAAAATGAATCAACTGAAAATTGTGTAATGTTGAAAAATTTCTTTTAGCAAATTGACCTATGACCTACAGGATAAATATTATTGAAACTCCCAGAAAGTAATCATTAGATCTTTTACTAATTAACTTTTGGAGTCAACACATAACTTGCCCTTTAACTTGATGACAATAATTAATACTGAATTATTTCAGTAGGTACAGAAAAACATTATTTTAGATTTTTATTAATTATAAAGTGGTCAATCTTTTAGAGACATCCCAGCTTAAAATATCAACTTTAAGCAACTTTTTTTTTAATTTAGCTCCTTTAGCTTTATAAACCTCTACATATAACAAAGTGTTAATTCTTGGTTTTACAGTCTCTGATTTGTTTCATTTTAAAACAGAGTCAAGCTTTTCATCTAAAAAGCCTAATTTAGATTGAGTAATGTGATTTAGAAACATTTAGAAATAGCAGGTTTGTTAATATTCTGCACAGAATGATACAACTGTGAAGAGAAAGCTTTACTGATTAAAAAAACAGCAGTCTTAATAAAATTCACTGATGACAAACTCTCCTCTTTAGTGAATAACAGAGCTTAAAGAAACACTTTTGGTTTGGCTTTCCAATATGAAAACTAGGGTTTTCCAAGCAGCGTTCCTCTCGCAGCAGAGGAGCTGAGAGTGACATCTGTTAAGCCTTAGAGCTGGAAGGCCAAAAATAAAGTTACTGGGTTGGGCCCCCTTTTTTTGCTGCATTTACAGAAATCAGCTGGAGGACAAATGGTGAGATTCCTTCTCAGTTGGATGCCACTAAAAAAACTATGCCCAAAATGGTACAGATGCATCTTATTGTAGGAACACAGATGGATGCAGGAAATCAAGGTTCATTACATGGTTGGATTAAACAGAAACATGTCCCGGACAGAACATCAAGAGTTCTGATTTTTATCTTCGGCTGGAAAGAGCTTATGGACCCTCAGAAGGGGGGAAAACTTCTCCTCGATCAGCTCTTTGCTCCTAATGGCCTCCTTAAACTGAGCGACATTTCAGTCCGTTTTATGTCATTTTAAAAACTACAAAGACTGCAGCAGGCAGTGTTTCTGTGCTGCCAAAGACTGATTCGCTCATCTTGTAGTTTTCCTGCAGAAAGCTTCTTGACTAATGTGGTGCTGGACAGAACCAGTGATGCAAAATGTGCTGCCGCCTGCTCGTCGGAGACTCTCAGCTGAACAGCAGCAGATTAGTAAAAATCAACGAATGGGTTTCTCTGTAGATGTGACAATTAAACATCTTGGTCTGGATAAGACCAATAGATAAGTTCCTGAAACTATGCTCAAGAGTATAAGAATCTGATTTTATTAGAAAATACATGGCGGGCCAGGCTCTTATAGGATTTTTCTCAACATGTTTCACTAAAATGCTTCTTGAAGTATCACAGAAAATGCCAAATCTGTGAATCACATGGGTTTACAGCACATGTCCAACTCAAATGTGGCCTTCCACAGCATTTTATGTGGCCTGCAAGAGCTTCAAAGATGTATTTATGTCCTAAAATAAGCTGCTTTAAAAGCAAAATTGACTATAAACTACATCAGCCAGTAGCCTGTAGTTTGTAGCCAGTGGCCTGTAGACATTAGCCAGTAGCCATTATCCTATTGTCGGTAGCCTGTTGCCTTTACCCAGTGTCATGTAGCCGATAGCCAGTAGAATATAGTCGATAGTGAGTAGCCTGTGTAGACAGTGGCTGGTAGTCATCAGCATGTTGTCGTTACTCAGTGTCATGTAGCCCAGTGTTCTTCAACCCTGGTCCTCAAGGCACAATGTCCTGTATATTTTAGATGTTTCACTGCTTCAGCACAGCTGTTTTCAATTGATAACTGATTAACAGGCTTTTGCTGAACTGCAATCATCTGAATCAGGTGTGTTAAAGCAGGGAAACCTCTAAAACTGTTGTCACTAGCCAGAAGGGATATATGTTTCCTACTGCCCTTTGTGTCAGAGTTTTTAACAAACATGTTTTGGTCAAACCTCATAAGTCTCAGATGGTTGCCCCAACAAAGCCACAAAAAATGACTACAATGCAAAATTTACAACCATTGAGCTAAAATTTGTTGTGGTGGCTGGGAGTTATCCTCAACACATAAATTAGGACCTACTCATTGTACTAGACTGATGCCTGAATTGTTGGAATGATCTTTTGGAGTGAACTATGTCAAGTTAACCATCAGATGAGTTTTAACAAAATATCCAGAGAACAAGAAATTATGATTTATTTTATAATCAACCTAAATCAGCCAGCTGACATTAGCCAAAAGAAAAATACTGAAAACACAAATTTATAGTGATTCAGCTAATATAGCTAGTACAAAAAGTAGAGAAATTTGTGTTTGGTTTATTGTTTTTCTTTGTTGTAGCAAAACTAACAAGAAACTGTATAGTGTTTATTTTCTTTTAAATGGTGCGCCATCTGTAAGTAAATTGAGTTTGTGGGTTCCACCTATGAAAAAAATATTCTTCGCCAAGCAGCTCATTCTGCCATTGACTCTTGTTTTGTGTTTATTGGATTGAATGGTTGAAGTCTTGAGAAAGCAGACATATTGGCAGTTTAACAATTTATTCATTAGACTTGAAAGCATGTGGAAGAAACATACACCCATCACACCTTTAACTTCTAAGATACATTTCAGGTTTCTTAAGCATCTAATCTTTATATTTGTGCAACAAATATATCTTATATTATTGTGCTGCAATCATTTTCTTTCCTCAATTTTTCACAAGGGTTTTAAATACAACTTTTGCGAAGATATGATTTGATTGAGATTCTACTTCAAGTGGAGTTTAAGTATCTTAGGGTTTCAGGAATGAGGGAAAACAAAGCATATCTAAAGACAGATCGGTGCAGCTTCAGCAGTATTGTGGACTTTGTGTTGGTCTGTTGTGTTTCTGATGGAGCTGAGCTGTAAGGAGAGGCTCTCTGTTTACCTGTCCATCTATGATACTACCCTCACATGTGGTCAGCAACTCTGGGTAGTGCCTGAAAGAACCAGATCTCAGACATGGTCCAAGTAAGTTTTCTCTGCAGGGTAGCCAGACTCTTCCATTGAGAGGCTGAGAAGTTCAGTTCTCCAGGAGAAACTCCAAGTAGAGCTGCTGCTCCTTCACATCCAAAGGAACCAGTTAAGGTGGTTCATCTGTAGTCAGTGGCTTGAGGAGGAAACCCCAGAAAGACCCAGGACACTCCGGAGAGACTCTGTCTGACAGTTGGTTTGGGAACACCTTGGAGTTCTCCCAGAAGAGCTGGAAGAGGTACTTTCCTGATCAAGCTACTGCCTCTGAGACCTGACTCTGACCTGCACAAACTGATTGACAAATGGATTGATGTATGGATGTATGTATGGATGTATGTATGTATGGATGTATGTATGTATGGATGTATGTATGTATGGATGGATGGATGGATGGACGAACGAACAAACGGACAGACAGAGGAACTGATGGACAAATGGATGGATGAAAATGGTGGATGATGGACGAATGAACGAATTGCCACATGGAAGTGAACACTGTATTTTGGGGTTAAATCATTTGTAGACGTACAACTTGTTAAATGTTTTGTAATATTTTATGCTTGTTGAATGAAATTATTAAATGTGATTAAGGATGAATATATTTAAATAAAGGATTATTGTGGCAGAACCCTGAAAACATTCTAACCTTTTGGTGCCCCCATCACTTAATTAAACAAAAACAACCGAGATAAAACCCTATAAAAGCATCTCTTTGCATTAGAAATGTTTCCTGCTCTCCTGCAGGATTCTTTGATGCATGTTTCTCATATCACAATTAAGTCTACAACTGCAGAAAAGAAAAAAGAAAAAAATTAATCGGAATTTTAAATAAAAGGTAATGATGCTATTATCATGCTCTCTTACTGCGCCGAGTGCCGCTCCTCACCTTTCTATTTGAATAATGATTTATAATCATATTAGCGCTCTCCGGAGCCCTGCTCCGGAAAAGTAAAAACCTATTATCCAGTTGTCAGTTTCCAGGAGACGCGGAGGGAGATGAAGCGCCAGTGCTGACACATGCACATAGTGTAAACACACACTCCCACACACGCACACACACTGCTCAAAATGTGCGTATTTGCACGTGTCGCTGTGTTTGTTTTTTTTTTTCCCTGCTGCAGTCAACGGTGCAAACACACACATAATCATCCGCAGAGAGACATGCACTGAAGACTTTTACAGGCTCAGCAGGTGGAAAAACTTCCCTGTTCGGTTCAGGCCTGATGGGAGAGCCAAGTGGGCGGGGCTTATCGCCTGAAAAAAATCACCTGTCAATCAAAATTGAAGGGAACAAAGCCAAATCTGAGCTCGAATTCTGAATTCATAAAGAAACAACGAGTTAACTGGACTAGTAACTAAACAAGAAAAATAATACTTGGTCATTTTTTTGTAATTATTCTGCAATAATCTGTGACTATATTAGATTACACTCTAAAACATAGATATTGTGTTTATTTAACACAAATCGATCACATGAAACATGCAGCTACCACTCTTTCTCATAAAAAGCCCATGAGTAATTTGGTTCTAACACTAAAAACTTGTGAAAAAAATGTCCTTCTTCAGGTTCTATTTATTAAGAAATATATAAATCCATCAGAGAAATATAAAACGTAGATGCTGAGACACAAAAGATGTACAACAGATAGAAAATATGCATCTGAGAAAATAAGATATCACGCATCGCTGATCAATACTGTCACGCTCAGCCTAATCCTCTGAAATAGGTTTAGACAGAACGTGGAGGTTCGGCTGTATCGGCTGGGATCTGAGGAAAAATAATGTGTTTACAGTCAGTATTAAAAGCTAAATGTGTTTTCAGTACCAGGAAGGCACTTTGATGTTTCACCCTGATCTGTCTGGATTAAAAAATAAAAAATAAATACCTGATTGAAACAGCAGTTTGATTTGAGTGTCTTCAATGTGTTTGATTCTCTAGACTCCTTTCTGCACAACATTCGTTATTTTCACAAAAAAAAAAAAAAAATCTGTAACATGGAATTATTTGACCATAGAAGGTCTCTCCTTCAGAGACATTTGAGGTCTTAAAGGGATCCATGATTAGTTGTAACATTAGACTTAATTTGATAAACATTTATTTTAACTGTAAAATAAAGACTGTAAAAATACTGTAGGCTATTTAGTTTTGTAAATTTTTAAAAATATATTTTAACATGGATGGAGCCATTTTATTTACACACAAAGCATTCTGTGTAAATGATGACGTGGACAGGTCATCAGTGCAGTGAGCTATATCCACCCTGAAGGTTAACCTTGGACAATATCTGAGGATCGACACTTTTAAATGAAACCAGAGAGCGTTGACAGAGAGGAGAAGGTAGAAATGACTCAGCCTGCAACTGAAAAGTTGTTCCTTTTAATAAAGGAACAAATTTTCAGGTGTAGGATCAGATTATTTGTGTCTAGGATCAGGACTTTTTTTATTTAGTTGCACATTATCTGGGTTTAGGACCACAGTTTGACGATTTAGTGTCAGGTTCCTTGGGTTTAGGACCAAGTTTTTTGGGTTTATGGTCAGGTGTTTTTTTAGTTTAGGAACAGCTGTTCAGGTTTCGGATCAGGTTATTTGGGTTCAGAAAGAAGTTTTTAGTAGACAGGATAAGTTTTGTTTTTGGTTCAGGATTAGTTCTTTGGTTTTGGATCAGGTTATTTTGGGTTTAAGATCATAGGTTCCTTGGGTTTAGGGTCAGGTGATTTTAGTTTAGGAACAAGTCTAGAAACAGATATCTGGGTCTTTGGATTAGTTTTTTTAGGTATACAGGATTAGGTTTTTTTGGTTACAAACCAGGTTTTGTGGGTTTGCTCTATGGAGTCTTTAATTGAGGAACAGCTCATTAGCTTACAGCTAATATCTAATGTTTAGAATCAGGTTTCTGGGATTTAGGTCTAGAATTTGGGGTTCAGAATTAGATTTTTGCTTGAGGATTAGGGTATCTGGATTTAGGACCACATATAAACTTTAGATTCCTCTGGTTTAAGTCCAGATTATTAGTGTTTAGGAGCAGGTTTGGGGGATTTAGGGTCAGATTTTTGAGTTTAGGGTCAGATTTTGAAAGCTTATATTTGAAGCTAAATAAATAAGTGAACAAAATTAAATAAAGCTGCCTGGTTAAAATAAAACATTTGTTGCAGAAAACATTTTTTTAAATAATTGAAAGAAATCCAACAGAATGGTTAATTTAAATAATCCTATCAGAACCATTCTATGTCAAAATTGATTGACAGTAACATTTATTTTTCCCAACAAATCAAGATATAAACTGTATATTGTGAACTAGCTGAATCTAATTAATTATCATATATTTATTTACATTTGTTTCTCTTTAAGAGGCATTTTAAATCTCCCTCAAATTAAAATAGGATGCCTTCTCTAAGAATATAATTCTTCAAATAATGTTTTTTGTAGGTTTAAAGTGTACAAGAGAACCCATGGAGAGAAAATCTTTTAAATCCATTTTCCCACAACCTGACACAAAGTCGCGTCAACAAGTTGATAAGTTTGCTAAACAGGAAAACGTCCATAAAAACGTCAGGACAGGATTTCTTTGAGGTCCGTTTCCAAGCCTTCATCCACCCATTTATCATTGTCCTCCACACACACTCTCACACACACATAATCTTCTTACAGACATTTAATCTGCTGTGATTTACATTTGTAGACCTTGCTGAGCAGTGCCAGGGTGTCATGTTTGCCGAACGTGATATTCCATGTCAAACACCCGATTATGACCACGAGGTGCCATCCCCGGTTAGAAAACACATCAAAGCCGATCAGAGCGCATCTGTAAGGTTTCTATAAAACCCTGCAGCCTGCCGTTTGTGCTGCTTCAGAGTGCCTGTCAGCTGCGAACACGCCGCATCTCTGACCTCTCAGCATTCAGGGTTAATTTCTCTACAGGACCCCGGCGGCCGTGGACACAAAGAGCAGGCCAGCCGGCGGTAATTACACCATGCAAATGCCATTTGGGCCTTTTTAATACGGCCCCGATGTCGTATCACTCCAATTGGTCGGGCCGTTTATCACCCGGCACACATCTGTAGAGCCCAGAGGAAAGGGAGGGGCAGGGAATCATCTGCTCATTCATTCATGTGGATATTTCCTCCTTTTTCATTTTCTCCTCCATGTTTGTCGGGGCCAATCTCCCCCCCAGCCCCTCCTTTTTGCTAATTTAAAATTTGTGGAGTCAAAGGAATTTCTCCTCTTCGCCTTTTATTCATCCACTTATCATCCTAAGACATATCATCTGTCCAAAATCCTGTTCATTTACATATTTTCTCTACAAGCTCTCTGGCATGAATCATGCCACCAACACGATAAAAAAAACAAAAAAAAAATGCAAATTTTATTTATGAAAAACATCTTATCAAAGAAGGAAGTAGTCCACTAAAGATTCAGGCCGTTACATGATGTGACAGAAAAGTGTTAGCTAAAATCAAACCATTTGTTTAGTTTTTAGTCACAGTAAAAAAAAATGTCACGCAAAAAGTGTAAAGATTTACTTTGAGCTAATCTAGCATTTTGTTACACTCTAACATTTTTTTGTCAAGGTTGTATTAATTATGAGAGTAAATGTTGAAGTACCACCACAATGAGTTTCAAATTTTTCTCCTATATAACTAAAATATTGTGTTGCGAGGGGATAAACCATAGGTGTTTTTTTGAACACAAGTCAGAAAACCTTTTTTTCTCTTGATAACGGCGGAGATGAAAATAAGATGTGGACATTTGCTTGCTAATAAGTCCATTTTGTTAATTTAACAATCGGTTTCCGGTCTTGGAGCACAGGGGATCATTTTCCACAACATGCGGAGGATCAGGCATATGGCAGACCATTTTTACATTTAATCGGCTTCGTCACACTTAAAATTCAGATATCTGAAATTGGTTTATGACTAGACATATTATTGATTTAAGTGAAAGTTGTATAAGATTAAGTAACTCAAATAACCATGTTCTGTAATTTTTACTTATAAAAAGATGCACACTCTTTTGAAAAAACACTAGCAATATTTCTGCTGTCGACCATTCTTCTGCGTCCAACTAGCCCCGCAAAGAGTCAAGTCCTGACTCTCAACTCAGAAACGGTATCAAACAATGACATCGGATGCCCCATACCCTTGTGCCTCTTTCTTTAATTGAGGTTGGGATTGTACCTAGGGGGTTGGTGAAGCTGCCACTGAGACAGGTAGTGTTATCCAGCTGGTTTAAAACAGGTGCGCAGACTGAGCTCCCATCGGACCAATCTGTGGACTTGGCCACCGACCATAAAGCCTCTTTGTCTCTTTGCAGTGTCTTCAGCTCCTTCCCTGAACCAACCACCAAATTCTCCTTCCTTTTCTTTCCAAATATCTTTTTTTAACATCTTGGCCCCCTAATAGTTCATCTTCTTGATCAGCACTCGCCCAAATTCAGCCATGAAACTAAACAGCCATGAACGACCAAACAAACAGATTTCAATGAAGATGTTGATTAGAGGCTAAGCTTAAAAAAAACATGCAGAGAGTTGCTTTAAGGTTCACTCTTTTTTTGTTTCTACATTGCAAAAAACAGTCATTACACATCACGGTTCTATGAAAAGCACAATTTAAAATTTCACGAAATAAAAAAAAAGAATAATTAGGAGTTACTGAAAATGATTGAGTTAGATGAAAATATTGATGAAAGCAGGATTTTTGTGGGCAATGACGGTGTGACTTTACTGGAATATTTAGAAACTAAATCACCTCTGAACAACAAAACAAATTTTGAATTAATACGATATGACAACAGTGAAGTCTGGTCAATCCTGGTCCTTGAAGGCTGCTATCCTGCATGGTTTATTTGTTCACTCAACACACCTGATTCAAAGACTGAATTATCTCTTCAAGTTCTGCAGAAGTCTGGTAATCTCTCACTGATTTAAATCAGGTTTGTTGGAGCAGAGAAACCACCAAAACAATTAGGATGGTAGCCTTCCTATTGCTAACGTCTTAAAGCAGTTTTATTTTTGAGAACGTTTTATTGGGCTGCTCTGAAACCTCTAATGAATCCTTATTTAATTCATCTACAGTCTATTTTTTATTCATCAATTCTTAAAGACTGCATATCCTAAATCTTTATCCTAAAATCATGTGGACAAATGACAAACTTGTAGCAGTTTTGATCAAATCTTTAATTAATTAATTAATTAATTAATTAATTAATTAATTAATTAATTTATTTATTTATTTATTTAATTGTTTTTTTTCACTTAAGTAGAAAACAATTTAATAATTAGTTTCTTAATTTCTCCATCATCAGTGATTTTTTTATAAAGAGGAGAGAGAAAAAGAGGGGAAAAAAAGAGTAAAAATTATTAGAAAGATTGAAACAGAGATTAGAAAATATATTAAGTATACACCAAGAAAACACAACGCCACACACATTGTTATTTAAGGAGGCAAGTCCCGTTGAGATCTCAGATCTCGTTTTCAAAGGAGGCTTGAAGTCAACCTATTGTTTTTGAATTGTATTTCTGTTGTTCAGGGACTAGTTATAAAAACAATTAACTGACTTACTAATTGTCGAATAATGGTTTATTTGATTAAAATTTCTTCCATTCGATTAATTGAAAACATCTGTTTCAACCTTATTTTGGTGAAGTTTTTACTTCATCAAGCAGAGGGCGCTGCTGCTCTACCCCGGCCCTGTTAAACTGAGCAGAAAGCCGCGGGACCACAAACTCGCAAGTCTTATTTAGTTTTATTTGCGACACAACAATAATAATGGACTATAACAAACCCGAAGGAAAAGTACAGAAGGCTGTACCAGACTATCCAGCAGTATGATGCTTAAAACAAGACAGCAGGACGACAGAACGGTAAGCTAACTGTGGCTAACATTAGCTTCCACTCGTTGAGTTTAACTCCGTGTGAAAGAACAAAACAAAACAAAAAAGTTAGTCACTACAAATATGAAGTTAATCTAATCTGTGTGACATAACCCGGCCAATTTAATAAACATTAACTGACGTCAGATCATGTCCAGCAGCCCAGCTAAGATAGAAGCAGATGGAGAGTAAACAAACAAACAAACAAACAACTGCCAGTACTCATTCATATCTCACGTCTTTCAGGGATATTTTATTTTGTTTATAGTTTGTTTTTAGTTAATCGTTATCTTAAACTATTACCCTGTGTTTAAATTATAGTTTTTCATCTTCAGGGTGGATTAAGTGTTTCACTTATTTTATTCTTTTTTTCTAGCAACTTAACTGATTCCTGTTTTGTTATATTTTATAAATATGTCCATCTTTATTAATGTGAGAGAAATCCACATTTTTCTGTTAATTCAATCAGTGTTTACTCACACAGCTGGCACAATGAATTGTTAAAATAATACTGTAACTTTTTTCTTTTTTAGTGTGTAAAAAATTAGCCCTTCGTGTTATAGAAAGACCCTTGATTCAAGAAAAATGTCAGGTTTTTAGGAAAATTGCAGCTTATCAATTAATCGTTAGTCGATTGATAAGATCAATCAACTTCAGATTGATCCATTAATCGATAACTTGCATCCCTATCAGGGACTACAGATGGAAACTAACTTAAGCTAAATCTGGTGTAAAGCATCTTTTATTAATATTTTTTTACACATTCTCCCCTAAATTTTGCAGTGTTAAATCAACACTTAAAGAGTTAAATTTAACACTGTGTCGAGTCTATTTGGTCTTTATCGGAATTGGTGTCAATTTAACTCTTTCCATAGTGTTACATTTTCAGAGTACAATTTATTTATTTATGGACAATAACACAAACTTAAACTTGATCAACTGATAAAACAACAAAACAATTAACTAGAACAACTAATTTTTACACTCATGAACTTCTTTAATAGTCATAAACATACAAACACATCATTTCTACAAGATTACCCAGCATTCCTTGCTGTGAA
>JARVGW010000357.1:1483244-1512275 GCA_031762495.1 Anablepsoides rubrolineatus | reverse complement strand
GTATATAAGAACTCATTCTTATTCAAGTCTATGAATTAACATTAGACATTTCGGTGGATTTTCGACGAGGATATTTTTGACCCTCAAGAGTTGCCGTTGTATACGCCCATATCATGAGACGAGAGCCATGACACGAGAGCCATGACACGAGAGGCTCATTGCTCCAGGCTGCAGCAATACCCGTCTCTATAAAGTTCGAGCCTATTATATGGTACATTGGCTTGCCAGCTGACGCAAACGACGCTGTGGACGTGATGACGTCACAAAAGCGAACGCGCACATTATTCTCGACTAAAATAGCACACGTATTCTGTAGATAATTCACCAGCTAACCTTAAACTATTGTTTAGAGGTAGCTTTTTGTCTTTCGTCAATTAGCTTGTGTAGTAGTCGTTTCACAAACTACTAACAAAATAATAAGGTTTATTAGTCCCGGAGGGGCTACAGACAACTCTAATCCTCTTCAACAATAACCCCACTCCTTCCTCTTGTCTTCTCCGCTTCTTCCAGCGCTCGAGCAAATAAAGCTGCGCTTTTGTTTTCTATTGTCTCCCGTCGGTCGTTTCAAAACAAAAACATTAATTGTGCCCCAAAAAATTAAAAAACATCTAAAGAAAAAAAAAGCTTCTGGAACCTCTTGTACATTTTTGATCACTTTAACTATTTATAAAATAGTAATTTTAAAAAAGATAACTGCCATAAATAACTTATACAATAAAATAAAAACTTACTATTGTGGTCCAAAACATAATCAAGATGAAACATGAAGCTAGAAATTAAATATACTAAGTAATACAAATAATAAACAGCTTTGACAAATATGTAATGGAGAAAAATAAGAAATTACCAAAACTAAAAGAAGTCTTTTGTTATTTAGAATATGATAAAAGGATTCAGCTCCTCATCACAAAGATAGCAGAGTAAAAAATATGTTTGGTCTTGTATTTAAATGAATATTTAATAGAAATTGAGTTTTTAGGGTCTTTTGACCGAGATGTTCAGGAATATCAGGCTCGGTGCTACACTGTGAGATTTAGAGCTGAAATCTGAGGCCTCCCCTCCTCTGTTTGAAGATGTTTTTATTTGTTTTATAAATGGCTTCCTTCACCCCCTCGTCTCAAACCTTCTGTGTTATGAGACCTCAGATTTCAGCTCACCAAAACACACAGTGCAGCACTGAGCCTGTCAAATGTGACCAAAGCATCATTGTTTGTTTGTTTGTTTGTTTGTTTTTTACGTGGTTAATTCAGAAATCTCAAGAACGTCCTAGACCATTACAAGCATGAATATTTTATAGAAACCTAAAATTATTAGATTTTTGTATGTGAATTTCCAAACAAAATGTATATTTTTCTCAAGCTTTGTTGGTATATTATTCACGTTTAAGACTTTATTCTGAAAACGTTGCCTCTTATTTTGAAAGTCCAATTCTCCATCATCCCGGTTGAGTAGAAGCAGCTTGACGGCGCTGAGGTTTTCGACGGAGCTGCAGGGTTCTGGCTTGGTTCTGGGCTGCTGATGTCAAAGTTAGACTGTTTTAGTTTTAAATCTGTTCCTGTTTGTTTTATTCATATCTTTATTTTAGGGATTTTTCACCTTTAGTCATTTCAGGACAGGTAAGAATTATTTCATCTCACCTGTTGCTGTCTGAACCAGCTGCTCCCCTACAGAAGGCATGTCTTGTGTCATGTTTGTTTGTTTGTTTGTTTGTTTGTTTGTTTGTTTGTTTGGGTTGTAAACATGTAAAGGTTGTACAGAGTGAGATGCAGTTGTTCAGGTAAGTCACTCACCTGATCATTATGGGATAACGTAAAAATAGGCCACGCATCATATAATCCCCCCTTCTGCTCTCCTCCCTCCGTCCTACTAAGGAACCACCTGAATGTGTTCATTTAGGACAGGCGATGGGGGGTCCAGCTTGGGGGTGGGGGGTCACAGGGTGGTAGTGGCACTTTGACTTCTGTCGATCACCATCTTCTTTCAAGCCTTTGTTGCCTCATCAGCAGGCATGAAGCATTGAAGTCCTTAATTCGTCCTCAAGGACTACCTTGAATCGCATCAACAGTTTTCCAGAGACGAGCTGCCCACCCTCTCATCCCCGACTCCCCCGTCTACCCTGAAGTCTCCGAGGCCCACCTACGCTTTTCTCTGACTCTCACAAAAGCGATGAAGCAGATTCACTCAAATGATGCAAGTCTGAACTGTAGGCATTGCGCAATCAAGGATTTCAAGGATTTTATAAAGTGCAGGAAGTCAAATGTCCTTGGTGGTTTCAAAAAGCTGACAAAATGAGTCACAATGAAGAATTTTTTCAATATTGCACTACTATTATTTTCAAATTTTTCATTTTAAAAGTTTCTAAAAGTCAAACGTTGATTAAGAAGAATATCTGTCATTTTCATTACTGGGATTTTTACACAAATCCCAATTAAAGACCCCCAGAAAAGGGGTTTGTGTGGTATCCTAGAGAGGATTTCTTGAGTTCATTTGAAGAAAGAAACCAAAAATCATATTTGGATATTGGGATTTCCCAGCTGGTAGTAAAAGTGGATTCAATTACATGCAGATAAAGCAAAAATTTAGGACTTTTATCCTAAAAATAGTGAGGTGTTGGTCAGGCTCAGAAAAGTGTTATAATCTTAAAAGAATGTTTTATATTTCAATCATTTCCTTCAAGGGACCCATAGATGTGGTATTTATCCATCATATTTTGACAAAATGTAATTTTTTCAAAATTTTCTTCCAATTCTTTTTTTTTTTTTTTTTACCAATACAACCAAGACAAAACTCTTAATTCATTGATTTTTAATCAGGCAAAAAGATATAAATGAGTGATTCCAGTATCTTAATGCCAAAAATGACTTAATTGATGAAATGGCATTTTCATACCAACATATGGCTTAATGTAAAAAGTACATTATTTATTAATGACTAACAAACATGTATAAATGTCATAAATAGTGTACTGTTTTACACTTTACAATAAGTCTCCCTTATGACATTTATACATGTTTATTAGTCATTAATAAATATGGTGCAGTCTTAAACTTTACAATAAGGCTCCCTTTGATAGTTGTGGATAATACAGTACAATATTATGTAAAATATGTGTTTTCAAATCATTATTGTGCTTACAAGGAAATGTTTAATATAGCGCCTTTAGATGTAATATGTACATGAAAAGATGTGAATCACTATTTGGCAATAAACTGGACAGTTTTGTCTCTTTCTTGTCCTTAATTAATGCATAATAAACACTTATTAATGCTTTAAGTGTTTACAGATTAATTAATAACCTACCTGTAAACTAATTTTAATCCATCTATAGGGGTAGCCTTATTGTAAAGTGGTACCATTCCATTTGTTTTCATTTAGTTTTACTTGGTCAATAGAGTAAACAACAAAAAGCAGGGTATTTTCCCACAGCTACTGTTTTTCTTGATTAATAACACTAATTAGCTGTAGTTTGTTGCTGATGACCTGCCTTTGGGTTGTTGGTAGTAACAGTTTGCAGTGTCGTTGTTGTTGTTGTTTTCAGTGATTTCTAGACAAGCGGCACCCTGCAGTCAGACAGATTGTTTGTAATTAAAATCCTCTTGTGGCTTTAGAGCTGTGTGTGCATGTGTGTTCACCACCCACTCCCCCATAAAGATCATGGAGTTTAACAAAATAAGGAGACATTACCAAGTCAGTAAGGCTAGGAGAGACTCTAAAGCCCATACATCAACACATGCTCTACCTCCTACCACATTGGGCCACACCCCCTGACCTCCTTGGGATTTTTGTATCTAAAGTTCAATATTGTATCAAACGTGCACTGAACAAAGCGATGTGTATGTTTTTGTTAATGTTTCATCATTAGTGAACACATTGCATTGGGAGAGTGGATGTTGGTGTAACAGACCATATTATACCCTCTAGTCTGGACTATATCTGAGGTTATAGGGGTCTAGGCTAGATTAAAACCTTGGGTATACTGTACGGCCTAGGCTAACTCAGTTTTCTCATGCTAGATCATGGGTATATATGAGTGTATGGATGGATATATTCTGGCCTGTAGTCTGGCCTACAGTTGATCCATCAGCTTCAAGCTATCTGTCAACTTATCCCTCAGTCTTCCACTGCTTCTTCCCTTCATCTTTCTAGTTGTGCATGATCTTTTTCTGCAAAGGGATCTTATTTTGTTTGCTCTTGTTAACACCTCTTTCGTCTGAGAAACCACATTTCTGTAACCTTTACAATGTTAACAGATGTTTGGTCCGAGGATTGTTTCCCAAATTTCCCAACAGGGATGCTGTAACTCTGCAGGACCCTTTTCCTGGTCTTCATTGTGAGACCTATTGTCAGGATCTTTCTGAGTTCCTGTAAATGCTGTTGGGTCTTGATTTCTTTCAGAGATCTTCAGCCTGTTGTTACCAGAGAGCCGTGCGCTTTGCTTTGTAGAACTCAAACGTTCATTCATTTGTGAGATAATTCTTTTATGCACTTGTTTATGATTGCTGTTATATTGCCATCGATGTTTCTAAAGAGCACATTTTTCTACTGAGCAACAGCTGTCCTATGACCAGCTCTGCCTTGTCAAGTCTTTTCTACCCCCTCCGATCTAACACACACACACACACACACACACTCAGATCCTTAAGCAGGCTTTTCTTTCTATCCTTAGCTCTGTCCCCTCCCGTCTTCTGCCGGGCCATCCTCCCCTCCTCCCTCTTATACCTGATTATTGGCTTCCATTTTACCTTGAAAGCCTCAGACTTACAGCTTCTGTGTTACATCTCAGAGTCTGACTCAGGCTCAGACTTGAACATGAAAAGATTCACACAAGTGGTGCAGACTTTGGTCTGACTCGACCGCTCCGTCAACACGTTTCCACTGAACGTTTCCACGATACTTTTGGACCATGTTTCCAGGCTGTGTGAGTAGCCCCTTTATTTTAGAATCATTTTATTAACAGACTGTTGGAATTGATTAGTTTTTGAGCTTTAAAAGGATGCATCAGATGTTAAAAAAAGAAAGAAAAAAAAGGCAAAATTTGAATGCCTTACTGGTAAATAATGATAAAGTTGCTGTTATCTCTTAATAATGGTCCATTGTTATTAAATTGGTGGTTATTAAATCAAACCTCCATTTTAAATTATGTTTTTTTTTCAATGTTAAATGGGTCACGACCATTGATTTTTGAGGAATTGGACACATTATTACCCATAAAACTATACAGTGTTTGAAAAATAATGGTTTAAGTAGATTTATAATATTTAATAATCAGCTCATCAGCTACTAATATATTTTTTGTGTTAAAAAATATTACTTTTCTATCCATCCATCCATCCATCCATCCATTTATCTATCCATCTATCCATCCATCCAGCCAGCCATCCATCCGTTTATCTATCCATCTATCTGTCCATCCAGCCAGCCATCAATTATCCATCCATCCATTCGTCCTCCATCCAATATTTATCCATCCATCCATCATCCATCCATCTGTCCTCCATCCAATATTTATCAATCAATCCATTCATCCATCCATCCATTATTTATCTATCCATCCATCCATCATTTATCTATCCATCCATCCATCATTTATCATCCATCTGTCCTATATTCATCCATCCACCCATCCATCCATTATTTATCCATCCATCCATCCATCCATCATTTATCATCCATCTATCCTCTATCCATCCATCCATCCTTTCTCCATCCATTATTTATCCATCCATCCATCCATCTATCACCCATCTATCCTTTATCCATCCATCCATCCTTCATTTATCATCCATCTATCCTATATCCATCCATCCATCTATCCGTCATCCATCCAATATTTATCTATCCATCCATCCATTCATCCATCCATCCATCCATCCATTATTTATCTATCTATCCATCCATCATTTATCCATCCATCAATCCATCCATCCATCCATCCATCATTTATCATCCATCTATCCTATATTCATCCATCCATCCATCCATCCATCCATTATTTATCTATCCATCCATCCATCCATCCATCATTTATCCATCCATCAATCCATACATCCATCCATCCATCCTTCTATCCATCCGTCCTCCATCCAATATTTATCCATCCATCCATCATCCATCTATCCTTTATCCATCCATCCATCTGTCCTCCATCCAATATTTATCAATCCATCCATCCATCCATCCTTCTATCCATCTGTCCTCCATCCAATATTTATCCATCATCCACCTATCCTATATTCATCCATCCATCCATCCACCCATCCATCCATCCATTATTTATCCATCCATCCATCCATCCATCCATCATTTATCCATCCATCAATCCATCCATCCATCCTCTTAATGGTTGCTTGGGAATGATTCGCCGTACCTTGATTTTTTGGGTCAACAACTAACAAATCTGTATTTTTTCAACATTTTCTAGATTAAAAGTAATGAGATAAATCAATAATAATCTTTGTTACTACTTGCAATCTGTCACATATGTTTCCAGTATCCTTGCTAGTTTCTTGTTGGAGTGAAAATGTTCACGAATTGAAAAGAAAAGCAATTCTGTGGCATCTACACATTAAGTAAAGAAGAAAATGAGCATATCAAGTTTAATGCTCATCGGAATCACTTTTAACGGCTTGTTGAGATGTTGAATCATGGCTAAATACCAGGTTAAGCTGTTCCCTCACACTGAAACCAACACAAAGCTAAAGAGGGATTAAGAGTCATGGTGTCACATTGGGCTTGTCTGCAGTGTAGAGAGGTAATTTGGTTCCAACGTTACGCCTCAAGGGGCTGGAAATCCTGATTATCCTGCTGATAATGTTCACCTTTTAACATAATTAATTAAATGTTATAATTATTGCACCCACTGTTAAAAAAGACATGAAATGAAGTCAGTGAGGTTGAGCATATTTTATATCTGCGTGTAAAACTGAGCAAGTTTCTGAAGAAAAGTTTAATTGTGAGGACCAGTGGTATAAGTGAAACTGTTCTGACTCTCCTGCTGCCTTTAGGTTGAAATGACCCAGGAGGTCTGATTGAGACCTCTTGTGTCATTTTGGGCCAAGGGCAGCAGTAGATTACATGAGCTGGATTATTCTTTCTGTTCAGACTGTTCATCTTTTACAAATAAAATTTCTCTATGTGTTCTTCTCTACTAAACATAACAGCTCTGTCTTTAAACATTTATACTATTATATATCTACAGCTTAATTAGGTGTTGCCACTTTAAAATATATCAATTTCATCTTGAGATCTTGTAATAAATAACAGTGAATGTAGAATATGTGCTCATTCAGTTTTTTATTTTCAGAATAATAAAACATTTGTCTGGCTGGTTAAAATAGATACAAAATGTTTTCTCCTTGTCTGACTTTGAGCCGTGTCAGGACGTCCTGTTAACGTCCTGAATCCTCATTTAAATATCCTGATTAGGACTGTGTGACTGTGTGAAAGTGATTAGAAGGTGTAAAGACCTCAAGACAAGCCAGCTCCTCAAAGCGTTGATGTTTTGAGGTATCCTTTCGTTGACCTTTTAAAGTCAGGGCTGCCTGTTTTGGCTCCGCAGGTGCACGTGAGATCAGAGCATGCAATCGGTCCAGATGGGGACATGGGACCCCCAACCCCCATCTAAAGATGCCACGCCCCCTCTCTTCGATTCACGCGGCTCCCGTGTGATCTTGGCCGCCCCGGCCAAGCGGATCACCTTCTACAGAAGCGGCGACAGCCAGTTCGGGGGGGTCAGGATGGCCATCCACAAGCGCAGCTTTAAATGTTTCGACGCCCTGCTGGACGACCTTTCTCAAAAGGTTAGCAGAACGAGTCCGATGCGGGGGTCTCCTTTGAAGCTCACTTTTCAGATGTGCATTTGCTGCACTTGTAATTCTAAATTGTTGGGTGAATTATGTATTTTTTTAAAAATGGAAAACACTTTTTCTCCCAACTGTTCTGTAGCTTTTTTTTTTTTTGTAAACATGGGACTACTCAAGCATACAGTGACTTTATTTTTGTACAGGTGCCGCTGCCGTTTGGAGTGCGGACTGTGACCACACCCCGAGGCACACACACCATCAAACACCTGGAGCAGCTCCAAGACGGTGGCTGCTACCTCTGCTCCGACCGCCGACAAGCTAAGCCCATTGACATGGAGCTGGCCAGCAAACGCCAAGGAACCTGGTACCATCAGAGCCGGAGGCCCCAGCGGCCCGAGAGCTCCTCTGGGACGCCCCTGGGCCATTTGCACCTGCTGCACAGGCAGCGCCGGATCCTGCTGGTGAGGAACAGTGAGCCGGGAGTGAGGAGGAGCATCGTGCTGAGCAGGAGGTCAACTAGAAGCCTGAAAGCTTTTCTAGATGAAGCATCAGATGTGATGCAGTTTCATGTCCGCAAGCTCTACACAGTCGAAGGACGCAAGGTGTTACTCTTTTGTTTTATTTAAATGTGTAGCACAAAGAGAATTTGGTTAAATACCGTGTGCGTTTCCTTCTAGATCGACAGCGTTCAGAGCCTGGTGACTTGTCCCGCCTTGCTGGTGTGTGTCGGCCGTGAAACCTTCAGCCCGGAGCTCCTTAATTTCATCAGAAAAACCTCAGAGGAAAAACTGCCCGGTTTGGGCAGCAAGTCTCCTGGTCTTGGTCCACGGATTCCTGGAAATGGGGCCCGATCCCCTTCCACCCAAGGAGTGAGGTCTCCTTCTCGCAGAGCTCAGTCCAGAGCCAGCGAATATGACGAAGCGCAGAAAAACAGTAAGTTGTGTGGGTAAAATTTTAAAAAGAACATTTAACAAGAACACTAAGAGACTGATTTATCAAAGGTTTACAGATAACTGCAGCTCAGCGATTTAAAAAAATAAACATAAATGGGTTGTTTTTGTTTGAGATGACATCCATGGCTGTGACTGAAGTTTTTAATCATTCTCCAAATACAGCCTTCATTACAATGATTGCACACTGGCAATATAAATAAACAATGTGATTGTGTTTCTCTAACCTGCGGGCCAAAAATAGCATAAATTGCCTTATAAAGTACACACAAATTGAATGAAGTACTGCTCTTGATCTCTTTAGATTAAATTCACAAGCTTGGTTTCTTTTTATAGCTAAAAATCTGAATTTGTAACTTTAGCAGTCATGACAGTATAGAGAGCGTATCTCTGCACCATCACTTAAACATTCATCTCTCAGCTGGACTGCCACCCAGTGCAGCAGATTTGTGCACTGGGATGCATGTTCTGGTTGACAAATTATTAAAACTTCTTTGATGTTAAAGTATCACATTATAATTCAAGAAAAGTGTGCTGCAAAAAAGTTAACAAAAATTAAACTAAGAAATACTTTTTATTGGTCAAGTCTAGAAAGAGCTGCTCATGCGGCTCCTATCATATGGAGACACTGCAACACTGTATTTTCTTGCATCTGGATCAGTTGCCTCCTTCTCCACAGCCAGTAGCACACACTAAATCTTTATTTCAATAGGGAGGTCTGCACCACTTTTCCATTTATTATCATTTACATATGCAGTCTTCATAAATCGCATTCAACATATCCAGTAATAGGACAGCCATTTTTTAATTTGCATACGCAATTTAGTGCTCGTTATTTGGGATCTTGATAAATCAGCCTCAAAGTCAGCAGTTATCTCAAAAGTGATCTCATGTATTCTTTTTTTTTTTTTTTCAGATAACTTTGGTTTGGAAACCAAGAAGAGCATTATCCACCCTCGCTCGGATTCCTCCAATCGCTCCACTCGTTTCTCTATGTCCTCTGAAAAGTCCTATGGTTTTGGCTCTCAAGCGAGACCAGCCATAGTGAACGATGACATTGAAAAGCGTGTCTTAGTTAATAAAGACGGGAGTCTATCAGTAGAGATGAGGGTGCGTTTTCACCTCCAGAATGACGAATCCATACAGTGGTCAACACAAATTAAAAAAGCACCCTCCCTGACAAATGACTGTTGCCCCCTGAGCCAAACACAAACACATTACCTGCACCAGAGTCCATCAGAAAGCTGTTCAGACCCCGACTCCTACTCATGTGATGGTGTGGATTATTCTAAATGTTCACTGGCAGAAAATCACTGTCCCTGTTGCTACCAGAGACATAATAATCAATTTGACTTGTGGGAAAACTTGACGAACAAGCACCGTCCTGTCCCGCCCACACATACATCCAACCATACCTCAATGAGACAAGCACGCTCCTCGAGCTCCTCCTCATCGTGCAATTCAAGAAGAATGGTTCGGTGCCGAGCGCGGCTCTCCGGGTCTCCCGGTGGCTCAGAGCGGAGCCAGTTTGTCCAGAAAGAGATGTCTGTGACGGAGCAGGTGGAGCACAGTATAGAAGTGGACCAAGATGGGGACACTCAGGTGGAGGTCTGCAAAGTTAGTCGGTGCTGCAGCAGGACTGAAGTGGTCACCGTGGATGCTGATCTTCTACCACCAAACAGAAAGTTGGTTGAGTGTGAGCTGATGATGGGGCAAGAAGAAAACCGCCCTCTGTCTGCAATTAGCAGCTCCTCGCGTGTTCTTCAGTCACTGAAAGAGGACCAAGATGACGAGGACGATCTACCACCCAGTGCTTCTCAGTGCTCCAACAGAACTGAACCAATCCCTGCCGCTCACTTGGATAAACAGCCAACTAGCAACATCTCAGCCAATTCGGTCCACTCTGTCAAACACAAGAGCCAAAAGGAGAACAATGAAACAGACAGCAGGGTGTCGTTTGTAGCCTCCACGTGCCACTGTGGAGCAGCTGACGCAGATGAGCCAGATCGAGTGCCTAGCTCCAGGTCCAACATCAGCAAACCCAGATCAGAAGGAGAAGGGGCAGCGGATGTTGAGATTAAAGACATAAACAGAGCTGCTAGTGGATTATCTCGTCACACAGGACGCTCAGCGAGCACTCCGAAGTCATGGATATCTGACGTGTGTCCAAACTGTGGAGGATGGAAATGTGAAACCAATTCTCCACATCCCGTGCTACTTTTCTCCAACAAGGAGAATGAAAATAGCTGCTGTGATGATGTAGCTTCAATGTGCTCAGAAAAGATCAGCCCTAACTTCAGTGGTTCAATCTCTGCTGTACTGAATACATTGGAAAGGAGAGCACCAAGTGTCACATCAACAGCTTCCAATCCAAACTCAAAGAGTAAAAATGAAAGCAGGGCTCCAAGTTCCACCTTAACTACAAGCCCCAGGTCAAACATGTCACACAAGTCTAATTGTAACGGTGTCTCTGGTGGTACAGCTGAAAAAGGCAACAAAAGAACCCCCAGTGCCATGTCAGCTCAATCGAACCTGTCTGCTATGTCTAGAAAGTCCAAATGCACAGCTGAAGCAGGGGAGGAAAGACTAGCCAGCTCGTTGTCGGACAAATCCATTCCTTCAGTCAAGGTTCCAAAGACAAACTGTCACTTAAGTACTGAGGAAGCTGTGTTATCAGACAAAATGGCCTCAGAAGAAGGTGACGAAGAAGCCCGAGCTCCCAGTTTGCTCTCTGTTAGGTC
Organism: Anablepsoides rubrolineatus; assembly: GCA_031762495.1. Taxonomy (NCBI): domain Eukaryota; kingdom Metazoa; phylum Chordata; class Actinopteri; order Cyprinodontiformes; family Rivulidae; genus Anablepsoides; species Anablepsoides rubrolineatus. The sequence goes on along the minus strand of JARVGW010000357.1, from coordinate 1,500,782 downwards.
AAATGCTTCTGCCAAGTCTGGAAAAGCTGAAAGTATTCTATCGAATAAATCAACAAAATCCAATGTGTCAGCAAAGTCTGGAACACTTGACAAGTCTAATCACTATCAGGATGCTGAAGCAGTATCAGACGAGCCCACTGAAGGAGAAGAAAGGTCACCAAGCGTAGTGTCAGCAAAATCTAATACTGAAGGAGCAACCACAAAAACTCGTTCTCCCAGATCCCCAAGTGCTACATCAGGGAGATCTTCTGCCAAGTCCCACAAGTCAAACCAGTCAAAAACATCTCTACATCAACATGATGCCAACATTGCGATGTCCGAGATGAATGGAGACGAGAATGGAAACAGTAAAGACCTAGAATGTGAACTGTCTTTGAAATCTGGTGCTTCTCACAAGTCGAACTCAACCAGGAATCTCACAAGTCCACATATTGCCATCATTAAAACACCAGAAAGTCCCGATGAAGAGGACACGGACACAAAAGGACAAGCTTCAAATTTATTGCAAGATTCAAATAATGAAATGGCTGATATCGCTGTTACTGAAACCAACAGTGACTCTTATGGCCAAACACTCTCACCAAGAAGACAACCATCATCCCGAACCCATTCGCCCAAAGCTGCCTCCCGCAAACAATTTCAGTCCCAGCAGTTGCTACCAAAACCCGAGGTTGGAGAACAGAGACCTGGCAGATCCAGATGTTGCTGTGGAGCGGCATCAGCTTCTGAAAAGGAAGAAAAGGGAGAGGATGAGGAAGAGGGGAAGTATGATGGTGCTTCTGAAAGAACTGCTAGCATCTTGTCATCTTTATCAAAAAGACAAAGGAAAGCATCAGGAGGCACAGAGATACCTACAAGTCATAACTCATCTGGATCTGTCTCTCTTGGGCTACAGGAAGACCAAGAAATAGATGGTTCAGACAGTGGTAAATCTGGTGTTTCTTTTCTCAAGAGCCTGGAGAAATCCTCTGTCACAGAAGATCCAAAGCGATCAGGATCCACTGTGTCTGACGGTAAAAAAGATATCACTCCAGCCCATCTTCTGGCTGATGATATCCCTACTATTAAAACACCTAAAGCAGGTGACAATGAGGATAATGGGGGTGGAGAACAACCTACAGAAAGAGCAGCAAGTGCAAGTACGGTGAAAAGCAAGAAGTCTCGTAAATCCTGTTGTAACTGCAGCATCAAAGAAGCAGATCAAATGCTTGATGGTAATGTTGAGGAAACAAAAAGTGTGAAATCAACATCAACAACAAATGCCAGCAAAACGGATACGCTGGGCAAAAAATCCGAAAATACTTCCATTCATAGAGAATCCCATTCGAGGGCTAAGGTTAAAAATGCCATGAAAGATAATGCAAATACTGACACCGAAAACGGAAACACAGAGACCAACGAGAAGGAAGGTATTACCCAAAATGAGGCACAGAGTACATGCTCTCACAGTTCCCTCAGGCCCAAGTCAACAGCTTCAGCTCAGCAACGTACAGCAACTCACGAATCAGTCAAATCATGTTTCAATCCAGTCAAAAGTCACAAGACCAAGTCCCAGACAGGTAGTGATGGTGGTAGTCCTTGTCCCTTACACAATCCCAGACCAAGCAGTAAAACCAAGGCAGGAAGTGAAAGCCCTGTGTCTGCTCAGAGAAGGGAAACTACTCCTGCTGAATGCCAGCACAGCAAACATTCAAAATCCAGTAAAGCCAGTGACAAGCTTCGAAGCGAGAAAAGTGAGAGGTCACAGAAAAGCAGGAATCTGAAGGATCAGGAGGATGCAGTGGAGCTTACACTTGAATGCCTACCCAACAAGTCCCCTAATGAGGTTGTTAGCGATTGGCTGCAGAGCATTCCCACCAACAGCGGAATGCTCACTTTCGACCATGAGTTAAACGAGGAAGACGAGACTACAAAGCAGATGGCGGAAACACCTGGGGAAGAGATAGGAGCGACCGAGGTGAGCCCTAATGAGGAGCAAAAGGACAATGATGACAACGCTGGACAGCAAGATGTAGACAAAGACCACAAAGTTGATTGTGACGCCGAAAATCCAACGTTGGATGATTCGGCAAGGACTTCATCTCACTCCAAGAACTGGCAGTATTCTGCAGCAGTGATGAAAGTTCTCTTAAGTTCTTCTCTAGGACGATGCAGGAGCATGCCTGAGGTAAGACGTTGTGTTTTAAAATTGTGTTGGGATTTACAAGTTACTAGTAGCATTTGGACCACAACATTCTAAAACACTGAACTTACAAGCTCTTTATGTTGTACATTACAGACTTTTTCTTTGGTTCCATTGATTCTGCAGCTAGAAATGCTAGCGTGACATGTTTGTCAGAAGGTGTTCAGTAAACTAAAACAATAGATGTTGCTAATTTCCAGATTTAGCAACACGCTTAAACCAATAAAGTGGTTTCAGCCAACTCTAAACTCTAAGATATCATTGATTCATCAGGTTAAATATTTAAAGTCTAAAGTCTTTAGGGTGTGAAAAAACGTCTTCATTTTATTGAATATAAGATTAATTAATGAATATAAAATCACATATACCTTTGCTGTCTTGTCTAGGTATCCCCAGTTTACGGTCGTAGACTGAGTACATCAGCCAGGGGCCTTCTGGACTGCTTGGCCCAGCTCCAGCTCATTGAACCCTCCATGGGCTGCGACAGTCATCAACAAAAAGAACGTAAACAACAATACGAAGAGGTCATGGCCATTCTTCAGTCACTCTGGCTCTATGAACCAAGGGACTTCGAGGTCGGGGAGATCAAGGACAGTAGAGTTTCAAAGCAGGTGACGCCACCAAGGTCCTCATCTGGGGTGGGCATGAGTAGTGGGTCAGACGGATCAGGCAAAGGAAATGGAAACCAAAGAGAAGATGAAATGTGCACTAACGAGAAAGAGGCTCTAGGAAAGGAGGATAGAAATGGAAACGCCAGAGATAAGGACACTGAAATGGAACATGAGGAGACATTTAAAGCAGACACATCGAGAAAGAGTGAAGACCAAAGTATGGTTTCTCAAAGTCGAGAGAGTGCAAAAACCACTGAAAACACCTCATCATCAGAAAAGAACTCTGATGTTCACTCAAGTGTCCTACGAGCGCCCTTGTCCAAAAGACTCTCCCAGGACCCTGATCCAGTCTGGGTCCTTCAACTCCTGCAGAAGCTAGAGAAACAGTTCATGAGCCACTACATCCAGGCCATGGCGGAGTTCAAAGTCCGCTGGGACCTGGACGATAGCCTCGTTCTGGATGCCATGATCTCCGAGCTGAGGGACGAGGTGAGCCGGCGCATCCAGAGCAGCATCCAGCGAGAGATGAAGAAAATTCAGAGTCGAGCCGGGAAAGGGGGCAAGTGGCCTCGGCCACCGCAGTTGGCCAGCATCTCCAGGGACTCCACCATGACGGAGAAGAGGCGTCGAATAATGAAGGTAAAGAACTTTTTAACTCCTAACCAAAAGTGTGAAATGCGTGACATTCACAATGACTTCTGTTCCAGGTTATGAAGAACCAGTCAGTTAAAACTGCAGACTCCGTCAGTGACGAGGACATGACAGGGAGCGATCAGCGAAGTGACGATGATTACTGTCCCTGTGATGCTTGCGTCCGCAAGAAAATGGCCGCCCGGCCTCTCAAAATGAACCCGCTGGCAGCTGAATGCCCCGTTATGATGGAGTTTGATCTTCGCAAGATCCTGCAGCTTAAAAAGAGCCCAGCTCCCTCGACCATGGCAGCACCACAACATGCAGACGAGGAAGACGAAGAGGCAAGGAATTTAGAAATGGTTGAGGAAGAAGAAGAGGAGGAAACCGAGGTGGATAAAAAATCTGATGTTGTTTTAGAGGAGACGATTCCAGAAGAAGATGAGGAGGTACAGCAGGAGAAAAACAAGAGCGAGGAAAAAAACAGCGTGGAAGATGAGGAGCCGGATGAAGGAGAAACAAGCGAACGAGATGAGACATCTGAAAATGAAAAGAAAGAGGAGGAAGAGGAGGAAGAGGGGTGCACCTGTCCATCTGCTAAAGATGAAAAGGAGAGCAGCAGAGAAGAAGAAACAAGTAACTGCACAGATGACAAGTCAGGAGAAGAGACAGGGGAGGAAGAGGAGGAGAGTGACAAAGAGACGGTGAAAGAGGCAAATGCCGGGAAGGAAGACGTGACGCTAGTGGAGGAGGCTATAGAGGGAAACGTCAGCATAGAGGCAGAGGATGAAGATGATGAGGACGATGGAACGGAAGACGAGGAGTCACATGACCAAGAGACAGGGAGCGAGAGCGAGGAGCAAGATGAAGACGCGTCTGAGGAGGAGAGAGCCTCACCACAGGTAAAGACCACGTGTTTGTTCAGAAACGTTCTTTCAGTGAAACTGGAAATGAACCTTTAAATGTAAAAACCTGTTACTCAACTCCAACTCTCTTAACATAGATGTTCTCTGAAGTTAAATTTGTTTCAAAAGATAAACACAGGCAATAAAATATCAGATCACATTTTTTTTACAATAGAATTGTGATATGATCACCGTATTGGCTTTATATTAATGGTCTTTTGCTATTTTCTAACCTACTGAAGTATTTAGGTCTGCAAAACATCTGGGATAATAGTTTTACCAAAAAGTACAATGGACTCCAGTGATGTCCAACCCTTGTCCTTGAGGGCCACCATCCTGCTCATTTGAATGTTTCTCTGCTTTAACACACCTGGTTTGAATAAATGTGTGACTAAACAGGCTTGTGTAGAACTTGAAGACCTGCTGAAGAGCAGAGAAATGACTAAAACATGCAGGGTAGTGGTCTTTGAAGACCAGGATTTGGCACTGCCAGTTTAAACATCTTCTCATAGCCTTCTTGAACTGAAGATATATGGAAGAATTATAAGACATGAACCTGAAAACAGATTTGAGGCTGACCATTAAATTTTTCTTCACTTTTGTTACCATCTGAACATTAAGTTAAACTCTAAAAGCTGACCTTGCAAGCATTGATTTTTCGTTTATTAAATGAATCTTGAAGCACATCAAGCAACAGATTTAAAAATAACTCAGAAATCTTAATTTTTATGGTAGTTTCTCACTCTGTACACACCTGCAGTCAAAGCAAAGTCCCTGATCAAATTATAACTTTGATCTGAAAACATCAGTGATTGTTTCAGAATAGAAAAAAAAATCAGTACTCTAATTTAAGAGTCCAGACTCTAGCTGTGGTTAAATCAGACCCACTGCAGCCTCGTGGTTAATTCTAAGCCTGTGGGAAAAAACGATAATCTCACCATCCAATTAGACGGCCTGAAGAAACCTCTTTAGTTTAGCAGCAACACGGAGCAAAATGCTGATGCAGCTACAGACAGAATTTACTTCCATAAAGCTGGATAATAAGTTGGACTTGTTTTTGTAAGAATTTAAAGCAGGAGTGTCCAGTCATAGTGTCCAGTTATATCATACAGGTTCACGACTGCATGTGTAAATCTTTATTTGTTTAAGGTGTAGGAGATATGATTTGGATGGAAGTCCCCGAAAGTTTAGATTATCTTATTTATTTAAACCTTTATTATTTAATCAGGTAGATCTCATTGAGATTAAAATTCTCTTTTTCAAGACATCCTGGCCAAGAATGGCAGCAGCACACAAACGTTGTCATTGTGGTGTGTCTTCTGTACTCAGAGAGAAAACTGTAGCCATGAGAGACACTGGAGGTGAAAGAATATAAAAAATATCCATGTTTTGATGTATAAACTATAAAAGAAGTGTAAAGAGTATAGAAATGGGAAAAGTTTGACAAAAAATTTGAAATTGTTTCATCACCTCTAACGATAGAGTGCATGACGTCACCCTGCAACTTCAGTATTTAGTGGTAAAATAAAATATATGAATGTAAACTGCAGCTGGGTGAGAACTACAATATTTTTGTAGCTTTTAGTGAAACTTTGTCTAACCCTCACCCTGATGAACTAATACCAACAGTCACAGCATTTCTAGGTGATTTATGAGTTTTTTATGATGCAGGAGAACAAACTGAACATGATGGAAACAGAATAATAGAAATAAAAAACAAGTTTGCCTGAAATACAATGTACTTTTTCTTAAAAGAGTATTACTATAGTAGCACTAATACTAGCAGGAATATTACTATTACTGGTTGGCTACTAGTATTATTACTATTTTTATACTTGTACTACCAGTACTAGTAATTCTATTACTTTTTTGTACAAGTAGCCCTTTTATTATACTAATACTACTTATACTGGTACTAATAGTACTAATATTATATTTATACTAGTAACAGTAATACTATAACTATACTAGTAGTAGTTCTACTAGTACTATTACCACATATGCTAGTCTTATTATAAGTATTAGTATTACTAGCACAATTGCAATACTTTTATATCATATTATTATCATACCTTTCATATTATTATTTGTATAGTACTATTTTTTTTTTTTTTTTTTTTCTAACTGTGTGGTTTTATTGTGTTTTATTGAGTTTTATTTTATGTGTTCAGCACTTTGTTTCAGCTGTGGCTGATATAGCGCTTTATAAATAAAGTTTGATGATGATGATGATGATGATGATATTGCCATAAGAGTATAAGCTTTATAATTACTCTTACTAAATTTGTACTATATTACTACCAATACTACTTGTACTTGTGCTATTATGTATTAGTATTATACTAGTACATTGATATTAGTTCTTGAGGTACTGTACTCTATTAGTACTAGCAATAGCAGTACTATTAACATAGCAGTATTTGTACTAGTAGTCCTATTACTATTACGCATTGGATAGTAGTTGGGTACCTTTAGTGCTAGTTCTAGTTTAGCAATAACACTCTTAGTATTTATTAGTACCAGTACTAATACTATTAGTACTACCAGTCCTAGTGATTCCTCCAGTTAAACTTGGCTGAAGTCTGAATCTGTAAAATCTGGTTTGGGACTGGAGCTTATTTGTTTAAAACTAAATTCCTAAAATGCTGAAAGAACTGAGCTCCATCCTCTGATCTCAAGACCTGGATCTGTTGATCAGAACTCCAAAACGGAAGTGGTCTGACGGGGGTAGTAGACCTGATGAAAATCAACCATTAAATTTCAACAGAGTTTTAAGTATATATATTATACTTAAATATATATTCTTTTTAAAAAAAATTCAAACACCAATGAAATGGCAAGAACCTAAAATCAGAGGGAACCTTGTTTGAATAATCTGAACAGTTTCAAATTTGAACTAATACAACAGTATTATATTAAAAATAATAATGGAGCTTCACCATTAAAACTAAAGACATTCTGACGTCTTGTCGCAGACTAGTTTAGCTATTTTATGAGGGCTCACAGGTGATGTTTATCTTATTTGACCTCCAGAGCCAGGCTGAGATCCCGGCTGGGACTGAAGGTGAAGAGGCCGACGTCGAGGACTCGGATGACAGCAAACCTGACAACAGCACTGAAGAATCTGGACACGAGGCGACTGGAGGCTCAGGAGACGAGAAGGAGAATTATGGCGAAGAGAACAAGGAAGACATCGTAGAGGAGTTCAACCATGATGAAAAGAGCGAGGAGGAGGAAGAGGCTAAAGCCAAAAACGAAGACGGGACTTTACTGCATCAGTTCACCAGAACATCTGTGGAGTCCCAGTCCGGCTCAATGGAAGACGGCGACGCAGATTTAACCTCAAATCCGGTGGATTCTACGAAAGTCATGAAAGGAGCTGGCAGAGAACAATCCAGGCGGTGACAAGAGCAGCCAGTCATGAGTCTGGGCAAACTCGAGAAGGCAGATATCAATAACTGATAACTCTATAACGTGATTAGTTGAGTCGATCTTTTGAGTTGAAGACGCTCTTGAACACTCAAAGCACTTTACTTTTCCAGGACAGCTGTAAGAAGATTCAGTCTTCACCACTTCTATAGACGTGTCCCATGACTTTAGAAACTTGAAACAAACACTACACTTTATTCAATCATATATTCTATATTTGTAATGTGTATTTGCATATTTCTGAAATTACCTGTACGCATTAAGAAACATTTTGTTATTCATATGTGACCTAATTGGCAAAATGCATCATAATGAAGAAGAGTTACTATTTTCTAATTTTCCATCTCAAAAACTTCCAAACAATCTGCAGTTTGTTGAAATTTGGCAGCAAGTTAGTTTTGTTTAGCTGGTTTAAACACTAGATTTTTATTGGTCTGGAATGATGTCATCAGGAGTTCACAAGCTTCCTGATGACAATGAAACATTATACTAAGGAATTTCCCAGCAGAGATGGTTGATTTCAAAGGAAAATATAGCTGGATATTATTACTGGGTTCCGCTAATCAGTTTACAGCTAATAGCAGAACAAATTTTTCATTTAGCACGTTAGCATTTCACTTACCTTAAAACAGTTAGCAGATCAATTAGCTTCCACTAAATTAGGTTTTGCCAACTTTAAGTTGGCTAACAGCTAACTAACAAACATTAACAGGTTTGTCAATCCCACCAGTCAGTTGTCTCAGAGGTTAGCGATTAGCTATTAGTTTTAGCTTCCGCTAATTATTTTTTAGGTTTAGTGGTTTAGCGTTAGCAAAACTATAGTTTTAGTTAGCATAATATGAATTAGCAAAGCTAATGTTTTGGTTAGCTGTGCCCACCACTGGTAGGATCGCTAGATGGCATTTTTATTAACCTGTTTTTACATTTTTGTTCCTTCAGTTTGAGAACTTTCTGACTCATTTTGCCAGCACGGGTCACAAATTTTTAAAACGGCTCAAAATAATTATCTGTTCTGAAATCTTATAGCCAATGATTTCAAAAACCATTCTGTTGACTGTTTATGGTGTATTTTTTGACATAATCTGTACATCACGGTTTATAAAGGTGATTAGCACCCAGGACACTAGAAGCTCAAGTTAAAAAAAAGGATTTATTTAACAAAACAAAAGGCTAACGCGAAAGCAAGAACTTCAAAGACTCAAGGAGACACAAAGGAGAATCGGACATGGCACTAAACACAATACCAGACTGAAGATAAAGTGGAAGGTTAAAGACTTTACAGGCGAGGAATGATGAAAGGAGTCAAGACATGACAAGTGGCCACAGGTGAGAGTGGGTGGAGCAAGAGATGAGGGGCTACTGGGAAAATCTAAAACACTGGTCAAATAAGTCTAAAAACTAAAAAAAGAAAGCTGAAAAGACAGATCCTGACACAGTTACTGTTGGGCTTGCTGTGTTTTCAGTGTTTGATCAGTTTGTTCTGAACATGTACCCTGCTGCTGCCAGCTGTTTGTATCTGCAGAACATCTGTGATGTAATGATTACCTGAAAGAAGAGGACATTTTGGGAATCAGTCTCTGTTTTTTTCTTATGATACATTTGTGCAAACTTATGATTGATACCCTGTTATGTATTAAATATCCCTGATATTAAAATTTCTGAAAGGACACAAAAACACAGCCTATATAAAATCTAAAAATTCATACACTCTCTTTTCCAACCATTTGTGTAGTTTTGTTCTTTTGGCATAAATTGATGATTTGAGAGTTGTGATGCTTAAATTACACTTAGTGACCAATGGTATTTTTTTTTTATTAAACCAAACACTCATCGTGAATTTTGTGTTAACGCTCTCTGATCTGTTTGAGGATGAATCTACTCCGTACCTGCTGTATTTGGCTCTGAGCTCAGGCTATCTTCAAAGCAGCTCAAGCTTTCTCAACACACACGTCACACTAATCCAGGACCTGTAACTGTCTCTGTGTGTTTTGAGCCGCAGAGGAACTGAGAGATTGAGGTTAATTTACGTCACCCAAAATGGAAGATCCTTCACCCACAGTTACAGAACACAGACTAAACCCTTCACCTCAGTGCTACCTTAGGGATATGCAATAATGTAAACAACAGTATATTTGGGTCAGCTGTAAAATAATATAAAAAAAAACAAAGACATTTGTGTACATTTATTTAGTTCAATTTACTTTTATAGTTAAAGTATCTCATGAAGCTAAAAAAAGCAAACAGGTACCAGCCAAATCTGATTACACTTAATTCCATCCATTCATTATCTATACCTGTTTATTCCTTTAGGGTCACAGGGGTCACTGGTGTCCATATATCCAGCAGTCACAGTGTGAGGGGCGGGGTACACCCTGGACAAGTCACAAGTTCATCACACATAGAGACAAACAACCATTCACTCTCTTACACCTTGAGATAATTTAGAGTTATCAATTAACCTAACAGTCATGTTTTTGTTCTGTGGGAGGAAGCCGGAGTACCAGGAGAGAACCCACGCATGCACGGAGAGAACATGCAAACTCTACCCAGAAAGGTCCCCAGGCCGGGATTTGATCCGACGACCTTCTTTCTGAGAGGCAACAGCTCTACCAACTGAGCCACCGTGCTGCCTACACTCAGTTCTGTTAAAGTTATTCAATATTTTATTTCTCTCCTGAAACTTAAAGTTAAGTTTCAGCTCAAGGTATCACAGAATTGTTGAGGCCCCACTTACAAGAAAGAAAATTGTCGGTAAACTTTTTTTTACGAGTTTTCTGGTGTTCATCATTAGTAGAGATGATTATGATGAACTCATTCTTGATAGGTGCACCTCCACAGCCTCTCTAACGATTGTCCTTTGCTCTAAACAAGACTCCGCCTCCTTTACGGAGCAGCCAGCCAGAAGAACAACCAAAGCCACAGGAACCACCTGTAAGGAGAGAGAACATATGGTCCAATCCACTTTGTGGGTTTTTTTTTGTTTTTGTTTTTGTTTTACATTTTTGATTCCCTCTCAAATCCAGCATCTCTTTACCTTCTTACGATTTCCAGCGACACGCGTGTGCATTCTGATGTCACATGATGTAACGTCTGCTGACAACTTGTCCACTTGGTAGATGGCCTTCAGAAGGGCCTCCTCAGTCCGGGACTCTGGCTGACCAGACAGCTTCTGCAGTCAGAAGGAGTTTGGGTCAGTCGGACACCTCCAATTTTGGAAAAACAAAGGATGCCCCCCAATAAATCTTTTGATGTAACTATACATTTAAGTAATATAAAGAAAAGAAAGAATATCCACCATTTATATAGACAAAATAATGATTTTGTGCCTCTCAAACATTGAATTACTGACACTGTATGAACAACAATGAAGTTGTGTTAAACTCAGTTAGCTTTAATGTAACAGAAAGTGTTTCTCTGCCAATTTCAGATGGCAGGAACAGTTAGTTGTTATAATTTATATTGAGGGACGCCACAATAAGCATTGGAGTTAGTGGAGCAATTTATTTAATGTAATGGCTTCTGTTTGTTCAGTTGTTTTTATTTAGAGTTTTACATTCTTGTAAAGCTGCTTTAGCTCAATGACAATTATTCAAACACCGAAGTATTAATTAAAGCCAAATTTAATCTTCAACATGGTTTGAAACAATCTTTAGTCTGAAGATAAACAACACCCAGATTTGATCAACGCTAACAAATTCTTTCCATTCTTTGCTCTGCAGACTGAAAACCATGTTAAAGTGGAATTTCCACCATCACATTTGTTGTTGTTTAGTTGGAATTCAATTGAGTCACAATTGAGACGTGTTGAGTCATAACGACCTGCTGGAAGTGAAACCAACTAAAGCATCAATTTAGTATAAAAACATACTTTCACATATTTCTGTGGATTCTCAGTCATCCAGGACACGGAAAATTAAAAGAAAAAAGACAAAGCAGCTTGGCTTCTGTTCTGTAGCTGAATATGTGGAGCTATAAGATTTAAACTGCATGACTCGAGCATCATCATTTACTCGGATTGATCTACTTACCCTTACCTCAGACCTTCAGACTGAGGTTCGCTTTGACAAACATCAGATATGTATCTGATTTAGTACCAGGTTCTAATTTTAAAAATGTGGTTTTATATTCATTGTGTAATGTTTAAGTACTACCTCACTTGGTTCCGGGAATTGGTGAGTACCCAAACTTAAGTACTCGTACTCAGTTTGAGAAAAACTGGTATTGATGCATCACTAATCAAACTGAATTCAAGAGTAAATTACTTTTAAATGTCTGTCCAGTGTTGTTACCACTTTGCAACAGAGGGTTAAAAACTGCTGACCGTAAACGTCTCCCATAATGCACGTTGATTATTTTAACTGCAAAATGACAGCATCCCATCACTAGGTGGAGGTACACAGAGTTCAAAGGCAGCTGGCTGCTGTATTTATTATGTTGGTTGTGTACTTCTGTGTACCTGGAGTATTTGTGTAGCTCTCCGGTACAGTTTGGTGTTGGAAACCTGCAGGTCGATCATGTGGTTCTGGTAAATCTTCCCCTTTAAGATGTGAGCTCCGGTGCTCACGGCGTTCAACACCAACTTGGTAGAGAGTTCCCATTGCTGAGAGAGAGAAATGCTTCAGTTTTAGATTTGATCTTTTCAACTCATGTTGATGTTTTGTCTTGGACCCACCATGTGTGTTATGCTTGCTGAGGCTGGGGTTTCTTGGCTCCATGTGAATTTTAGTCTGGATGAACACAGATTATTGATTTCATCCTGCCATAAAAAGACACTGTTATAATCATATCGATGCATCATTATGTTTATATATGACCTGAGCTGCAAAAAGAGCCATGATGAGCTCAGGCTGCAGTGCAAAGATAAAGAAGAAAATATTGTTTTTTGTCGTAATTGAGATTTGTGTGACAATTAGTCTATAAAGACATCATCTGTAACTAAAATAGCAATTAATCTTCCTAATCTACCTTTAAATCTGAGGTTTGTAACACATTTGTCTTCAGATGGACAGACAGATGAACAGAGGGACAGACCTGTTGTCCAGCAGTGTCCATCTCATGAGAAACAACGTGCAGGTTGGAGGTCTTCTCTCTCACTCTTCGGGCTAACTTCACCACTTGACTGACGTTGTCTGCAGACAGAAGAAAAAATGTTGAGTCACTTTGGACCAAACCCAAAGATGAAGACAAGCTCGTCTCACCAGAGTGCGTGTAGATGAGCAGAACTGTGTCCTCATCCGTCAGACCAGGCAGGACCAGATCTAAAAATTCCTCATGTGAGATGCAGAACTCAGAACCCTGCAGGAGAGCCGTAAACAATTTTTACACAAAATCATTTGACACAGTGCATTCACTGTACCCCGAATAACTACCAGCAGGTTTTTAGACGTTTTAATTCAGCTTTAATTCATTCAGCATAAAACACTTATTCAATGCAGATCTCAAGTCTAACAGTGCTTCACAAAGCAGGTAGAGTCATTTATTCTAATCCTCTTCAGACCTAATCTACCAGTGCTGTTACAGAGACAGATTACAAGATTACAGGACCACACAGAGTCCAGTCAGCCGTGTCTGCAGAGGAAACTTACATGTTAAATTATGTACATGACTAGAGGTGGCTCAATACTAGTTTTTATCAAACCAAGTACAAGTACTTCAGTTTGGGTACAAGCATAAAAATGATACCGGTCCAAAGTATCAAGGCTGTTTTTGTGAGTACAACTATTTAAAGCTGTAATCAATCTATATCCCTTGGATATCCCTTTATATTTGTAAAAATATTTTTTGAAATTTAAAGGGGCTGTATCATGTAAAATCAACTTTTTTGAGTTTTATATCATGTTCTAATGTTATCCTCTCATCAAAAACAGGCCCAGAGTCTTACTTTGACTCATTCATGCATGTTTGAGAAATCCTGTGCTCAAACACAGAGTACCACCCCCTCCCCCCCACCACACACACCTACACACACACACACACACACACACACACACACACACACACACACACACACACACACACGTGTTGAAATGGGCGGGACAGAAGCCAATTTCAAGGTGCTTAGAAAAGGAAATAATGAGAAGAGTTTATATTCTATTTAAACATAAAAAACAGCATTTTTATTAACAACTAAAGGTGACATAGATACTTTATTATAGTATAGAACTTAAATATATGCCTGAGAAACACATAATATTGCCCCTTTAAATAAATAAATAAATAAATAAATGGCCATTTTAGTGTTTGAGGTCAATTAAATCTGGCAACAATCTTGAATCAGGCTGTAGGTGTAAAAGAAGTTAAAAACCTGCGATCAATATCAGGACACCACTGATCCTGACCTAATATCTGATTTTAATTACTTATACAGTCCCAGGGATTGATCCTGCCCACTTACCAGTGAATTTAAAGAACCTTCAGCATTTTTCAGCTCTTTGTATCCTCCACTGACAAAGCCTCGAATGTCTTTATGGTCTTAAAATAAAACAAAAACAAAAAAACATTAAGCAGGTTTTCTTTCCTATGTGTGACTCATGCTGACAAAATGAATTTTAATAAATGACGAATCCTTTCGAAAAGTTTAAGATGGATAATAATAATAGTAATTCGATATGGAAAAGTTACTCAATTTCACTACTTTTTCCCACACGGCTCACAAATATTTGTCTCCTCTCACCTGCTCCAAATGTGGGTTTGCACTCACTGGCGTCGATGAGGCCCAGCAAACCAAGAGAGCCCCAGCCAAGGTAACACACACACCTGCCACACCGCAAACTGAAACACACACACACACACACAGAATTATATCTCAGACAACACAGTACTTTAAATGTGACTAATTCAGGTGGGAAAGTGAAACATGAACTTGAGCATAACAAGATGTTTTGCTAATCGACCGACAGAGTTGATGTCAAAGTTTTGAACAAAGACATTGTGTGATCTGTTACAGTTGGAGTCTTGGGTGACTCTCAACTTCTGTAAAGACCTATTTCAATTAACTACAAATTTTTGAAGCTTTTGAGAAGGAAAATTAGAAAAACCAAAAAATATTGGCTCTACTACTACTACTACTACTACTACTGCTACTGCTACTACTACTAATAATAATAATAAAAATAGTAATAATGGACGGTCATTTTTGTGTATAAGGTGGATTAGATGGCAGTCATCTTGAATCAGGCTGTACATGTAAAATCAGTAAAACCAGATGTTGTACCTGTGTCCAGCAGCCTCCACTAGAGCTGTTATCCCATCTCTTTGAAAGTATGTGACACCCAGAGTTCGCTCGTACGCTCGGATGTGCTGCAGAATACCTCTATTGGGAAGAAGTGGAGCAAAGATTTTTTTTAAAAGAACCTCAGGCTTTATTTCACGTTTATTTTTTCATCTAACCTGAAACAATCAGGCAGCTCAACCTCATGAGAGTTTCTGCAGAGTTTCTGCAGCAACCACTAGGTGTCAGTGTCGCACAACAAAACATAACAGTGATGCCAGAAAGGCGATTTTATACAGCTCCTGCAAACAAGCCTCTCATCTTTCAATTGACTGATAAAATCAGAATAATGGGTAATAAAATTAGTTTGCATTCTAGTCTCTAAAACAACACCCTGGATTTGGGTTGAAATCCATGCATAAACTAACATCAGATGAAACCCAACAGAGAACACATGGATCTGTTGGTGCAATCACATGTGAAATATCTCTTGTGATTCAAAAGTTTAATTAATTTTTTTTATTTGTTTCTGAAATTCAAAAAGTGGCCTGAGACTTTTGACTCGCACTATATTTTGGTCATTCAACTCTTAAAAGAGATATTTTAGTCTCAGAGTCACAGATCACAGTTTCATTTTCAAAGCTAACAATATAAAGTGTCTATTACCAGTTCTTGTATGTCCTCATCATACATACTTATATGTGATGGGCGTGCTGGTGAAAGTGGCAGCGTGAGCGGCAGACAACACCACCTCCAAGAGGATCTTAGTGGCACTGCCCCCCTTCATCCTGGACGAGCCCCCGATAGCTTCTGGCTGAGTAGAAACATGTTTTCACTTATAAGGAGTCTTGGAGACTTGACCCAAATGCATCCTGAACAGTTCAGTGGAGCAAGAAGGAATTATGTTCAGGAGAAAAGAGTGAGTACCCCGACTGATGGGAGGAGAAGGAAAGCTTTTTTCCTTTTGGCGAGTTCTTGCATCCTTTCCACCACGGTGCAAAATGTGAAGGCGCAGCCAGGAATGAGCTCATCTCTACACAATAACACAATAACCTTTTAAATAATTAATTTAGCAATTTTTAATATCTTGCTTTCATGTAAATATATGTCTTATGTCTCTTTGAAATAAAAAAATAAGGTAAACTCCATAGTTTAAGTTAGTTACTCTTTTCCTGGGTATACCTTGCCTGATGTGTGGGGTTGAAGCCTATAAGTACAGGAGTGTAAACTTCAGGGTTCTGCAGACAGAAGTCTAGCTGACCGGCCACAAATGGAGCCTACAGAACCCAAAAAACAAACAATAAGAACAACAATAAACAGGTTGAATTATTTCTGATCAATCGGTACAACAGTAAATACTCTCTGAAGGTTGAAGCTGACTTACAGATAGTCCACAGGAAATACTGACAAACAAGACTCTCTTCTTTCCTTTGCAGGCCTGCAAAGCAACATATTTACCTGATTATTATTAAAACACCAGAAAAAACACCTAAACACACCATGACGTCCCTGACCTCCTTCAGACTGAGAATGCCCAGTTTGGGGTCGTCCTCTGGAGCCTCTTGGGACGAAAGCAGAGCTCTGAGGAAGACAAAAAAACAAAATAATTGGTTACAAATGATGGATTTCATTGTTGAAAACACATACTCTGTCAAGTTTAAGTATAGTCTGTGTGCCTAAGGCTGGCTGAAGCTACTCGATGTTATGGACCACTGAGCCAAGCCATATTTACTTATCTCCTCCTGCGATGATGTATGAGTAGATCTCACTTCGGTTCAGCTGCCTCAGCGCTCTGTTGAACCCCGTCTACCAAAACAGACAAGGAGGACGTAGAGCGTGTTTTAATGTTTCCCAGAGGATCCAACAACAGGGCGATAGCTTTTACCGTGATGAAGAAAGCAAGTCGGCCAGAAGTGCCACAGCCACTCAGAACAACAAGGCTGTCCTGGGGATCCTGTTGAAAGAAGATGGTTTTAACTTTCTGTTGGAAAGACCAGAACCCCCCTCCCCAAAAATAAATAAATACATAAATAAATATATAAAATTACCTTGAGAATGAGATGTACCCTCTCAGCAACTTCCATTAGCGTTTTTACCACTTGTTCGCTCAAAAGCCTCTAAAAGATGACATTTATGACATTTCATTATAGGATATGAGGAATATACGTATACTTTTGGGGATGCTTTTACCTGGTATGTTGCTCCTGTATCTTCCTGAAACATCTGGGTATCGCACTCTTCCAGCATCCTTATTATGTTGCCAAGTGAAGCTCGGTCAATATCACGGGTTATGGGGTTAGACTTCTCCGAAAGCGGAAGGAAGGGCTCGTAATCTGCAGACTGTAGAATGATCAGCAATCAGTTTATCAACAATTTATCAATTTATTTAGCAATAAGCCACAAAACCAGAGGTCGCAGGTAGGGGCATCAGGAGGAAGCAATACTGTTGCCTATGGTTCCTCAAATGCTCAAACACTAGATGACCACTGGTGAGTGGAGACCACTCACCAGTGGTCATCCACAATCAAGTAATTGCCCAGGTAGATTCCTACAAATACCTTGGAATACAAA
>JARVGW010000357.1:1377827-1392337 GCA_031762495.1 Anablepsoides rubrolineatus | reverse complement strand
CTGTCTTCTTCTGAATGGGTTTTCTGAAATGTAATTTCATTGTGCTCTGTACGATGACAATAAAGGCCTTATCTAATATTTTCAATCTCTTCAGCTTTGAAACTCTTGAGTTTAAATGTGTGCAAAACCTTTATTAACAGCAGCTTTCAACTCTTAGGAAGTGCGGTTTCGAACCTGCAAGTTGCTCTTTAAAGGAAAACAGCAGAGAGTATTTCAAACACAAATACTCAGCCCTACAGTGTCTTTTTAAAGCTTTGTGGGTATAAGGGTGAGGGAGGTTTTGGTGTTTTACATCCGAGGAATCTAAACTGATTAAATTAGACCACTCACCTTTATTAAAGGGTTGATGACCCCCACATTGGCACTGGAATTGAAGACTTTGTTGAACCCCGTCTCTCTGTTGACCAACTCCAACTGGTAGAACTTCTTGTCATCCTGAAACATCCATATTTAAATTACCTAAAGTTTTCTGAGCTTTAAACACTCCTTTTCTACAAAATAATGATTTTCACAGCTTGTGTTGGTAGTAACTACACCCAGTTTTATCTGAGACTGATTAAATCTGCATGAACAGCCTGATGTTTTATCTTTATTGTCACCACAATAAATCTAATCCTCTCACACCGTAACGCTGCTCTGTCTACTCACCACCAGCTTTTTGACCAGAGCTTCCCTTTCTGTGACCATCTCTCTGAGTTCTGCGATGACATGCAGGTCTTCTGGCCGGCTTTCTCTGTTCCTTAACTTTTCCTCCGTACCCTCCAGTCTAGATTCAGACAGAAACAGATGGAAAAGAAAGAAACTGCAGCTGCAGCACGGTTTTATCAAAGAAAACATAACATTTAGCCCAAAGGGGGGTGCAGTGGAGACGACATCTGTGTGCCTTACATTATTTGTAGAGCAGAGA
Organism: Anablepsoides rubrolineatus; assembly: GCA_031762495.1. Lineage (NCBI taxonomy): Eukaryota > Metazoa > Chordata > Actinopteri > Cyprinodontiformes > Rivulidae > Anablepsoides > Anablepsoides rubrolineatus. Next base: position 1,391,430 of record JARVGW010000357.1, on the reverse strand, counting down.
TTTTGTCTCTGAGAACCTCCTGGGCCTTGTTGAAGTCAGCCAGCATAATCTGCGTCTCTCTGTGGTGGACGATTTTTAGCTCCTCCAGATCTCTGTCATGTCTTTTTCCGAGGTCTTGTTCGTGGGCTCTGCAGCAAAGACACACTTTAAGCTAACAGCTAATCTGCAGTGGATGCTTATTTATTGGAACGTCACTCTTCACAATGGGATTTCAGTCCACTTTGTGAACCCAATTTCCTCCTATAGTGACCCATTACACTGACATTTTATTCAGTCATTAAAAAAAGACAAAAGATGTGCAGCTGTGAGCTAAAATGAACTAGAACAGACAGCAGAGCTTGTAGAGAGCATGTGGTCTCTAAATACACAAGAAAATTGAATCCATGATTACTGTGTCAATGGCAGGGTATTAATTAGTCTGTCTGTAATTTAAGCAAAAAAAAATGTAATAGCCTGTTGCATTTCTAAGTTGCAGACCAGAATTAGTGAAGACACTTTAATAACACGGAGTGCTCAGTCCTGTTTGATTAGTGGACAACTATTCCAGTCCTGAAACTCTTTAAACGACTCTTTCTGCAAACCAACCAGTAAGATTTGTGCTTATTAGACCATCAGCTACTCATTACAGCAACCAACATGGCAGGACATAAACTGCCCCTGCACTTATTTTACTCATAAAGATCATTTAGCAAGTAATACTGGCTAATGGTTCTGCATATATTTATTTTTCCATCTGTTCTCTCCCCCCAGTTTAATCCTGTTTAAAGTTGCAGGGGAGCTGGTGCCAGTCTAACAAACAAACACACACGGCTCAAAGTCTCAAAGTTTGATGAAGTCTGTACCGAATCATGATTATTATGGCTGCACAATATCATTAAAACTTTTAATGTGTGATTGCTTAAAAATATATTATTAGCAATAAACCTGCATTTTCTCCACTCCTTATGTTCTCTTCAATCATAAAGGCTTGTGAGAGCCTGTTGGACTGACCAAATATGTGACTCATCGTCACGCTGAACCAAGAGTTAAGTCGGAAGGTAGTGTAATAAAATATAAGCAGCTATAGTCCAGTGGTGGTTGTCAAAATATGTTAAATAAATGCCTTATCTGTGGGTCCCTTGCAGGAAACATCTAAAATATAATCCTGCAAAATGTTTTGAAGAACTTTTTCTGAGTAGTACTATCAGTTAATGATGGGTTTGAGCAGAAAAGGCCTGCTTTCCTCTAGTTTCTGCTATTTTCCCTGTGCTCTAGCAGCGCTACTTTCAGTACCAGATGGAAATCCTGATATCTAAATATGAGTTGAGAAAAAAATAATCTGTAGAATATGCTGAAAATAGGATTTAAACAGATTTTCCAGGTGTGTTTCTGATTGGAAAAACAAATCAAGTAATATCTCTGGAACAGCTGATGATGTCAGGATAAAGCGTAAAGGTCAGTTTAAATATGAACTGAACACAGATTTGATGAGATGGGTCACACATATCAGCAGAACATGAATGCAAGGTACGTCAAATGATTTACAATTTGTTTTTCCAATACTGATATTGCAATGACAAATTTCTGATATATTGTGCAGCACTAATTATGATATCCTCTCTTTAAAATAACTGAATTTGTCCTAATTGGCCGGTTTTTTTTGTGTCTATTTATTTCTTGATTTGGTCTTGGATTTTAACTACATTAAAATTCATGTTGCAAAATCAATGTAAACAACACAAAACATCACTGAACAGAAAAAAAGTGACCCTAATACATCATTAAAAATGAAACACAGATGACTCAGTTGGTATTTTATTGATCTTTCCTTTTCAGATCTTTTTAAGTTACCCAGTTTCAGTGATTTGCTGCACCTCATTAGGGACTTCCTGTTTGAAATGGTAGCAAACATATCCCTGGATTTTGTGTTTAATCATTAGCTGTTCAGAAATGAGCGTGAGATTTAATACTCTACAAACTGGGTCAGTTTATGCTGAGTCCTGGTTTAGCTCATACTTCTTCTGGTGAATTCAACATTTCTGCTCCCGTGTTACTACCTTATCTGATGGTTGGCTTCACTCCGAACTCGCAGCACCTCTTTGCCCTTCAGCTCCAGCTCTCGAGTCAAAGTGTCGATCGTCTCGTTAAGAGAGTGGATCTCGTGGTCCAGGTCGGTGATGCGGTTGCTACGGGAACACAGCTCTCCTTGAAGGTCAGATAACCGAACAAGGAGCTCCTGTTCCTTGAAAAGAACATAAACATGCTGAGTGATTATTCAAGGAAAAGCAAACTGAAAGGTGTTTACAAGCGTGGTGGATAAGTTTTGCAGTGCAGCTACCTGTTTGTGGCTGTGCTCCATTGCTTTCTCCAGCTCCCTTTTGGCTATGTTGTTTTCTTTAAGGTGGATCTGCTTCAGGTGCTCGATGGCGGAGGCGTGGAGGTGGTTCAGTTCTGCTCGAAGAGATGCTGCCAGGTGGGGAGACAGGATGGGTAAACTCAGAGCATCAGCACTACAGAATCACGAGGCAATTATTACAGGAAAAACAATGTTTCGGGTGTTGTTCTAGATACTCCAGTTAGATCTGCCTGGTATCCCGACGTAACTTTTCTACAGCGAGAGAGGGAAATTTTGAGGATTTTTTCTCTATATACGTGATTTAAAACGCTATAATTTCTTCATTATATTTCAAGCTCCTGCTCAGTTGTCTCTGCACAACAGGGCTGCAGGTGCGATGACGTAATTGACGATATGACGGTAGAAGGTAAATTTATACCATAGGCCAACTTCATACCGTTTCTACCGTCTACCGCATATACCGTGCAGCCCTAGATAAATGTGATTGCACTTTTGGAAAGATAACATAGATAACATATTGCAAAAGAAATTTCACACCACTGAGATGAACAATTGTTGAGATATGTGCATGTGAAGTTACAGGAAGTGATGTCAAAGGTGAATGTCAGCATGTAAACAGAGCCTTGCTACAATGGCTAACAACACAAACAGCAGGAAATTTTCAGATGTTTCTTCAGATAATTTTAGTCCCTATAAGGGAGAGATGAAGAAAAGTCAAAGTTCAAATATTATTGTTTTAATAAACAAAGATAAGGGAGTTTTCTTTCTTAAAGAGTTCCCCTTTGATGTCACTTCCTGTTTCACTTTAGCTGAGCCAAATTCAAAAGAAAAAACATGCCAGTTATGTGACAAAATATTTACATCATGTGTTTTATGCCAATTTTCCTAAATATGAAGATATTTTCTTTGACCTTTTGTATTTGAAAGATAGGCATGTCACAGGCACTTTAAGGTTTAGTGGTTTTATCCTTTGATAACATGTTGATTTAATTTGCCCCGGACCTGTAATGTTATCATTGATTTCAGGTACTTTGTGATGACGATGCTCAAACGATGTATTGTGTAGCTCCACTAATCAGTGACAACAACAGCAGCCTTAGAGACAAGCGTCTTTTCTCACTGACCCAGCTTTGCTTTTCCCTCGTCCTCCAGCTCATATCTGAGTGTCTGCAGCTCCTGCTCGGACTGCTGCCGTAGGATTTCTAATGTCCTCCTGTGGGCCTCCTTCAGAGCATGAACCTCCTCCCTCTGCTCCTGCTTCAGACGCTCCTCCAGGGCCTGGCAGAGGACAGACCAAGAAAGGGCAGATGAAAGAGGAGGAAAGCACAGGAAGAGGAGAGAAATTCAACGTGATAACATTTACAGTTTTTAGATCCCTTCTCATTACGCTCACAAACACACTGATTGAGATAAATGAATGCTAAAAAGGCAGACAGAATAGATACATTCTCCAGTAGTACAGCTTCATTCTTTCATTGTGAAAGCAGCTTATTTATGCTAATTTGTTTAATAAAATAGCCTTAAACCAGTTTTTAAGGAGCACAGGCCAGGATTATCTCTAATGCCAGTTAAAGTCTGGGGAAATGTCGGGAAGTAGGCAGGAAGCCTAAAGTTTACTTAAACCCTGCTGCACAAACCGGTTAAGCAATCTCAGGATCTCAATCATCTCTGAACAGACAATTTTCAGTTGAAGGTGCAAACTGTTCTATTTTAAAACAAAAAAAGCAAAAAGGGTCACTTTTATTTCATTTCAGACAAATACCAGTGAGTCTTAAAACAACAACTGAACTACGTATCTACTCCAACTAAAATACTTCAAGACTTAAAGACCAAAGTACCAATCAAGACAGGTTTCATTCATTTCATTGATCAGCTCCTGCTCTGCGTTGTCCCAACAGATGGTTTTATGTCATCGTTCATTAAACTCATACTTTTAGCTACAGTGTGTGATAAAATAACTTACAAGAACTACACTGCTACTGAAAAAGATTTAAACATAGCTGGAGATAATAAAGAGAGCTAAAACTAAACTCAGTTGAAATCTCACTTGCTGCTCACTGGATCTAAAAGCAGTAATCAAGAGCTGGATTGCTGACGAGACTAAACACGACACATCTTGGAGGCAACAAAATAAAGGTTTACCACGGTTAAAATTAGAGTCATTGCATTTATCAATTTTTTGATTTGGGGTTGTGATAAAAAATGTAGCCTGACCTGATTGTGTACTGCAAAAAAAAAAAAAAGGAACCAAGTTTTTGAGGCACAATTCAAGAGGAAGAGAGCATATTTACTGATGCGCATGAGTGTGTGAGTCGTACTCTTATCTGATGTTGTCGGGCCTCCTCCATAGTGCTGAGAGCACAGCAGTGAGCTTCCTGCAATCGATGCTCCCTCCTCTGATGTTCTCTCTGCATCTCTGCGAACAGAAACATGAGGGTTTGCATCGTTACACATCAGAGGCAGACATGTTTCAATTCCCTTCGACGAGACAGACGACACAACCGTCTGTTCCAGTCACACAGCGGCGAAGCTGACACTGCAGAGCAAAATGTGACAGCAGCATATTTCTACAGTGAACCCCATTAATCACTTTAAAGTATTAAAAATCTCAACATTATGGCAAACAGGAGCATATCAGGGGGATTTTTCAAAGGAATTTGATTGTTGAATTTCTATAATATCAGTTATCATTTAGCGTAATGATTTTGTTTACCTTTAAGCTGTTGGCTCAGTAGCTCCCTCTCCTGGTTGAACTGTGATTGCAGCTGCTGGAGAGCGGACTGAGACTGAGTCAACTGCAGCTCCAGGGACTGTTTCAGCAGCGAGATCTGAACAGAAAAGAGAAAAGAAAAAAACCTAAATGAACATATTGGTTTTATACTTCACTCAAACCAGGACACAATTGTGGAAAATGTGAGGCGTTCTTCTGGTGGTAGCCTCAGTCAGTACCATTATTTTCTATTTTCTATTGAGCTGTTAGCTTTGTTACCCATAAAGGCACTCAATAATTTAGACATCATTCCCACAAAATTAACACAGAAAAGAGATGTAAAGTAAACAGCAGGAGAGAAGAAAGAAACTACTCAGCACTGTCCTGTTAGATGACGCCAGTGTCAGGATCAGTGTTTTTGGTAGTTTTTTGTGATTATCATTAGGCTTGTTCCCTTTTGGTTCTTGTGTTTTATTTTCTATGCTATATAATTTAGATAAGCTACATCCAAGTTTTTTGAAAATGATCACCACCTGCTGGAACTAAATCTATGGTCTTTCTTGGGTCAGCTCCTCTCTTATTGGTCAACAGACAGGAAGGAGCAGGATCCAGGTGCAGATCTACCGTGCAGCTTTTGCTGCCTCAGTTTAGCTTAAAGATTAAGGTTTAGTTAAAGGGATCCACGATTAGTTGTAACATTAGACTTTATTTGATAAACATTTATTTTAACTGTAAAATAAAGACTGTAAAAATACTGTAGGCTGTTTAGTTTTGTAAAATTTAAAAAATATATTTTAACACAGACAGAGCCATTTTATTTACACGCAAAGCATTCTGGATAAATGATGACGTGTATAGGTCATCGGCGTGAGCGAGCTATCCACCCTGAAGGTTAAATTTGGACAATATCTGACGATTGACTCTTTTAAATGAAACCAGAGAGCGTTGACAGAGAGAAGGTAGAAATGACTCAGTCTGCAACTAAAAATGATGGAGGACAACAGAACTGCTTCATGGAAGAAGAACCCCAGCTTAGCCTGTTAGCTTTAGCGCTGATGCTATATTGCCTTATGTATTAGCTCAGCGCTAGCGCGACAAACTAACAAGCTAAACTGAGGTCCTCCATCCATATTTTCAGTTGCAGACTGGTATGAGTAAGTCACCTTAAAATCTGATTTTAGTTTAAAAATATAAACTTTTAGTTTAAAAATTATAAAAATCCTTTTAAACTGCAGCCCTTTAAAAACAAAGGCAAGGAGGAAAAACACTTACCGGTTCCTTTGTTTTTAAATAAACTTTAATAAACTGAGGCAGTGCAAGCATGCACAATCTATCTGCTCATGGTTCCTGTTCCTTCCTGTCGACCAATAAGAGAGGAGATGTCTCTAGAGGGACCGCCCACCTTGTTTACATAATGAGGCAGAAATGCATAAGGTAAAGTAAAAACAGGAGACAGAGAAATGTAAAACACATAGAAATAAAGACTTGTGGGAAAAATTAATTAAAAAATAAATGTTAGTTTAGGTCCTCCATAGAAAATATGTTATTCCTTCCCCCATAATTGCATTTACATTGTTTTTGGTGTTTTATCACATGGTTTAACAAATACATTTAATTCATGTCAAACTATAATGATGGCTCATTACAAAAAATAGACCCTAGCAGGCCCTTTAGGAGTAAGTGAGACACAGTATCTAATTGTGTAAAATTATTGGATTATAATTTGACACCTTCTTCCGTCACTAAACTTTTTGCAGTTGTAGAGCATACACACTTTGTTCTAACTATCCCTATCAGAATCTGAGTCACTGTAATGGGAGTCTTCTGCAGCAGAGTTAAGCTTAGTTTGTTCTCAATGTGACATGAGACAGCAGGTCAGTGATTGCGTCATTTCGGACATCTCTTTCCTGACCGAGTATAAATGGGTTGAAGACACGGCAGGTCATATATTATCATAATTACTTCCACAGAACTCCTACAGTTCATAGATAAGTATGTAAACAACAATAGTGATGGCTGTATATTGTTCTTTTTTGTTTTGTTTTACTCAGCAATCAGTGTTGTGTTGGGTGAAGAGTCTGAGGAGGAAAACCTTTTTTTTTTGTCAAGAGGTGATTGAAAAAGACGTGAACATCAGATGCATGCTGCTCACACGTTCAATAGGATCAAACCAGCTGCTCATCAAAGCTGTTCATCTTGCTAATTTAACAAGAAGTTCTGACCAATCACGCTGTGAGCCGCAAGGTCCACATCACAGAGTTCTGACTGGGGGAAATGTACATGATGGCTGTCACCGTGGGATAGCAGCAGGAGAACAGAAGTTACGCAATGTTTTGTCACTCAGCAGGGGGACCAAGACGTGCAACTCGAAGTATAAACCAGCCTTTAGAACCAACTGTGAGCCAACAAGCTTCTGTGCATTTCAATCTAATACATGGAAAAGATTGGGTCTTGTATTCCTTTGTACATTTGTAACACAGAAGATCAACAAATCCAGCTGCCGTCCCCCAACCCCAGCTGAGGAAAGTTCTGTTACTTCCAGAAAGGGAGTGGAGACCAGCAACAACAACACAGAACCAACTAAATCAAATTAAACTGACTAAAGCTGCTAAATCACTACCCACTTCATTCATCCAAGTTTTTTATGTCTTTATCAACATCTTTACTGTCTTCCCCATGCTTTATAAACCTGTGGTCTGGTCTATGCCCAGTGCGCACTCACTGCTGGATCTGAATCAAAGTTTTGCCAAGACCCAAGGCCAGCCTCCACCCTAATAAAGATTGGTTAGTATGTCTATTTAGAGTGGTTGAGAGTGAAAGCTGTGCCTCTGTTAGAACCAGAGAAACATCTGTAAAATCTCTGAGTGAACCCATTTTATATTTTTTTGCAGGTATGCTGGAGATCGACACGGTGAACTGGGGGCGTTGTTACACAAAACTAAGGAGGCGTCCCAATGCCCTTATGGCTAAATGCCTGCCAATGGATGTAGGCTCAATACCTGTTGACTGTCGCAGTCTGACTCCTTTCAAATTTTGTACGACTGTCAAAAATGGGAGTGCTGCCTTGAAGGTCAAAATAACACCCAAGGCCTCCATTTTAGGCCCTTCTGATGGTGTGAAAACCAGGAACCGCAAAGTGCGCTGGGCAGTATGAGGTCAATACTGAGAGGGACAGGTTTGTGTACTCAATACTTTGAACTGTAGACAAAATGCAGACGAGTCGCAGAAGTTTGTTTTTAAATATACGTGCCTCCAGGAAAAGAGCAACTCACTGAAATGGCGGCTCTCGCCTAATTAGGTCAACACCATCACTGTGTCTTTGTTCTTCCTCCTGCACATGCTGCGCTCTGTAATCCTCAGATGAGAGCCTTTTCTCTGCAGACAGCTTTGAGCTCTGTGAGAGTGGAGAGCGTTGGTGGTGATATCGTCACACAGATACCAGCTGAACTGTGGAGATTTCACCACTCGAGTCAGTGAGCTGACAGCCAGACAGTCATCGAGTGACAGCACATTTAGCCAAATAACAAAAAAAAAAGCCAACTGGCTTTTGTTTTGGAGAGATGTCAGTGGCCGTGATTGGCAGAAGTCCCTCAGAGAGTCAGCTCTGCTCCTTCACCCGCCACTCTTCTCCAGTTAAATCCCAGCAGGATTTAGAGCTGTAGAAGCACGACATTAGGAGCTGTAAGGTAAGATGGATTTAAAACGAGAGGATGAGGAGCGGGGCCTGGGATCAGGTTTCTGAGCTTCGACACTGGTGAAAGATTTTAAAATGACAGACGGCTGACCTGCTCTGCTACAAGCAAATCATTTTTAAATTTATGGCAAAAAAGCTGGACGCATGAGATTAAGCAAATATCTTCAGAAACCTCCGAGCCTCTAAGTTGTAATTAACTACATTCCCAAGCACAAACACCTAGGCACACCAGCAGCAGCCTGGGGTTAGTCTTTTAATGAAAACATCCTAATGAAAAAGAAGTCATTATAGATAACGACAGCACATCCTAAGGTCTTTCATGTTTAATAAATAACTTCTTTTCCATTTAAACAGCATGTGGAGCTGCTTGTCTGGGCCAGTTTAGTTTTTACTGAATATTGACTACTAATAATTTTGGTTTCAACATGTTGGAATGGTGGCTAATGTATCTCATCAATCAAAACTTGTAGATTTTTTTGTTTATTTCAAGATTGCACTGTGTAAGGGGCAAGTTAAAGCAGGATCTTAGATACGCTTAGTAATCATACTATTTTATAAATTGTAACCAGACACCTGAGTGTCCAAAATATACAACTGCAATGGAAAATTCAGCTGGAGCACCTTTCAGCATTTCCTGTTAGAAGGCTGGGTACTCTGAAAGGTTGTTTGGCGCCAGAGGTGTCAAGTAACGAAGTACAAAAACTTTACCTTACTTAAGTAGAATATTTGGTTAGCTATGCTTTACACTAATTATTTTTCAGCTAAGGTTTTACTTCTACTCTTCACATTTTCATGCAGTTATCTGTAGTTTATACTCCTTACATTTTAAAAATATCTTTGTTAATCATATTTCATTGAAGCTTGTTTTGATTGCGGCTTGTCATCGCTTAATTAAAATGAAATCTATCCACATACATGGCGCCTCCTGGATAGAGTGAATTTAAATGGGGTTGGTAGAGAATTTAAATGGGGTTGGTAGAGAAGTATAAATATATACCATTCTGATACTTTATTTGTTTGTATGATCCATCACACCTGCACATGACACAAATCAAGTCACGCTGCAGGATCTGCAGGACATACACACATGCACAAAAATGTTGGTACCCATCGGTTAATGAAAGAAAAATCCACATTTGTCACAGAAATAACTAGAATCTGACAAAAGTAATAATACATAAAAATTCTATTAAAATAAACAAATGAAAGTCAGACATTGCTTTTCAACCATGCTTCAACAGAATTAAAAAAATAAAAACTCATGAAATAGGCCTGGTTAGAAATGACGGTACCCATAACTTAATATTTTGTTGCACAACCTGTGGGTTTTTCTTTTATTAAACGAGAGGTACCAACAATTTTGTCCAATTTTGTAGGCTAGTACAGCCCAAATTTTATTATAACATTGAAGCCACTATGGCTTTTAGAAAAAATGTTTTTTAAGGGAGCGGTACGGTTGTGTACTATAGGCCCCTGTGGAGCAGCCTACACTTTATACTTAATGTATTTTTTTCCTAACACTATTTTTACTTAAAGTAGTTTTAAAACAAGTACTTTTAAACTTTTGAGTAAAAAGCTTGAGTTGATACTTCAACTTTGGCTTCTACAGGATGAACCCATGTACAGTAACTCAGTTGGACTGAGCCCGACTGGGTCAGATGGGTATAGGCCCGGTCACCATGTACGCGCTGTTGAGCTCCTCCCAAAGTCCTGGCTCCAGGGTGGGTCCCCAGCAACTTATGTTTGGGCAAAGGTCATCAAGCTCTTTGTTGTTATCTGTTTATTCCAGTACTGTGAATGTAAAACCAAGTTCTTTAATTATAAAACTAGCTGGTTCCCTGGTCCAAAGGTCAGTCACATCATTAAGGTAGTTCATTTTTGCATAAAGACTGTTCTGGAGAAGATTTTTAAATCTGATGAACGCCTGATGGTGAGTTGGAACAGATGGCGGACGGGGAACATTGGCACAGATTTGGAAGACCCAATGGGATCTAAGAGTGGAGGACTGTCAGACAGGACATTTAGAGAGATTTCCCAATGTCCCAGAAAAGAAAATGGACATAAAGTTCAAGATATTTTACATCCCAGATGGTCTGGGAATGACTGAAGATCCCTTAGGAGGAGCTGGAAGAAGCTGCTGGAGCAACAGAAATATGGACTTTATATTTCAGAGAGAATGAATGGATGAATAAAGAATAAAAAATACAAAGAATACAAACATGACCACAGAATATATGCAGATATATTCGCTGTATGCTTCATGGGTGCAGCAATAATTTTCTAAATCACAAGGTTTCTGTTGAGCTTAAAACCCTACAGGCATGTCTGCACAGTTCAGAGGGCTGTGCTTTCATGTGACTAAAATTAAAAGGGAAAAATAAAAAGTACTGTTCTTTAAAGCCTTTTGAAGAGAAAACACATGCACACTTCTACAAAAGGCACACAGTGTAATCCTCACACCTATGTGGCCTGTGACACTGCTTGATCTTTGTTTTCTGCTTCTTTTCTGTTTAAAAAGGCAACAAACAGTTTTCACATCTAACAAACAATTTGCAGAGATGGTCTCAAATTAGAAAATGACCAAGCAACAATGAAACTACTATTAGTCCTCCAAACTCTGTTGTGGAGGATATACTGTTGATGTAAAACCGTTTGTCAAACAAATGAGTTATGGACAATATCCTAAAGATTTATCAGAGTTACACACATTAAAAGCCAAAGACTGTGAAACTCATGCACTGGTTCAGTCCTAAAGTCTAAGATGCATCTAAAATGTCATTTTTCTTCAGGGTTTTAAAATGTATTGACAAAAGCTATTGAAGTATATTCATGTCTTCAAATGTCAGAATGCTCTTTAACGTTTTAGCAAGTAACAGATCTGGTAGGAGTGGGAAAAGTGTCTGAAAAGCTGCCAAGCTGGACTTGGAGGTGGTTGGCTCAAACTTGACAGAGAATATTTATCTGGGGCTGCCAGCGTTTTTTGGCAAAATCCAGCTGAGCCCCTCTTTGAAGCTCTGGTTGTTACTCGGTGGAGCTCTGAATTACCCGACGGGCCATACGCTCGCCACAAACGTGAGTCTGAGCAGAGAAGTGACGAGCTTTCTCAGCCCACCACGAAACCGTTCAAAACAACCTGAACAGCTCAAACAGTCCTGCCTCTACTTGTTTTCTTTGTCATTAGAATAAGAAACTGTGGCTGCAAAGGGAAAAACTGCTGCTTTATCAATTTCAAACAAACACACTTTAGGTCTTCAGAGTGTGTGTATCAAGTATTTCAGTGCTGCACCCATATGCATAAAATCACAGAAAATATGGCTATTGGGGAAACTAAAAACAAGAAGATCACTGCAAGAGAAGTGCACAAAATCAGATGTAACACAAAATATGGCTGATTTCTTTCCTAATATTAACATTCAGCTAGACTCCAGTTTTAAACTAAGGCCGAGTTTACACAATGCTGGTTTTGAGTGAAACCACTCAGACATTATTACTGGACAACTGCATTAATTTTCTCAAAACCTTTGAACCCAGGTCTCAGAGTGCAGATTTTTGGAACCTGCAGGTGAGTGAAATCGTGCACTAATGACGGCTGCAGTCAATTGTTTCTCTGCGCTTGTGCAAATACATGAACACTGATGAATACCATTTGTTCTAATCACGCTTTTTCAACTTGCAGCATCAAATAAACCTCTCAGTGAGCAAAATGGTATTTACCATTTTGGATGTAACTATTCATTCTGGAGAATAAATTTGCACAAACGCACATCTCGAAAGCCAAAAATCACAAACCAAGACCTGGGACCAGTGTTGCCAAATATACAAGGCTTTTTTTTTTGGTTTAAAGACAGTTCTATGATCAAGCCCCCTCCTTTTCTGTGCACATGTTCACCAATCCCAACACACTTAAAACCTCCGCCCTCCAAAACACCGCACCTTTACACAGCACATAGCTTCAGTCAAAATATAATTATTTCAAAGCAACAGTAAGATATTTTGGCATTTCCCATCTGGCAACTCTGCCTGGCTTAGAAACTACAGGCCAACAAGCACAGCAATTTCCATATAAAAATGCTTTTTTTCACATTTATTTACCACAGGTAACATGGGAAAAATGCTAATGATTCCAGAGGTTGTTCATGTGTAAACAAAAAGGTTGGAGGACATGATGGGGATGATTCTCAACTACTACCATAACCCTTAAAGAGAGTTGAAGCCAAATGCTGTCAAGATCAGTGTTCTGTCAGTGTTTGGTTTCTGTTTTTAGATTTATTTTCATTTCTTACAGCACATGTGTCAAACTCAAGGCCAGGTGTGGCCCGCGGGTCACTCCCGTGTCTTTTTTTTTTTTTACTTAACATGAAATTTGTTTCTTATATCAATGGTAAACTTTAAATTTATCATTAAATGCAACAAAATAATTTTAAAAGGGGAAGGATATCCTGCCCCTGAGCTGTTGGCTGAGCAATTTTATTTTATTTCAAACTTTATTCATTTCATAAAACAAAATTCTATGTACAATAAAAAAAAATTGTTTGATAGCACAGTAATAATGTCTGAAAATATGCTGCTTTAAAGTCAGCATCAACCATAAACTAAATCTGCCATAATGCATACTAGCTACTCACTAGAAACGCAGTGAGTAAAATCTTTTTAGTTTTAATTAGGGCTGGGCGGTATGACCTCAAATTCATATCACGGTATAAATTGAATCTATCACGATAACGGTATATATCACGGTATAAATTTTTCATAAAAAGTAAAGATAATGTAATTTTTAGAGCATTTATTTTTTTTTGTAGAAAACTGTAATCTTAATCAAACCCAGCATTTTTGCTTTAATATCTGCCTGTCAATGAGCCTGCTG